>CM034464.1:5368184-5968184 GCA_019925255.1 Litchi chinensis | reverse complement strand
GAACTTGTATTAATCACATTCGACACCCTGGTGTGACTAGTGCTTCCTCTACTGGTTTAATCGACCATCAGCCTAATGCACCACTAATCACACCCAGACAGAACTGGTATTAATCACACTCGTTACCTTGGTGTGACTAGTGCTTCCTCTACTGGTTTAATCGACCATCAGTGAAATGCACCACTAATCACACCCAGACAGAACTTGTATTAATCACATTCGACACCCTGGTGTGACTAGTGCTTCCTCTACTGGTTTAATCGACCATCAGCCTAATGCACCACTAATCACACCCAGACAGAACTGGTATTACTCACCCTCCCCACCTTAGTGTGACTAGTGTTTTCGCTACTGATTTTTTCCAAGATTAGAAAAGGGATAGCCCAACTTTAACATAACACCTCAAATATCACACAAAATATTTAAGCAAAAAACACAAAGGTAACGTTGGACCTGTAAATAACTTTTTATATATATATATACATGTTGATATATGAATGTGGCAATGTAAAGCCCAATTACATGTCATTTGCCTCAACAGCATTACAAAAAATGGCAAAGGCGTATTCCCTTCTCATCTTGTGAACTTCCGACAGCCCCCAATTCCATGATAAACCCTTCCTAATGATACAGTCGACATACTTACATACAAATCCACCACAACTACTGTCATCCTTCTGAGATGGTATGCTTTTGTGGTTCAAGGGAAGTATAGTAAATGCTATTCATCAAGTGTCTTCTTTAAGTCATCAAGTGTCGAAGAGAATGACGATAGATGGCGAATGGTGGCTGTGAAGAAGAAGGTGAAGCTGGATGAAGCTGGACGAAGCTGGATGGTGGTTGTGAAGACGAAAATGAAGCTGGATGGTGGCTGTGAAGAAGAAAATGAGGCTGGATGGTACAGACAAGAATGAAGATAGATGGTGGATGGTGGCTGTGAAGAATGAAAGAGTAAGAGGAGCAGCAGAAGAGAGGATGCAGAAGAGAGAATACGTCCCTCAATAAATCACCAGTTTTATTTTTAGAAAGGGTATTTGTGTCCAAAAAAATAGGACTTGAGACTCATTTGTTAATTTTATTGAAATGGGATAAAATTGTTATTGCAATAATGGAAAGTGTCACCTGGTGACATTTCCTTTTATATCTATGTTTCTACAAAATGCGGACCACTCCAAATTTTGCAAAAATTATTACTTCAGTTTTCAATTACATGATATTTCCATTTAGATGCACTGAAGACATTCATCATCGCTCTTTACTTGTTCTCTCAGGATGAATCCTCTGATTTGAGCTAGTAAATCAATTGCAGAACACAGAAAGATGATAGCTTTAATACAAGAAAACAGAGAAGAATGCAGGGGATAGACAGCGCTGCACAGACTAAGTATTTTGAACAGTTCCAGCATTAATTGCGAGGACTAGACATTCCAGCAGAACATGGACTAAGATCTAATTTGTTTGTTTAGGATAAGTACCATGGCCCCTTGGGAGAAAGGCCTTGTTTGGTATAAAAACTTCATCTATTATTCAATTTTAGCACATTACAATATTCATGAGCAATAAGCTAACCAGGTCAGTAGGTGCGGAAAAATTGAAAAAATATTATGATGAAAATCCATTGTTTAAAAATGGTAAAAATATGGTTGCTTAATGTGTTTTCAATCTAACAATAACTCATATTTGAGTAAGATAAATCCAAAAAGTTACATGAAAGGGGACACTGTAAAACAATATAATGTAATAATACTTTTCAAAGTTGAATTCAGCCAAAAGGCCATGAATCAAGTTGTGATTGAGAATGAGTCCTTTGACAATTGAAATAGGTCATAAATTGGTCAGTGATGAAACTGAACATTCTATTAAATTCATTAGTTTCAATATGCAATATGAATTACCTCCCTTTACAATGTAGTACTTTCTCAATTCAATATGTATATGTAACTATGAACATTTGTCTACCTAGTTCTTATCTTTTGTATTAGTAATGACACGTAATGACAAATCATGACTAAATTACAAATAGCTTGTGGCAATTAAGAACAGGTCTTGTTCTAATGCTGGCCTGAAAGTCATGTTCTTTAGCTTTTGTATAGTTTGCCCTGACTTGGCAAAGGAACTTTGTACGCCTCTTCTTGGGTGTTTCTGTTCAAGCAATATATCGCTTACTAAATCATTTGATTTATAGGAAAATAGAATATTCTCAATCAGTAAATTGGGTTTACATAGACTAGTTATGTAATATCCTTGTTGTATATGTGTGTCAAGAAATCTGTTTTGGTTATGTTCAATATAACTTATAAAGCATGCCGTTTTTAAAAAGTTGGATATGTAGAATAACTGATTTGTGATACAATGGTGTTAGCCATATTTGCCAAGCAATACTCCTCAGCTAATCGTTACAATTAAAAACCAACTAGAATTGGTCCGAGACTTAAGGGAATGAAAAAAAAAAAAAAAAAGAAACAACTTTACCAATTGTACCACTTCAAATGCTGAAAAAATCTTGCAAAAGTATGGGGCCGAAATGACATATTTAACAATCTTATCAATCCTTTTATTGAAAAAAAAAACAAATCTTATCAATTCAAGTTCACCTTAGATATATCATCAATCAATAGATATAGCTCTAAATAATGTCATTTTTACATCCATAAGTTGGTTCATTGACTTCCTGTACTTATATAATCATTAACCAAAATTATTATCTTTTTTATTGCGTGTTTTCATATTGTCATTGGCATGACCAATATTTCAGTGGTTAAGCATTCAATCTCTTAAACCTTTTAATATAACAATAAAGAATTGCAATGTATTTGGTTTAGTTAGTACTCAAATTTTTACTTTTACTTCGACAAGTTCATAGGGAGCGAATATAGTTACAGTTAATCACATGAAAGTAACTTGCAAACAAGTCATTGTTGTCCTAATATTTTATAGAAGATTTACTGCATATATAATCGTAGTTGGCGGGCTGTCAATACTTGGAGGGTATTCAAACTAATGTATATCAGGGGATTATGTGTAAACTTTGGGGCACTCCCTGTCTCCCATTTTGAGGGTTGGTAATTTTCATATTTCCATATTTCTTAATTACTTTACATATTTTCTAATTGTTAATAACCATTATACCTTGGTAAATGTAGATCACAAAATTAATACATATATAATTACATATGAACACATTTGGACCCAGAATTTTTTGGGCAAAGCAAACTTTGATATTAGATTGATAGCCATAAGACCCAAAAGCTGAGGTCCTTGTTTAAACAGCTCTTATAATTTGTTTTAATAATATATTAAGAGTTGAATTTTGCATGCAAGTGCATCATAATGTGTAATCACAATAGTTACACGTGATGGAAACAAGTTAAATAACATGATCTGCTTATGACATCATGAATATAGTAAGGAGAAAACAAATTGACTTAATCCTGAATGTTAAATTCATTATTGTACTTAAACAGTATAAGTTGAAGAAACTGAAATGGAGATGGAGATGTTGCAGTATTTGATCTTTTTATGTCTTACTGGCACCGTTGCTCTTACCGTAATTCTGCAGGTTCATGCCTAGCATCAATCAGGTTTCTGTATTTTACTTGCCAAATATCAATTAATTTCCTCAAACTTTATATATTATGAGTTCCTCTTACTTTTTTGTCTTTATTTCTCTCCTAGGATTCATCAGCATAGATTGTGGAGCACCGAAAGATTCCAAATATACGGACAGGATAACAGGAATAAATTACAATTCAGATGAAACATTCGTGGACACTGGTGTAAGCAATGATATTTCACCTGAATTCAACATGGACAACATTGAACAACAATTCTTGAATGTGAGAAGCTTCCCTGAAGGCAACAGAAACTGTTGCACTCTGAAACCTGAATCTGGCAATATTAAGTTCTTAATTAGAGCAAGATTCATGTATGGAAATTATGATGGGAAAGGAAAAGTGCCACGTTTCGACTTATTTATCAAGGCTTACCTGTGGGATGCAGTGGAATTTAAAAATGCATCTAATGTCGTCACCAAAGAGATCATCCATATTCCGCAGAGAAATTATATTTATGTTTGTCTCATAAATACAGGCCTTGGAACTCCTTTCATATCAGTATTAGAATTGAGACCTTTGCAGAATACCACTTGTGTAACTCAATCAGGATCACTGCTCCTGTTTGACCGCAGGGATGTTAATTCGATTTTTAACAAAGCAACCAGGTAAGTCAGTTTAACATATCAGTTTAAGAAAGCAGTCAGCTTGTCACTGCAATTAAACCAAGTTGGTACTCATTACTTTCTTGTACTAATATAATCAATTATAGTAGTGTAGTCTGTTTCCATTGGCACTTGATATCATAATTGGCATGACCAACATTCCAATGGTAAGCAATGAATCTCTTAAATTTATTATAAAAAATTTGCAATGTGTTTCATTTTAGGAATTACTCAAATTTTACTCTTACTTTGACGAGTTCATATGGAGCAAAAGTTGTTATATGTAATCACATGAAATTAGTGTCCAAATAAATGATCTTTGTTCAAAGTATTTTACAGAAGATCTACCATTTATATTATTACAAAAAAGTAAAAATCTAAATAAATTTGTGTTTCTACAAAATGCGGACCACTCCAAATTTTGCAAAAATTATTACTTCAGTTTTCAATTACATGATATTTCCATTTAGATGTAGTGAAGACATTCATCATCGCTCTTTACTTGTTCTCTCAGGATGAATCCTCTGATTTGAACTAGTAAATCAATTGCAGAACACAGAAATATGATAGCTTTAATACAAGAAAATACAGAAGAATGCAGGGGATAGACAGCGCTGCACAGACTAAGTATTTTGAACAGTTCCAGCTATTAATTCCAAGGACTAGACATTCCAGCAGAACATGGATTAAGATCTAATTTGTTTGTTTAGGATAAGTAGCATGGACCTTGGGGAAAGGCCTGGTTTGGTATAAAAACCTCATCTATTATTCAATTTTAGCACATTACAATATTCATGAACAATAAGCAAACCAGGTTAGTAGGTGCGGAAAAATTGAAAAAAATATATTATGCTGAAAATCTAATTTTTTAAAAATGGTAAAAATATTGTCACTTAATGTTGTTTGGTGGCAAAAATACATTCATTCAGTCTAATAGTGTTCAGATTTGAGTACGATGAACCCAAAAAATTACATAAAAGGGGGCACTCTAAAACAATATAATACAATAATACTTTTTAAAAATTAAATTCAGCCAAAAGGCCAACCACAAATCAAGTTGTGACTGAGAATGAGTTTTTTGATAATTGAAATAGGTCATAAATTGGTCGGCGGTGAAACTAAACATTATATTAAATCCATTAGTTTCAATATGCAATCTGAATTACATCCCTATGCAAGGTAGTACTTTCTCAATTCAACATGTATATATAACTATGAACATTTGTCTACCTAGTTCTTATCTTATGTATTAGTAATGGCACGTAATGAAAAATCACAACCAAATTATGAATAGCTTGTGGCAATTAAGAACAGGTCTTGTTCTAGTGCTGGCCTGAAAATCATATTCTTTAGCTTTTATATATTTTGCCCTGTCTTGGCAAAGGAGCTTTGTAGCCTCTTCTTGGGTATTTCTGTTCAAGCGATATATCTCTTACCAAATCATATGACTTGTAGGAAATTAGAATATTCTCAATTAGTAAATGTTAGTTGATACTACAATGAATATCAAGAAAATATATCAATTGAAAAAGAATTGGCAAGGAGATCCTTGTGCACCTAAAGATTACTTGTGGCAAGGTATTAATTAGCAAGGTATTATTTGCCCCTAAAAATTGTGTCTCTGTAAGTCTACACCTCTAGTTACACTTCTACTAATTAAGTTTGATCAAATTGTCCACTAATAATTTCATAGGATCGAAAGCAGGAATTTATCTTCAAGTGGAGTAAATGGGACAATTACTTCTTTTATATTCAGTCTTAGTTCGATACAATCTTTATAAACATGTCAATTTTATATAACCTGGAAATTATGTACCTATTAACAATGACAGAAATCATGGCAGCTTAACATTTTAAATCATTATTTCAGGGACTTATCAAACAATAGTTTGACAGGACTAGTGTCCGAATTTCTACCAAAGCTGCCATCCTTGAGTGTATTGTAAGTTACTTAGGATTATAATCATAAGAAAAGTTTATTTTTTGTTGTAGAAACCAATTACTTTTCAGTCTAAAGTATTATTAATCTAAATTCATATTTTTCTCTGATTGCACAAAAGCGAAGATCCTAGTGCAATAGCACCAAGCATACCGTTATTAATTACTATTTCAAATCTTATGATATAGTCATCATTTGTTGATTTCAGATTGGAGGGGAATCCAAATCTTTGTCATTCAGGATCATGCAAACAGAAAACAAGTTCATTATTCCAGTAGTAGAATCAGTTGTTCCAGTTTCTATGATCTTTATTGCATTGACTATTTTATGGAATCTCAATAGGAAAAAACAAGGTATGAAAACAATAACATGAATGTCTAATGTTTTGGAACATACACTCAAATTGAATGTAACTTTTTTTAACAACTTCAGGCTTTCTAGACTGATAATATTGTCCATCAGATGGAAAGAACTAAGAAGAGTAACAAATTATTGGAAATCAGGGAAACCTTGGACCAAAAAAATCCAAGGTGTTCATACTCTGATGTGGAGAGAATTATTGGGCAAGGAGGGTTTGGAACCGCTTACTATGGCAACTTGGATGACACTCAAGTAGTTGTGAAGATGCTGTCTCCCTCATCAGTTTAAGGGTACAAGCATTATATAGAGACTTACGTATCATTTTATGCATTCAGGCTAGACTAGTGTAAATATCTTACGTTGGGAAAGGAGACTTCATATAGCAACAGATATAGAAACAAAGGCAGCACAAGGTATTAATTACGAAAGCATGACTTACTTTATAAAAGAAATAAAAAAAAACGCTCATTAAGGACAATTTTATCCCAAAAATGGATGAATAGTGAAATAGTACTATTAAAACTCATTTCATTTCTTTAGTGCTATTAAACCAACTCATTAGTTTTGTGATATATAAAAAAGAGCTCTCAATTCATATCCATAGATGGTCACATGCACGATGATCTACATTGGCCATAAAATCAACCTTGGACATATATGCAGTAGTCTTTTTATTGGCCGGAAAACCTTTCTATACGCCATCTCATGTAACTTGTGGAATGGTCTCATACTTTATTGATGGAAAATCTTGTCATCATGTTCCATGAATTGCCACGAATTCTCGCATCTACAACCTTACAAACACAAGAACCAATATCCAAAGCATGTGCACCGTAAATTTCTGTTTTCGAATCGGTGGGTAGTCATATTACTTGTGGTCCAAAGCTGTTAGGTTTTCTTTGACTGTGGCTCATATTGGCCTTAAATTATCTTATCATATTAAGCCCCTATGCAGACGCAAGTTGTGCTGCCTGAATACCCTGTCTTATTGCAACCAACTGAAACGATTAGTGTACATATTAATTGACATTATATACTCGTCCTTTTCTGTCATGGATCGTTCTATGAAATGAGGAATTTATTATATCATTCACTTACTCACACACCCACCACCTTAATGAACCCAATCTGTAAACTTCTCCATACGCAAACTAATTGTGGATATTCACCCAATTTCTGTTTAATCCAGAAACTCAAAGTACTTATGCCTGGATGGATAAAGGTAGGAAAATTCCTTTCTTCACAAAGGGATTGCAGCTCTATTAAAAGTACTTTATATTTTATAATCAATTAATATCAACTCTTTATAGTTGCAAGTAATGTTAGATGTTCAAATTCTCATGTTAACTTATGATATATTAATTCAATTTATATATATAGTGATTTTACCATAAATATCTCATAACTTAAAAAAGTTAAGATGAATCAATCAAATTCATTTATTGCATTTAAATTAAAATTGAGAAAGAATTTGCTTGAGAGAGAATTTATTTTAGGAAAAATAATATAATAGATAAATTTGATAAGTTCGTCCTAATTTTTTAAAATTAGAAGACACTGATAGTAAAATCATTCATATATATATATATATATATATATATACAGCTGAGTGATGTATATTTATTTACGAATTAAGACATCATAAGTTGGTTTTGTTTCACATACACACATGTGTACAATAATTATCTCCCAAGGACAATCTGAATTTGATAAAGTAAACAGAAAGCCGGTGAGTCATTGATTAAGTATAAGTGAGTGGTAATTATGTTAAAAAATATAAAAATAAATGAATCTAATGTTGGGCTCTTTTTTATTTTACTATAAGACTTAGTATGAATTTTAAAACTATCATCAAATTATGAAATCTTTAAGCACCAGTTAGTTTTTTAATTAATAAAAGATAAAATAGTTTGATAAGATGATGGTGTGTTAAAAAAACTTATTTTCATAGTACTAAACTAGTTTTCAAACTCACGCCAACTACTTTGAATTCTATTTTTCTTAAATTTACTTTTCAAATATTTGTCAACTTGTTAGACAATGAACTTAGCCTATCAGAAGACAGAGTTAGTGCCAACCTTATCTGCTAAAAAGACTTCATGAAGCAAGGATAGCACGTGCGTTTCAACCTTATCAATATGCACCGTTGCATGTTGAATTAAAATGAAAATGGATAGAATACCGAACTATATATTGCTTTAAAAAAAAAAAAACCGATATATATACATAGACACATATGTATGTATGTATATATTTTTTTCTTTTTTCATTATTCATTAGATTCAATTACCTTCATTTACTTTGATTTAGTTAGCATCCACTTATACTCAATCAATAGCTCACATTGTAGAAACTTTTGAATATGGTTTGGATTCAATATGCACATGACCAAAATTGAATCTAATACAATTAATAATTTAATATTATATTAGAGAATACAGTCAATCCAGTTTTAGAGCAAAATCAAACCATTTTAATCCAATTGTAAGCTATTGAAATCCGATATCATCCCAAAGTGATTGAAATGTGTGCAGTAATCAGATTCAACTGGACTAAAAACATATCTAAAATTAAACCAATAAGAACAATAGTAATAAATTAATCATTTAAGCCATCATATCATATCATTGAATATTTGATTGAATTGGATTAATTTTGGAGGTACAGCTTTTCACAGGAAATTTTACCAACCATTAATCCAGTTACATTTGTATTTAAAAAAAAAAAAAGTTGAAATCCAATAATCTATACAATTAAGTTCAATGAAAGTTGGATCGATAGGTTTGGAAAAACATGCATTCTTATAGTTGAAAGAGATTTGACTTGTTAGAATTTACTAGTCTTTTCTTTTGCTTCAGGAAACAGACACCCCACCTACGAGTCAATTTTGTTGTACCGCCAATCCCCTCAAAAGGAAAAAGAATTCCCTCTACCGCCAACTGAGAAACCATATTACTGTTCCACTACAACTTTATTCAGCAGAATCCCCTCATAAGGAAAAAGAATTGAGTTCTCTATCAACAAAACTGAGAACTCAACTCTACCGCCAATCCTCAACACCGTTGAAATTTACATATAATTGAATTCCCACCATTGCTAACAAACCAACAAGATGGTTTGTTCTTCTTGGAAATATATTTTCTGCCTCACCTTTATCAGTGCTTGTATAAGATATTATAATTTGAATTATTCTTTGTACCTGTGGATATGTTAGTTGATGCTATAATGAATATCAAAAAAACATATCAAGTGAAAAAAGAATTGACAAGGAGACCCTTGTGCCCTAAAGATTACTTGTGGCAAGGTATTTATTGCAGCTATGATGATTTGAGACCACTCAGGATTGTGTACCTGGGTGGTATTAAGTTTACAATCTTTCGAAACTTATGAATATCAAGATATTAATTATTTCTTTTATATTCAATCTCAGTTTGATACAATCTTTGTAAGCTTGTCAATTTTAGACAACCTAGAATTTGTGTAGCTATTAACAATGACAGAAATCATGGCAGTCCAATATTTTTCCATGTTATTAGCAATGTTGATGAAAGTTCTCAAATTTGTATCCCCTGTAAATATAATTGTCGATGTGGTGGAGCATATTATGCAAGTTTCAGGACTCTGTTACAAAGAGAAACAGAACAAATTTAGCATGGACCTAAACACATTATGCAATGGACTTAATTAGTGAAGTAAAAAAAAAAAAAAGAATGTTGAACAGAAAAGCCTTGTCACCTCGTCAGTTTCCACTAGAAAATTAATGTCTCTATTATGAAAGACGAACAATAGTGTATCAAACACGGAGCTTCATTAATTTATTATTCTTGTGACTAGACTTTATTGGATGGATGGAATTGAATCTTACATATAGAGCATACCTGTCAAATCCACTTGGAAATACTTTAGAGTACTTAGTGAAAATTTCCATGATAGACCTTACAAGTCACATGTAATTTGCTTGTCTGATTAATACAATTAGATTGTAGTAGAGAAAAATATTGGTTGTAGTGGAATGGACCATACATTCATATCAGGATTGTGCCACGTTGCAAGAAAGCAATGGGATGCATGTCCACTCTGCTGCCAGGTAAATTCTCTCAAACGATAAACACTTACAATCAGCTAGCAAGTAAACCCATGAAAATGAAATTACAAGTACCTTTCAATTTGGTGATGACTCATAGCATAGACTTAGTCGACTTTAGCCATATTGATCTAATCTAAGTCATTTTTCGCCTTAAGGAAAATAATAAGTACTAGGAAATACTTATGAGTATTTTAGTAAAAATTTCCATCATAGACTGCACAACAAATATAAAGATTAGAGTGGTCCTATTATGGGAAAAACACATGCATCTGTAAGAAAAAATGGTTGTTTTTTGATAAATAGATTGCACAGAGAAAATTACAGGAAGTGTCGCCCATTCCCATTCAATACGTCTTGGCAAATCTTTGTGTATTATAGGAAGTTACAAGTCTATGCTATAAGTCTTTGAAGTTACAATCAACTCTGTTCAAGTCTTTGTCTTCATAAATAAGGGTTATATTTTAAATGTAATAATTCTAATCATTTGAGAAAAGGCAATTACCAAATAAGTTATGGATTTTTTAAAAAAATTTCCGGTAGTCTGTGACTTTTTTCATTTTTGATCAAATCGGTCCCCATATTTTCCATAAATATCAATTAAGTTCTCGAATTTTTAGAAGTGATCAAATTAGTCTTTCATATGGTCAAACCTGTATATCAGCAATAATGCAGCACCTGTACATCAACCTCAACAAGCAGCAGCTGTATATCAATCTCAGCAAGTAGCTGACCTTGTTAAATGCATCTCATCAGCTTTTGCTTGTTCTCCAAGCATTTCAGACTTGTTAGGAATTGACTTAGCCAAGTCAGAATCAGTTTCGTCTAGCAGGTCACACTTGCTCGTAGCTGGTTTCAACGAGCCAGCAAATCTGAATGCTTCAGCAATGGTTTGCAGGACAAGTAACTCTTGCTTTGATACACATGAAATCAGATATCAAAAGCAAAGAGTCAGGTAACCTTTGTGAAGTATTCAGTCAGCAGCTTAAGTTAGTTACATTAGATTAACAAGTGTATGGTTGAAATGAAGTTAGTTATATTTTAAGGGCTGAGATTAATGTTTGTGATTGTATATAATGTGTAACATGTTATTCTTTCATTAATGAGAATCAAGAATCAAGAATTCATTCTACTGTTTTTCATTTTCCCTGCAACTATGAATACATCATTGTTCACCATTGCATAAGCTTGAAGCTTCTTTACGTCTTTAAACAATTTCACAAAACCATTATTTGGTCCGCATATTTTTCTATGTATCAATTAAGTCCCTAACTTTTTTAAGTGACCAAATTAGTTTCTTTATAATGGTCAATTTTAACGGTTAACTTTGACAAATTTAGTGAAAAGAAATGGATATCCTTGATTTGCCTTATTTGAGTTAATTTAATTTCTTTGATGTATAAATACTACTTGCCAAAATTTATTAATAGAATTACAATAAAATCAAAATATTCTTCTACTAAAATGTCATTTTACCAATAATATTTAGCTATTTAATAAAAAAACTAAATATATTTTTGTGGGAGAAAAGTAAAATTTTCCTTTTATTTTAAAAAATTACTAAAAGCTTCAAATTTATTGTCATCTTCCATGGGATGCCATGGATACACTTTCTTTTTGAATTTGTTTGTTCTTGATTTTAATACTGAAATTTTCTAAATTTTCTTGATTTTTATTTGAAATTATTGGAAACCTTTAAATGACTGTTGTAGAAAATGATTGGAGGGAACCTATTTTAAATTTTTTATTTCCCACTTAAATTTTCTATAATGGGCGATGCCCATTGTAGAAACATCATTAACCATGGATAATGCCCATTGTAGAAAATAATTGGATGGAGAGAAAAATTTCTGAATTTTTTTCATCTCCCACGGTCCCACCAACAATAAAATTTAATATATATATATTTCTTAACTTTCTAAACATTATCATCTTATTCTTTCATTCTCTACAACACTTCAACTCTCTTATAAATGTTTCTCATTTCATCAATTTTATTTCATTATTTTAATCAACATTTTCATTCTCTACAACACTCCTCTCTTATAAATATTTCTCATTTCATCAATGTTTATCATTTCATCTTTCAATCTACATTTTCTCATTTAATCAAATTTATTTCATTATTTTATAAATGTTTCTGGAATAATTGTTTTTAATGTTGATTCATATATGTTTTATTTAACGCAGGCATTGCTGTTGTAGAAGCGCTTTTCTATAGCAGGCAATGCCCATTATACAAAGTGTAGCTACCATGAACACAGCAACGAGCATTGCCCACTATAGAAAAAAAAATGATTTTTATTATAGTCACAAAGACAGGAAGCATCATGTCTGTTGGGGAAAGTCATCTACAATTGCCACTGTAGATCTCTTGTTTTCTTGAAAATTAATTTTCCCACTTATTGTCTAATAGACATCTCTCAATGTTACGAGAATAGATTTTTGGACCATCCAGATAATATTGCATGTGATAGATCTCGACAATAGTGATAGAGCATAAATTTTATTTAATAGAGGAATTTTTTAAGCATTCATTACCTCTTTATTTTTATTTTTTTTCAAAATGGGGGAGGGGGTTTATATAACTTGAGATTTCAACTTCATTAAAAAGTGTAGTTACAACTCAGCTATATTTGTGATAACAAAAGCCTTTACATTGACAAAAACATTTTTGCAAATAAGCGTTGTACAAATTTCGTGTTTAATATCAAGACTATCATCTAGTATGAGGCCGATGACTATAGTATGTGAGAAGACTAGATAAATCAAATTTTGAATCATCACTTTTCTCTAAAAGGTAGGCAACACCAATATTTATTGATAATATTTTTCCATAATTATTTCCAATTTGAGCTTAAAGAGTAAAATTATAACAAACTTATAAGCAATAATAAATTCATAAATATGGTAATACATGCCTAATTAGTAATGAAATTTACAACACTAGATTATAATTTCTTCACCAGTCACAAACTCAACTTCAAATACATCACATAATAAAAATAATTCATCTACCACCTATAAAGGTTTCAAACAATTGTGTGATAATCACTATTGTAAAACTCGATGAGTAGCTCCAACTACTTATCGAGAATTCGGTCGGTAGGGTTTTGCCAACCCGAGAACCCCTAAATTAGGGGTTTTACTCCCCAAAGGCAAGTAGTCACCAAGTTGGGAACTCAGGGCTCCATGGAGCCCCTTACTAGATTTTGCACCCACTGTTGAGCACCCCTCTTTAGCAAACCCTAACCCTTATCTTCATTGTCGATCTGCTACCACTGTTGTCATCTTGCTGTCTTTGCTGTTGGTTGTTGTCACATAGTTTCCATTGTTGGTCGTCTGTTTAGTGGAAATATATTGCGACTTTACGAGTTATAGGTGTTAACTATTAGAGCTTAATGGGTTACGAGTTTGGAGTGTCGTCGTTGTTGTCGCTGATGGACCATTGCTATTATAGGTCTTCTGTTGTTGTCATCGATTTGATCATGGGTAGTGGTTTGGTCATGGTAGTGACGTGGGATTTTTTAGATGAGTTTGATCGGTGATTGAGTGGGTTGGGTTTGTATAAAGAGGACAATTTTGTCATGCCCCTTGACATTTAAAAAAACATCAATTAATGCTCTCAAATTTCAAAAATAATAATGTTTCCCCCTACTAACTCATAATTGTTAATGTTTGTAAAGGGGATATACACTCTCACATTAATGTTTTGTGTCATATGATTGTATTTTTAACTCTATGAAAAAATTTTATTTTTCTTTATAGTTTTAACCAAGTTTAACCATCGATCAACGGATTGACTATTGATTGACGGTCAAATTGAAGTACTCACTAATAGTTGAGTACTCACTACTCAACAGGTTGCCGACCGACTAGCAACTAGTGACTTCTGAAACATTTATCATAAAAGGTCAATTGTGAAGCAAACTCCAAGTATCCTATTTCCATTATTTATATGCCAATGTATCCTATTTCAGTATATGTAAATATGAACAATATGTGTCTTCCTTCACTGATAACTGACGTGATGGCCGATCAATATCATATCAATAACATATAAATCTATTGGTTAGCAGGATGAATGTGTCTCTACATATTAAAAATTAAAATTTTCAATTAAAATTTGTAATCTATTCATTTTCTTATAAATCAAGAGTGAGAAAGAATAAATAAATTCAACGTAACTGACAACTCTTGAATTACAATGAAAAATATTGATGAATATTTAAGTTATAATTTTATATCAAAATTTTAAGTTAATGTAGTCTAACAAATAATAATTATAGTCACCATCCAATATGGTTTGATGGTAAAAAACTCTAATTCAACTTGATAATAACTCAAATTCGAGTGGCTACACCACATACAATATTTTTTTTTTAAATAATTATGAAAATGTCAATGCATCTACAAACTTAGGATTAAAATTATGAAAATTATTTCATCATTTAAGATAAAGAATATACATATATATATGTATATATATTTGTCTAGAGTGATGTAAGTCATATTTGTCAAGCAGTATTCAGTTGATCAGTACAATTAAACTCAATCTGCATTGGTTTGAACCTTCAAGAGGCAAATATCAATTCTATCAATTTGGAATAGTAACAAAATTATGAACGTAGAAAAGTTTTAAGTAGAAAAGATTTGCCTCTAACAATCTTATCAATTTAAGTTGACCTTACGTATTAGGATATGTCAATTGATATAGCTATTGATGTTCCTTTTAAATCCTCAAGTTGGTAACTCATTACTTTCTTGTACTAATATAATCAATTATGGTAGTGTTGTCTGTTTCCATTCGTGCCTGATATCATAATTGGCATGACCTACATTTCAATGGTAAGCATCGGACCTCTTAAATTTATATATTAAAAAAAAAAATTGCAGTGTGTTTGGTTTTAGTAATCACTCAAATTTTACTCTTACTTTGACGAGTTCATATGGAGCAAAAGTTGTTATATGTAATCACATGAAAGTAAAGTCCAAATAAATGGTCTTTGTTCAAAGTATTTTAAAGAAGATTACCATTTATATTATTACAAAAAAGTAAAAATGTAAATAAACCTATGTTTCTACAAAATGTGGATCACTCCAAATTTTGCAAAAATTATTACTTCAGTTTTCAATTACATGACATTTCTATTTAGATGTAGTGAAGATATTCATCATCGCTCTTTACTTGTTCTCTCAGGATGAATCTAATATCATTTTACAAAATTGATCCTCCGAGTTGAGCTAGTAAATCAATTGCAGAACACAGAAAGATGATAGCTTTAATACAAGAAAACAGAGTTCAAAACAGAGAAGAATGCAGGGGATAGACAGCGCTGCACAGACCAAGTATTTTGAACATTTCAAGCTATTAATTCCAAGGACTAGATATTCCAGCAGAACATGGATTAAGATCTAATTTGTTTGTTTAGAATAAGAAGCATGGCCGTTGGAAGAAAGGCCTTGTTTGGCATAAAAACCTTATCTATTATTTAATTTTAGTACATTACAATATTCATGAACAATAAGCAAACCAGGCTAGTAGGAGCGGAAACATTGAAAATATATTATACTGAAAATCTATTTGTTTAAAGATGGTAAAAATATTGTTGCTTAATGTGATTTGGTACCAAAAAACATTTATACAATCTAACAATGTCTCAGATTTAAGACAGACCTATAAAGTTACATGAAAGGGGAAACTATAAAACAATATAATGTAATAATACTTTTTAAAGTTTAAATCAGTCAAAAGGCCATGAATCAAGTTGTGATTGAGAATGAGTCCTTTGACAATTGAAAAAGAGGTCATAAATTGGTTTGTAGTGAAACTAAATATTCTATTAAATCCATTAGTTTCAATATGCAATCTGAATTACCTCCCTTTGCAAGGTAGTACTTTCTCAACTCAATATGTATATGTTACTATGAACATTTTGTCTACCTAGTTCTTATCTTATGTATTTAGTAATGGTACGTGATGATAAATCACAACCAAATAATGAATAGCTTGTGGCAATTAAGAACAGGTCTTGTTCTAGTGCTGGCCTGAAATTCACATTCTTTAGCTTTTAAATATTTTGCCCTGTCATGGCAAAGATACGTTGTATGCCTCTTCTTGGGTGTTCTGTGCAAGCAATATATCTCTTACTTAATCATTTGACTTGTAGAAAAGTAGAATATTTTCAATCAGTAAATGTTAGTTGATGCTACAATGAATATCAAGAAAATATATCAAGTGAAAAAGAATTGCAAGGAGATCCTTGTGCCCCTAAAGATTACTTGTGGCAAGGTATTAATTGCAGCTATGATGATTTTGGACCATCCAAAATTGTGTCCCTGTAAGTTTACACCTCTAATTGCACTTCTACTACTTAAGTTTGATCAAATTGTCAACTAATAATTTTATAGGATCGAAAATAGGAATTTGTCTTCAAGTGGAGTGAATGGGACAATTACTTCTTTTATATTCAGTCTCAGTTCGATACAATCTTTACAAGCATGTCAATTTTATATAACCTGAAAGTTGTGTACCTATTAACAATGACAGAAATCATGGCAGCTTAACATTTTAAATCATTATTTCAGGGACTTATCAAACAATTTGACAGGATTAGTGCCCGAATTTCTAGCAGAGCTTCCATCCTTGAGTGTATTGTAAGTTACTTTGGAACGTAACTGTAAGAAAAGTTTATTTTTCTAATTCATATTTTTCTCCAATTGTACGAAAGTGAGGATCTTAGTGCAATAGCACAAAACATACCGTTATTAGTTACTATTTCAAATCTTACCATTTAATCATCATTTGTTGATTTTAGTTTGGAGGGAACCCAATGATGGAAAAAATTGATTTTAGATTTAATGCGGAAACGTGGATTTTAAAAATTTTTCCATAACAAAACATACCCGATCGATGCTGGTAATAACAATTCAATAATTAAATTAATAAAATTAAATTTTCCCTTGCATGAATATTGAATTGATCCCTTTTAATTAGCTAATTCTTCACCACTTGATTTTCCTTGCTATGACTCTTCACAAAAGAAACTGTGTGTGGGCACAATCTTGAAGAATCAAATCACGAAATCTTTTATAAAAGATTATTATGTAGATGAGGTAATTTGGTATTTTTAATTAATGGAAGTTTTTGGTTCAAGTAGCCAAAAAAAAATTCTCTTAGTTACTAACATAAAAGACCCTTTTATAATAGTAAGTTAGAGTTTTCTAATTTAACAAGGAATACAATTTCCTATTTAAATTGGAAAACATAGTTCATATCCAATATGGAATCAAATTCTTTATTGGTCTAGAACTCTTTACTTTTAATTTAATAAGGAATCTAATTCCTATTAAAACTTCTTTAATTCAATTTAATATGGAATCTAATTCTAATTAAATTAAATTACTATTTCTATTAATTAAAAGATTTTTTTATTAAATTAAATGATTCTAAATCATAAATAATTTAATGACACCATTAAAAATTGAACCCATAATCTCTACAGATAATTAAATAATTAACACTTAATTAAATAATTACACATATTTGAATAATCAAATTATTTAAATAATTCGTGAACATGTCCATGTGACATTAATAATTGGACAATCCAATTATATTCTTTCATTTATTTCTTTATGTGGTTGTGAGCTAGCAAGGGGACCAAATGGATCTACAATTTGAGTTTCAATAATATCGAAATTATTAATTAAACTCTTTAATTAAATAATTCACTATTATTAACCTTAGAGTTACTCTACTAAAAACCCAAAGTTGCACTCTCAAGATTGTAAATGTTTTACACAATCTGAATTTTCAGTGTCCATCGATTTAATTATTTCATATGGTTCGATCATTCACAAATAGTTCATAATTAGAGCTAGGTCATTAAAGTACGTTATACCTCTCTAATTATATCTTATTCCAATAAGTATAGTTGATTCTTTAATGAACAATATATTCATAACAACTTATAAATTTATCTTTCTGTTTAATCATAAATAGAAAGTCGAGCGCTCTTATTATTCGAGACCCGAATCAATACTTTAAGGGAACTACTTATCTACTTCTCGCAAAAAGGAGTGGATTCCATTATTGTGTAAAATGTTCCCAGTCATTTATTAAATCACATCTCCAAAGTACGAAGCTTATTGACCATATATCTATTAACAGTCTCACTCATGTAAATTAAAAGATATAACTCAACAAATAGGAGTTCATAAAACACTCAAGATTAAGATCAATCCATATATGATCATCTAATTGATAAATATGAATTTCTTTATTTTAACGGATATTAATAAGAAATTCATTTTATCGTGGTCTAGTCCTATATATAATCTTTATTATATAAGGTGCCTCCATTTTCATGTCGCCACATGAACAATCCCGGATAAGATCATCGCATCAAATACAAAATGGACCGCAGCTGTAGATTTACCACAAGTAAAGTACCTAGCTTTGTTTGCTTTCTACGGACTCTTTAGATTACTGATCTCAAACTAAATCCTCTTGTATATAACACTTATATACTTAGTTTGAGATTACATAAGTAATCATGGATGTTACATGATATTTGTATGGAACAAACATTTCATAAATGCATATAAAAATAAATATATTTTATTTATTATTTAATTTAAACATTTATAAATTACAAGCTCTTAGGACACATAACCCTAACACTCAAATCTTTGTCATTCAGGATCATGCGAACAGAAAATAAGTTCATCATTCCAGTAGTAGCATCAATTGTTCTAGTTTCTATCATCTTTATTGCATTGGCTATTTTATGGAATCTCGAAAGGAGCAAACAACGTATGAAAACAATAACATGAATGTCTAATGTTTTGGAACATACACTCAAATTCAATGCACGTTTTTTTAACAAATTCATGCTTTCTAGACTGATAATATTGTCCATCAGATGGAAAGAAGAGTATCAAATTATTGGAAACGAGGGAAACCTTGGAGCACAAAAATCAAAGGTTTTCATACTTTGATGTGGAGAGAATTACTAACAACTTTGAAAGAATTATTGGGCAAGGAGGGTTTGGAACCGTTTACTATGGCAACTTAGATGACACTGCAAGTAGCTGTGAGGATGCTCTCTCCTTCATTAGTTCAAGGGTACAAGCATTAGATAGAGACTTTTTTATGAATTCAGGCAAGACTAGTGTAAATATCTTAAGTTGGGAAAAGAGACTTCATATAGCAACAAAGGCAGCACAAGGTATTAATTCTCAAAAGCATGACTTACTTTATGAAAGAAATTAAAAAACACTCATTAAGTACAATTTTGTCCCAAAAATGGATGAATAGTGAAATAGTGTTATTAAAATTCATTTTAGTTCTCTAATGCTAGTATACAAACTCATTAGTTCTGTGCTATATAAAAAAGAGCTCTTAATTCATATCCATAGATGGTCACATGCACGATGGTCTATATTGGCCATAAAATCAACCTTGGACATATATGCAGTAGTCTACTTATAGGCTGTAAAACCCTTTTCTATACGCCATCTCATGTAACTTGTGGAATGGTCTCATACTTTATTGATGGAAAATCTTGTCATGATGTTCCATGAATTGTCACGAATTCTCGCTTCTACAACCCTACAAACACAAGCTCCAATATCCAAAGCATGTGGACCGTACGTGTCCTTTTCTGTTTTCGAATCGGTCGGATTAGTCATATTACTAGTGTTCCAAAGCTGTTACATTTTCTTTGACTGTGGCTCATATTGGCCTTAAATTATCTCATCATATTAAGCCCCTATTCAGATGCAAGTTGTGCTGCCTGAATACCTATCTTATTACAACCAGCTGAAACGATTAGGATACAAATTAATTGACATTATATACTCGTCCTTTTCCGCTCAGGATTCATTGTCATTGAAATGTGGAATTTATTATATCATTCACTCACTCATTTCACTTGCTCATAACTTTAATGAACCGAATTTGCAAACCTCTCCATGAGCAAACTAACTCTGGATGTTCACCCAATTTCTGTTTAATCCAGAAACTCAAAGTACTTATGCCTGGATGGATAAAGGCAGGAAAATTCCTTTCTTCGCAAAAGGGATTGCAGCTCTATTGAAAGTGCTTTATATTTTATAATGGATTAATATCAACTCTTCATAGTTGCAAGTAATGTTAGACATTCAATTCGTATGTTAACTTATGATATATTAATTCAATTCATATATATGTGGCTAAGTGATGTATATTAATTTACGAATTAAGACATCATAAGTTGGTTTTGTTTCACATACACACATATGTACGACATTTATCTCCCAAAGACAATATGAATTTAATAAAGTTAACATTCAAAACTGGTCATAAGTGAGTGATAATTAAGTTAAAAATGTAAAAGTAAATGAATCTAATGCTGGGCTCTTTTTATTTACTATAAAACATAGTATGAATTTTAAAACTATCATAGAATCATGAAATCTTTAAGTGCCACTTAGTCTTTTAATTAATAAAAGATAAAATAGTTTGACAAGATGATGATGCGTTTAAAAAAACTTATTTTCATAGTTCAAAACTAGTTTTAAAGCTCACACTACCTACTTTTAAATCTATTTTTCTTAAATTTAATTTTCAAATATTTGTCAACTTGTTAGACAATGAACTTAGCCTATCAGAAGACAGGGTTAGTGCCAACCTTATCTGCTGGGAAGACTTGGAAAAGACTTCATGAAGCAAGGGGAGCACGTGTGTTTCAATAAATTCTGCATATTTTATTGTGCAGACATTTTCAATTTGCGCCATTGCATGTTGAGGTTAAATGAAAATGTATAGAATACCGAACTATATATCTTAAAAAAAAAAAAAAAACCGAAATATATATGTATATATACTTTCTTATTTTTTTTATTATTCGTTAGATTCAATTACTTTCATTTACTTCGATTTAGTCAATATCCACTTATACTCAATCAATAGCACACATTGTAGAATTTTTAGAATATGGTTTGGATTCAATATGTATATGACCAAATGGAATTTATACAATTAATATTTTAATATTAAATTAGAAAATTAAGTCAGTCCAATATTAGAGCAAAATCAAACCATTTTAATCCAATTGTAAGCTACTGAAATCCAATATCATCCCAAAATTATTGAAATGTGTGCTGTAATCAAATTCAACCAGACTAAAAACATATATAAATTAAACAAATAATAACAATTGTAATAAATTAATCATTGAAGTTATCATATTATATCATTCAATATTTGATTGAATTGGATTAATTTTGGAGGTACAGCTTCTCACAAGAAATTTTACCAACCATTAAGCCACTTACATTTGTATTTAGAAAAAAAAAAAAAAACAAACTTGAAATCCAATAATCTAATTAGACAATTAAATTCAACGAATATTGGATCGACAGGTTTGGAAAAACATGCATTCTTATAGTTGAAAGATCAGATTTGGAAAAACATGCATTCTTATAGTTGAAAGATCAGATTTGGAAAAACATACATTCTTATAGTGGAAAAACATGCATTCAGGAAACAGACACCCCACCTACTAGTCAATTTTGTTGTACTTCATTACATTTGGCAGTATAAATTGTCTGACTATAAATGCTTGCATTTCTATCATAAGCAACGTACGTATTAAGAAGCAGGAACGGCGGTGGAGAACATGAAGCTGTTGATATTTGCATTTTCTGGTGTTGTTGCTCTCACAGTTCTCGTCCATGCCCAAAGTCAATCAGGTTAGATTTGGAGTTACTCAACAGTTTCGAATATTATTTAGTTTTTCTCATGTTCATGTTCCCAAACTATGTAATTAATCTTTGTTCTTAATTTCTCTGCACCGTTATATCTTTGTCAGGCTTTATTAGTATCGACTGTGGATTGCCGGAACAATCTGCCTATACAGACAAGAAAACAGGCATAAATTATACTTCGGACAAAGCCTTCACGGAGGCCGGTGTAAGCTACAATATATCACATGAATACAACATTGACACCCTGGAACAACCATTCCTGACAGTCAGAAGCTTCCCTGAAGGAATGAGAAATTGTTACACCCTAAAACCAGATCATGGATATGTTAAGTTTCTTATTAGAGCAAGTTTCATGTATGGGAATTATGATGGCAAAAATAAAGCACCAAGTTTTGATCTACTTCTTGGAGCTGATGTGTGGGATTCAGTGGAGTTGAAAAATGCGTCCACCATTGTATCTAAGGAGATCATCCATGTCCCTCCCAAAAATTTTATGTATGTCTGTCTTGGAAACAAAGGCTCAGGAACACCTTTCATATCTTCATTGGAATTAAGACCCATTGCAAATTCTAGTTATCCAACTAATCCTGGAACATCGTTACTCCTCTATTTGCGGTTGGATATTGGCTCAAAAAGCAATGAAACATACAGGTAAGTAGTTGTTTTGTAGTCTTTTCAAAAGGTTTTACGATTGAAAATGCGTTACTAATTCAGTAAAAACTGTAACATGTAGGTTCAAAGATGATGTTTATGATCGCATATGGTCACCCTACACAAGATCTAACTGGTTGACATTAAGTAGCTCATCAAAACTCTTCAGTGGCGTTGTGAATGACTACCAACCACCATCTGTGGTTCTGCGGACAGCCGCTATGCCAGCAAATGGTGATAATGGGTTGGTATTCGACTGGAATCCTAGTGATCCCACATTAAAGTTCTTTGCATACTTATACTTTGCGGAATTAGACAAGAGCCAAGCCAAAAACAAGACAAGAGAACTGAACACCTATTTGAATGGAGAGTTATTAAGTGATCCACCTGTAACTCCTCTTTACTCGACCTGGTATATGTTATACACCGATAGTGATACAGCCCTTAGTGGAGAAACACTTGAGATCACGATCAACAAAACTGAGGAATCTCCGCTGCCGCCCATCCTCAACGCCCTTGAGTTATATCATCAAAAACAATTCCTACAATTGTTAACCAACCAAGATGATGGTAGGTTTCTAACCAGTTACTTTGCAAATCAATATTTTCAATTGTGAACGTCATATTTTGCTAAAGTTTTTGCAAAGGTTCAGATCTAGACAAAATAAACTGATTCACCAAAAGGCATTTAATAAATTCAGAAGCTAAAGTTTAATACATGAATGCATAAAATATATACAGTTATATTGGTGGCAGAGGATATCAGTTTCTTTTATTTTTCTCTAATAAAATTTTCTTCATTCTAATGAATGCATCCTAAACTATAGTTGATGCTATAAAGAATATCAAGGCAAAGTATGGAGTGAAAAGAAATTGGCAAGGAGATCCATGTGCCCCTAAAGAATACTTGTGGCAAGGTCTTCATTGCAGCTACCCTGATTATAATTCCCCAAGGATCACATCTCTGTAAGTTTTATGATGGCCTTTAAATGCACATCTTAACTTACTTTGCCCTCATTCTTTGTACTGTTACTAAAATTATTATGCAAGCATGCAGGAACTTGTCTTCCAGTAAAATATGTGCAGAGATATCTCCTTATATAGCCGATCTCACGTTGTTAGAATCTCTGTAAGCATTTCAATGTACCATGAATCTAATTTAAAATCAAGTTCACCTATAATATATAGATCAGTCAGTTTAATTAATACTTTCAATCACCATTTTAGGGACTTATCAAACAACAATCTGACTGGACTAGTGCCTGATTTTCTGTTAAAGCTATCATTCTTGACCGTTCTGTAAGTTTACTTGATTTTGATCCATAACAGAATTTGCTTTGTCATTAGATAAAAAGAATAAAAAAACCTTACACTATTTTTTTTGCAGAAATTTGAGAGGAAACAGGCTTCAAGGTTCAGTTCCAGCTCAACTTCGTGAAAAAGGGAGGAATGGTTTATCATTAAGGTCTGCTTTTAGTCTTTTAAAGTTCTTGATCAATATGGGTGAGGTCAACGAAAAAAGTTCAACACTTTTTCTTGCCTTAAACACCTTTCCATGACATTAAACTTCTTTTAGATAAACCTATGGGCATATGCGTATTGCTTACTAGTGACTTACTCGTACTTAGCAATTCACAAAATTGACCTCACCCATAAATTCCTTGCCATCATATTACTTTAGAATTTGGTCTTAAACATAATTATTAGAGGAACGATATTAAAAATTGTATGTACACCCCAACATAGTCTAATTCTAAAAATCCAATATTATCCTTAAAGAAAATTACTAAAAATGGTAAATAATTTGTAACTATACTCACAAATATTAATCACTTCCTCATGTATATAATACAACTTTTTATTTTCTCAAACCCCTAACTTCTCTTTTAAATACTAATTTCAAATGTCAAATAATTTTTAAGAAAATAAATTAATTGTAGAATATTGAGAATGAATTAAAATCATAATGAAATTATTATATTTAGTTAAAAAGAAAAAATAAAAAAGGAAAACATTTTTGAACAAAAAAAAAAGCATCAATTCATTTGTTTTATTCAATTAATTGTATCAATACATTTGTTTTATTCTAAATATTCCATAAGCAATCACCTATCAATTCAAACTTTTTTTTTCATAATACAATATCTATTAAACCAAGATAAAAAAAATTATACCTTGGTCAAGTAACAATAAACTTGTTTGAATGTTATCATATAATTTCAAAAATTAAACTCAATAAAAAACTGAACCATGATAAAACTCTCTATACATTTTCAAATTCTATTTTGTTTGAAATTAACTATTTTTTTTTCAAATATTAATTTTTTTAAAAGAATACAAATTAATTGTAAAGTATTAAGAATAGTTTAAAATCTTCTTAAGAAATTGATTGTAAAATGTAAGTTTTAAGTTAATTATTATTAGAAGAAAATCATAATCTACTTATCTTGTTTGTTAGGAAAAAAATCTCAAAATTTTAACAAAATTAATTAAATAATAAAATAAGTATTATGGGTTGTATTTACAAAAATATAGTACAAAAACAATTAAAAAAAATGCAATATTGTGTTAATTGAGGTTTATTTACAAACTAAAGATTTTTCATAGTTTTGATGAAATGTACTTATGAAAGAGGTGTGCATACAATTTATGATGGATGAAAATATCACCACTCTAATTTAGATATTTTCTTTGGAAATAAGATTGCCTGTTACTGTTATTGTTATGAAATTCGAAATCTCACAGTGTATTCTCATCTCTCTCGTTTGTAGCTTGGATGGAAATCCGGGTCTTTGTTCTTCTACATCATGCACAAAAGAGAAAACCATTGCTGTTCCGGTTCTAGCAGCATTTCTTGGAGTTTTAGTCTTTGTAGTAGCTGCATTATCTATTCTCTGGATCAAAGCAACAAGCCAAGGTACATGAAGACTTTGTAGCACAAACTTTATCCAAGAAAATATTTTATCAATCATGCTTATGAGACTCATTAATGGATTTTCAGGATTCACATTAAACAAAAATAATAGGTCACTGGAAGTAAATCGAAGGTTCTCCTATGCTGATGTTGTTAGAATTACAGACAACTTTAAGAGGATTATTGGAAAAGGTGGGTTTGGAACTGTTTATCATGGAAACTTAGATAACACACAAGTTGCTGTGAAGATGCTATCACTGTCATCAATCCAAGGTGACAAGGAATTTCAAACCGAGGTATATATGTTTGCAACTTGTACGTAAGATTAATTTTCAGCATTTTTATAAATGTAAGGCTGACACAAAATTTTATTTGTAGGTTGAACTTCTTTTGAGAGTTCATCATAAGAACCTAACAACTTTGGTTGGGTATTGCGATGATGGCACAAACATGGGACTAATCTATGAGTTCATGGCTAATGGAAACTTAGAATCACATCTCTTAGGTTTGTTTATAACTAGTAAAAAATTTTCTAGCTACCAGTACAATAGATTCAGCATTGCTGAAATTTCTGTTCATTTACTGTTTACTAACAGATAATTACATACGTTTATGCTGCGATTTATCTTTGGCAATCCTCTTTCTATGAGAAGATCAAACTTTTTTATTAATTAAAAAAAATTATAATTCAACATTTTTTTAGATGAAGGAAGCAGTACTGCAGCTATCCTAAGTTGGAAAGAGAGGCTTCAAATAGCAACAGAGGCAGCACAAGGTTTGGAAATATTTGTGTGATTTTCAATTTTTACTTTCCAGTTTAATTTCCATATCTCTTTTTGTATAGATAGCTGATAGTGAGATATCTAATATTTATTGAATTTGAAATGTAGGATTGGAGTATCTCCATAGTGGCTGTAAGCCACCCATAGTCCACAGAGACGTGAAGCCTACAAACATTTTATTAAATGAAAATTTTCAAGCTAAAATATCTGATTTTGGTCTTTCACGAATTTTTCCAATTGAAGGTGGAACTCATGTGTCGACAACCATTGTAGGCACTCCTGGATACCTAGACCCTGAGTAAGCATTTGTTTGGAATGAAAGTAACTAAATTAATTTGATTTATAGGAAGTTAAATAGACTCCCTCTTTTGTTCATGGCCTTGCAGGTACTATACATTGAATAGATTGACTGAAAAAAGTGATGTATTTAGTTTTGGAGTGGTTCTCTTACAAATAATTACAGGTAAACCAGCAATGGAAAAATCCAAAGATAGGACTCATATAATTCAATGGGTGAGTTTCATGCTTGCAAAAGGGGATATAGAAAATGTTGTTGATTCAAGATTACAAGGAGATTTCAACATGAACTCTGTTTCAAAAGCTGTAAAAATGGCCATGGCTTGTGTTTCTCAAAGTTCTGCTAAAAGACCAACAATGAATCGAGTGGTGATCGATTTGAATGAATCTTTGGCAATTGAGATTGCTCATACGAAGGTTGGACATGAGACTGAATCCAAAAATTTCAGTGAATTGATTAGTTTGGATATGCGTTCTGAACAATCTCTTGTTGCAAGGTAGTGCTTTCTCAATGTATCCCGCTTCAATATTTGTGTGTAACTACGAACATTCATCTGTCTAGTTCTTTGTGTACTAGTGATCACACATAATGCTAGATCAGAACCATATCATTAATCAATAGCTCGTGGCATTTAAGAACATGTCTTGTTCTAGTGCTGGAAAAACATATTCTAAAGCTTTTGTATGTTTTGCCTTGTCTTGGCTAAAAAACTTTGTACACTTGTTCTTGGGTGTTTTTGTTTGATCAGTATCTATTGTTTACTAAACCGTTTGAAATACTAGAAAGTAGAATAGTCTCAATCTGTGAATTTGCTTAAGATCAACTAGTTATGATATTTCCTTGCCATATATGTGTCTCAATTATGTTGAATGATAATTGGAATATATAACTCATAAAGCATGCCATTTTATAAAAGTTTGACATTTAGAATAAGAGATTTGTGCTAGAATGCTGTAAATCACATTTGCCAAGCAGTACTTCTTAGTTGATCATCACAAATAAACCTAGTCAGAATTGGTTTAAACCTTTAGGCAAAAGAAAAATCCTTTCTATCAATTTGGACCACTTTAAATGTTGACAAACTTTTGAACATTGAATAGTATCAGTTGAAATTGACCTTACATCAATTGGTAATCTCAATTACAATCCACCAATTGGTAATTCATTACCTTCTTATACTAATATAATCGATTATTTTAGTGTTTTCTTTTTCCTTTGTTTGATCAACATTTCAATTGTGAAGTATTGAATCTCTTGAACTTATTACCAAATAAAGAATTGCAACATGTTGGGTTTTCATAATTATTCAAATTTTGCTCTTACTCTTATGAGTTCACAAGGAGCCAAAGTTGTTTAGTGTAATCACGTGAAAGAAACTTCCAAACAAACTGTTATTGTTCAAGTATTTTACATAAGGTTTACCATGTATATTATTGCAAAAAAGTAAGAACTAAATAAACCAGTCATGTTTCTATGTTTCTATGAAATGTGGACTACACCAAATTTTGTAAAAATTATTAGTTTAGTACGTAATTACATGATATCTCCATTTAAATGTAGTTTAGATATTTAGTATTGCTTTTTACTTGTTCTCTTAGAATAAATCTAATATTAATTTACATAAATAATCCTCTATCATGCTGGTAAATTGATTGTAGAACACAGTAAGATGGTAGTTTTATACAAGAAAACAGAGAAGAATGCAGGGGATATACAGGGCTGCACAGATTAAATATTTTGAACAGTTCCAGCAATTCATTACAAGGACTTGACATTCCAACAAAACATAAATTAGAATCTAATTTGTTAACTGTTTAGCATAAGTAGCATGGCCTTTGGGAGAGAGGCCTTGTTTGGTATTAAAACCTCATCTATTATTCAATTTTAGCACATTACAATATTAATGAACAATTAGCAAACCAGGTTAGTAGCCTAATGTAGTTTGGTGGCAAGAAAGCATTTACTCAGTCTAACAATACCTTAGATTTGAATAATTGCACCAATGATGGACCCAAAAAGTTACATAAGAAGGGGCACTATAAAAAAATATTATGTAATAATGCTTTTCAAAGTTAAATTTTGTCAAAGGCCAACCATGAATCAAGTTGTGATTGATTTGAATGAGTCCTTTGACAATTGAAATATATCATAAATTGGTCAGTCATGAAACTGAACATTCTATTAAATCCATTAGTTTCAATCTAAAATCTGAATTACCTCCCTTTGTAAGGTAGTACTTTCTCAATTCAATATGTATATGTAACTGTGAACATTAGTCTATCTAGTTCTTGAGTATTAGTAATGGCAAGTAATGACAAATCACAACCAAATTATGAATAGCTTGTGGCAATTAAGAACAGGTCCTGTTCTAGTGCTGGCCTGAAAATCATGTTCTAAAGTTCTTGTATATTTTGCCCTGTCTTGGCCAAGGAACTTTGTACAACTCTTCTTGGGTGTTTTTGTTCAAGCAGTGTATATCTCTTACTAAATCATTTGATTTGTGGGAAAGTTAGAATATCATTGGTATATATTTGTGTCAAAGGAATCTGTTTTTGGTTATGTTGAATATAACTTATAAGGCGTACGATTTTAAAAAAGTTGGATTTCTAGAATAACTTATTTGTGGTAGAATGATGCAAGCCATATTTGCCAAGCAGTACTTCTTGCTAATCATTACAATTAAACCAACTCAGAATTGGTCCGAGACTTAAGGGAATAAAAAAACAATTTTACCAATTTGGATCACTTCAACATTTGAAAAAATCTTGGAAAAGTACAGGCCAGAAATGATTTATTTAACAGCCTTATCAATTCTCTCTCTTTTTTTTCAAAAGACCTTTATCAATTCAAATTGACCTCAGATATATCATAAGTCAATAGATATAGCTCTACATTAATGTCATTTTTACACCCACACCCATAAGTTGGTTCATTAACTTCTTGTACTTATATAATCAATTAAACAAAATTATTGTCTTGTTAATTGGTGTTTGATATTGTCAATGGCATAATATTTCAGTGGTTAAGCATTCACTCTCTTAATATTTTTAATATAACAATAAAGAAGTGCAATGTATATGGTTTTAGTTAGTACTCAGTTTTTACTTTTACTTTGACAAGTTCATAGGGAGCAAATATAATTACATGTAATCACATGAAAGTAACTTGCAAACTAGTCATTGTTGTCCTAATATTTTATAAGATTTACTGCATATATAATTGTAGTTGGCGGGCTGTCAATACTTGGAGGGTATTCAAATACTTTACCTTGTATACCGTTTCATGGTGGACTTGATCTTCAATAAGACTTTCTTAATAAACTAATGTATAGCAGGGCATTATGAGTAATCTCTGGGGCACTCCCTGTCCCCCATTTTGAGGGTTGGTAAATTTCATATTTATTAATTACTTTACATATTTCCTAGTTGTTAGTAACCATTAGACCTTGATAAATGTAGATCACAAAATAAAAGACATATAATTATATATGATCACATTTGAACCCAAAATTTTTTGGACAAACCAAGCTTTGATATTATATTGATAGCCATTACCCAAAAGCTTTGGTTCTATAATTTGAAGCAGATTGGCAAATAACTTTTTCCTTTTCCAGGCTAAGGTCCTTGTTTAAACAGCTCTTATAATTTGTTTAGATAATATATTAAGAGTTGAATTTTGCCTGCAAGTGCATCATAATGTTTAATCACAATAGTTACACATGATGGAAACATTTGAGTTAAATAACATGATCTGCTTATGGCATCATGAATATAGTAAGGAGAAAAAAAAAATCGACTCCATCCTGAAAGTTAAATTTGTTCTGACTTAAACTGTATAAGTTGACTGATGAGTCATGAGCCTGAAGAAACTGAAATGGAAACGGAGATGATGCAGTATTTGATCTTTGTATGTCTTACTTGCATCATTGCTCTTTCTGTAATTCTACAGGTTCATGCAGAGAATCAATCAGGTTTTGATATTTTATTTTCCAAATATCAGTTTTCATTATTTTTCACAACTTACATATTTTATGAGTTTCTCTATTGCATTTCTGTCCTTATTATTCTTAGGATTTATCAGTGTAGATTGTGGAGCACCGAAAGATTCAAAATATACGGACAGGATAACAGGAATAAATTACAATTCAGATGAAACTTTCGTGGACACTGGTGTATGCAATGATTTATCTCCTGAATTCAACAGGGACAACTAGGGGTGGGCAACACCATGTTCGGATCGCTTCCGACCGGATCCGATCCGAACATGGTAACTTCGCGGATCGTCATTTTTGGATCCGAACATGATCCATCAAAGAGAAGGAACCGATCCGATCCGAACACCTAGTTCGCGGATCGGACCGGATCAGAACATCTACTTTCAATTTCAACTTATGATAAGAAGATAAATATAGATGTCTTGTTGGTATACCTTCGTGAATTGTAATACATATCTCCCAAATTTTGTAAACATTCATACAAATTACTCAACATCAAACACGTGTAACATCTCCTTTGCCGGCTACCAACATCAAACACCACCGACAACTACCCACCTAGAATAATAATAAAAATAAATAGGAGAATTGGGCACTCAGTTTTCAAGGTCATTTTCAACAACAAATCTTCTTAATTTCAATACGCCCATTTTATATTAATGAAAATCATAGTTCAAATCCCACCGGCACCACTCTTTATACTTTTCCCCATCTATTCACAGCAATAATAACATATATATATATATATATAGCAAATGAAATATGTAACTCAACAACAGAATACAACAAACAAGCATAGAAATCACTAAAACACTAACACTCAATCATATAAATATCAAGCTAAAGCTACAAATAAATTCACCAAGCTACTGAGATGAGAGTGAAAGGGAGTAAGAGATGGATGTTAGGGTTAGCTTAAGTGGACTTTATATAAAGGCATATGAAATTACGTATGTATCATTGTTCACGGGTTCACGGATCGGATCGGTTTTGGAAACCCCAATCCGATCCGATCCGTGAAACATGGTGTTTTCACAAGTGAGGATCCGAACACCTTACTTTTGAACATGTGATCCGATCCGAACACCCACGGATCGGACCGGATCAGGGTGTTCGGATCGGTTCCATGTTTTTGTGCCCACCCCTAGGGACAACATTGAGCAACAACTCATGAATGTGAGAAGCTTCCCTGAAGGCAACAGAAATTGTTACACTCTGAAACCTGAATCTGACAATGCTAAGTTCTTAATTGGAGCAGGATTCATGTATGGAAATTATGATAGGAAAGCAAAAGCACCATGTTTTGACTTATTTATCGAGTCTGACCTGTGGGATGCAGTGGAATTTAAAAATGCTTCCAATGTTGTCACCAAAGAGATCATCCATATTCCTTAGAGAAATTATATTTATGTTTGTCTCATAAATACAGGCTTTGGAATTCCTTTTACCACTTATGGAACTCAAATCAGGATCACACCTCCTGTTTGACCGCAGGGATGTTAATTAGATTTTTAACAAAGCAATCAGGTAAGTCAGTTTAAAAATTTGGAAAGTAGATTGTTTACTAAGAAACTAAACTGTACTACATAGGTACAAAGATGATGTTTGTGATTGATTGTATAAGGTTGCCCTTCGAGTTCACCTTGTCATCAACAATGACTAGTTCGACCAATTTCGGTCAAGGCAATTACAAATTACCATCTACAGTCATGAGAACTGCTGCTGTACGTACAAATAGCACGGATGATTCCTTGTCTTTTTACTGGGAGCCTAATCATCCGAATTCAAAATATTATGTCTACTTGCAGAATTCGATGCAAACCGGACTAGAGAAATGATCATCCATGCAAATGGTGATTTATGGTATGGACCTTTCAAACCATATTACTATTCCACTGCAACTTTAGTCAGCAGAATCCCCTCAAGAGGAAAAAGAATTGAGTTCTCTATCAACAAAACTGAGAACTCAACTCTACCGCCAATCCTCAATGCCGCTGAAATTTATGTAGCAATAATTGAATTCCCATAATTGCTAACAAACCAACAAGATGGTATGTTCTTCCTGAAAATAATTTCTGCTTTACCTTTATTAGTATTTGTATAAGATATTATAACTTGAATTATTCTTCATACCTGTGGAAATGTTAGTTGATGCTATAATGAATATCAAGAAAATATATCAAGTGAAAAAGAATTGGCATGGAGATCCTTGTACACCTAAAAATTACTTGTGGCAAGGTATTAATTGCAGCTATGATGATTTTGGACCACCCAGGATCGTGTCCCTATAAGTTTATGCCTCTAATTCAGGCACTTCTACTACTTAAGTTTGATCAAATAGTCAACTAATAATTTTATGGGATCAAAAACAGGAATTTATCTTCAAGTGGAGTGAATGGGACAATTACTTCGTTTATATTTAGTCTCAGTGCAATACAATCTTTATAAGCATGTCAATTTTATATAACTTGGAAGTTGCATCCCTATTAACAATGACGGAAATCATGGCAGCTCAACATTTTTCCATGTCATTAGCAATGTAGATGAAGTTGTGGCAGAGCATATTGGCAAGTTTCAGGACTCTGTTACGAAGAGAAACAGAACAAGTTTAGCATGGACCTAAAGGTCCCAAACATAGTATGCAACGGACTTAGTGAAGTAAAACACATTAACAGGGTAGAAAAAAGAAAGAAAGTTGAACCGAAAAGCCTTGTCAACTAGTCAATTTCCACCAGAAAATTAATGTCTTTATTATGAAAGACAAACAATAGTGTATCAAACACGGAGCTCCATTATTGATTCATTATTCATCTGACTAGACTTTATTGCATGGATGGAAACTTACATATAGATCATGCCTGTCAAATCTACTTGGAAATTCTTTTGAGTACTTAAGTAAAAATTTCCATGATAGACCACACAAGTCACATGTAATTTACTTGTCTGATTAATACAATTAGATTGTAGTAGAGAAAAATATTGGTTGTAGTGGAATGAACCATACTTTCACATCAGGATTGTGCCACGTGGCAAGATAGTAATGGGATGCATGTCCACTCTGCTGCCTGGTAAATTCTCTCAAACGCTAAACACTTGCGATCAGCTAGCAAGTAAACCCATGAAAATGAAATTACAAGTACCCTTCAATTTGGCGATGACTCATAGCATAGACTTAGTCGACTTCAGCCATATTGATCTAGTCTAAGTCATTTTGGGCCTTAAGTAAAATAGTAAGTACCAGGAAATACTTTGAGCATTTCAGTAAAAATTTCCATCATGGACTGCACAACAAATATAATTCATGTGGAAAATTTAACTAGATTGCAGTAGAAAAAATCTTGAATACAACAAAATATACAATACTGTTCATTATAATTGTGCCACATGATATGATAGCAACGTGGATGCATGTGCAACCAGCAGCATTGTAAATTCTCCCCAACAGTAGACACTTAAAATCAGCTAACTAAGCCCATGAAAATGAAATGATAAGTACATTTCAAGTTGGTGACAACTCAAAGCATAGGAGTCAGTGGACGTGAGCTATGTTGACCCTGGTCTAAGTCATTGTGGGCTCCATTTCTTCACGTCATTACAAAAATTCTGTCAATTAATTTCCCTAGTCCAACTGGCCATGACTTGCATACAGCTTAAAAATCAACCATTGTATGGCGTGTAAAAGTTGTAACCAGTTGTGGAAGATGATAACGTGATATGGACATTGACTCAAGTCAAATTGTTGTATGCTACGACATTGACTCAAGTCAAATTGTTGTATACTATTTGGTTGCTGCCATGAATAAGGATTGGAGTGGTCCCTATTATAGGAAAAACACATGCATCTGTAAGAAAAAATGGTTCCATTTTGATATGTAGATTGCACAGAGAGAATTACAGGGAGTGTCGCCCATTCAGTACGTCTTGGCAAATCTTTGTGTATTATAGGAAGTTACAAGCCTACGCTATAAGTCTTTCAAGTTACAATCAACTCTGTTTAAGTCTTTGTCTTCATAAATAAGGGTTATATTTTTAACGTAATAATTCTAATCATTTGAGAAAAGGCCATTACCAAATAAGTCCTGGATTTTCTCTAAAAATTTCTAGTAGCTTGTGACTTCTTTCATTTTTGAGCAAATCGGTCTCCATATTTTCCATAAATATCAATTAAGTTCCTGAATTTTAAGAAGTGATCAAGTTAGTCTCTCATATGGTCAAATCATTATTTGGTCCCCATATTTTTCTAAGTATCAATTAAGTCCCTAATTTTTTTAAAGTGATTAAATTAGTCTCTTTATACGGTCAAACCATTGTTAACTTTAACTGTTAGCTTTGACAATTTTAGTGAAAAGAAATGAATATCCTGATTTGCCTTCATTGAGTTAATTTAATTTCTTTGGTGTACAAATACTATGTTGCCTGAATTTATCAATAGAATTACAATAAAAGCAAAACATTCTTCTACTAAAATGTCAATTTTACGCGTAATATTTAGATAATTAATAAAAATTCTAAATATTTTTTTGTGGGGGAAGTCAAATTTACCTTTCATTATAAAAAATTACTAAAAGCTTCAAATTTGTTGTCACCCTCTATGGGATGCCACTCATATTTACACTTTCTTTTTGTATTTTTTTTGTTCTTGATTTTTATTATTGAAATTATCTAATCGTTCTTGATTTTTATTATTGAAATTATCCCATGTCTTTAAATGCTCGTTGTAGAAAATGACTAGAGGAAAAATTATTTTAAAATTTTTATTTCATGCTTATATTTTCTATAATGGGCGACGTCCGTTGTAGAAAAATCATTAACCATGGACCATGCCCATTGTAGAAAATACTTGGATGGAGGGAAAATTTTTTTGAATTTGTATCATTTCCCACCAACAATAAAAATTAATTTATATATAATTCTTGACTTTCTAAACACTATCATCTTACTCTTTCATTCGCTATACCACTTTGAAAAAACCTATTCACTGTACAGTACCAAAATTTTATGGAAATGTTGTAACACAAAAAAATAAGTACGTTATAATATGTTTACAGATAGAATGTTGTAACACATTTAATACCACATGTTATAATACAGGACAAAAAATAAAAACAGTAAAGTAAAAAAAACCACACAACCATGTTTTCAACGTGGTTCAGTTTTACCCTCCATCCACAAGGCCACGTCCAGAGATATCAACTCATTACTGAACAAATAAGGACAAAACCTATATTTACTCATACAAACTAAGACTCTCTCTTAGTGTTAATGCAAGTCCCAGTTAATCAATGAGGTTGCAGTAAGCTCCCATTGTCTTTAATGGTTGTTAGCTCTTTAAACTTCTTTCAACAACTGCAAACTTGCCTTCTCCCAAAAGCCAATCGGTTCTTCCTCCCGAAGAACATTTATTGCTTAAACTCCCTTCAAGACTTAAGTCACCTTCTCTTGAGGACGAAAACGTTCTTCCTCCGAAAAAACTTATGCTCCCTGAAATCCCTTCAAGAATTGTGAACCAATCTTCTCCCAAATACTTGATGACTTGTCATTCCAATAAGCATCTAAATACAAATTTAGACGTAGTCGGCTAACTTCCTAAATCTAGAAATAAAAACAATTTAGGGATCAAACTCTCTAAGGTTTACAAGCAAACTCTCAATATTACACGTTAACTTTCAATGGCTTGCTTGCATTCTTCAGCTTGATTCAATCCTATATTTATAGTAACTTCATGCTCATCAAGAACTGTGAGATAGAACATGTTATACCTATTTTTGGGACTGCAAAAATAGGCTGGTAAAAGCCCAAAGAACCAATCAAATAAACTGACCCAACTCTTAGCTTCTCAGCATCCAGCTAGCTCCAGCTTGTAGTTTGTAGCTCTCAGCTCTTCAGCTCGCAAATCGCAAGTCGAGCTCGTAGCTCGCAACTCGCAGCTCGCAGCTAGCTCCAACTCTCAGCTAGCTCAGCCTTAAGCTCGCAGCTAGCTCCAACTCTCAGCTCCTCAGCATCCAGCTCAGCTAGCAGGATAGAGCTCTCAGTTGACTCTACGCAACCCCAAATCCCGAGGAGTAATTAATGCAATATGACTATAACAGAGTTGTTAGTCAATGCAATAAATGCTATGTCAGAGTAGTTGATTTCTTTACGTGTACATCACTCAAGTGAAATCCCCCTTCCTCTATAAATAGGAGGAGGAAATTCACTGTAAAGGGGGTGAAAAACTTTTAGTATTACAGTCACTCTGGAAGAATATATTGGGAGTGACCGGTGGATGTAGGCATCATTGTCGAACCACATAAAAATCTCTGTGCATCTATTTCTAGTTCTTTCTCTTTCCTCTCTTTGGTGTGCTCTTTGATTGTAGGTATTGGGCATTGGATCATCCGGTTGACTATGCCTAAAAATCGACGTCGACATAAATTAGCGCTAGAAGGAGGGCCCAAGCTGCAATCTTGAACTTTCAGCAACCATGGCGAAAGGAAGAACAACCAGAAGTTCAGACCCGGTAGCTGATCCCCTGAAAGGCAAGTAGATCAGTAAGAGCATGATTTCCAACTGAGGAAGAATGTTGTTGTGCCCATATCAGGCACATCTCACGCCCCCATGACAGGTGTTGCTATAGGTGTGCCTCCATCAACCTCTCACCAGCCAGAACCAGTAAACTCTATGGCTGGGGGGCTGTATGCATGGTACCAATGGCAAGAAATGTTAGAGGATACAGTGCAGCAACTCATTGAGGCAATCAGGGCGTTGGTACAGGCCCAAGCACCAGCCCTGATGGACCACTAAGAGATCAACCACGACCTGCCAACTCAGTTCATTCCTCCAGCTCGCGTTTGAGAACTGAAGGTCGCCGAGCTAGTGGAGCTAGGAACTCACAAAGGTCTCGTCTGGAAGGTACCCCAGATCGCAGCTCTCAAGGTCGCGAGCTCGAGGGAGGCTATAACCATCAGAATCCAGCAATAGAAGAGCTCATTCAGAGGGTTCAACAGCTGGAGGAGCAACCTGGACCCCAGGATCTGAAAGTGCAGTATGAGGAGAGAACCTCTCTCACCAGGGAGGTTGAGACGCAACCTCTCCCTCCTAAATTCAAGCTCCCCAATGTTCCACCTTATAATGAGGACAACGACCCTTATGATCATCTGGACACATTCAATATCCAAATGGATCTTCAGACGTCCAACCCCTTGGTGAAATGTCGTGTTTTTCCAGCCACCTTAGGCGACTTTCCACGAGCTTGGTTCAAGCATCTCCCAACTCGCAACATAAATAGCTGGGGAGAATGTTAGCAAAGATTCATCAGCCAGTACCAGGCTCTGAAAAAGCAGCTCGCACCACCCTGCCACCTCGCTACAGTCTTTCAACGGTAGTGTGAGTCTTTGAAAAATTATATTACCAGGTTCAGACATGAGGTCGCTAACGTGGAGAATCCCTCAGATGACAGCATCTTGACTGCATCTCAGCTGGGCTTCGCAAAGATGGGAAGCTCTATGAGAGCATATACAAATCTCCAGTGAGGGACCTGGGTGAATTCTACAAACGAGCTGCAAGGGAGATTAGATGGGAAGAAACCTTCGACCCCAAAAAGTCTGACCAAACGGATGAATCGGGTAGTCCCAACCAGTTGAAGAAAAGAAGTAATGGTGGAGACGGAAATGAAGGTCAGAATGAGGACTCAAGGTATCAGGTCGCTAAAAAGGCCAGAAACGAGCTCAGAAGCGAGCGACCTCAGCATCAAGGGCGTCATGAAAGCTACAGCGTCTTGTTAGATACGCAAGATAGTATTTTTGCAACAGAAAGGGGTAGAGAAGACTTTGGGAAGCCTAACCCCATAAAGACCCCTACTAAGTTCAGAAACAAGAACAAGTTTTGTGTCTATCATGACGAGATCGGCACAATACTTCATATTGCTGGAAGCTGAAAGATGCTATCGAGGACCTGATTAAACAAGGCCGTCTAGGAGAATATGTGGTGCATAGTAGCAGCCCCAGCAGGCTCCCAAGCTAGACATGAATCCTCAATGCATCCACATTGCAGTTGCTCCCAACAGGTCATGTACCTAATTTGTAATTCAATTTAAGAAATCAATAGAAGATATGAATTTTCTTCAAGTACTTTATATTTCAACTGCTTTATTGATTTCTTAAAATCATGCTATGAAAAAGCGCTTACGCGACCTGTTAGTTGAGGTCGCGACCCTCTGGACAGCCTGCTATTACGCTATCTTAGCTGAGGCTCCGACCTACTGGAGATAGCTAGCTATAATGTTGTTAGCTGAGGCCGGCCTACTGGATAGTTCACAAAAGCGTGTCGCTATGATAGAAGAGGTTACGACCTACTAAACAGCTCGTTATCTTAGCTGAGGCTTCGATCCACTGGAGATAGCCAGCGCTGTTAGCTGAGGTCACAGCCCCCTACGTAGTTCGACAAATTATTGTTACAGCAGGCGAGGTCTCGACCCCCTGCATAGTTTACAGTAATGTTATATATATATATATTATGCTGGTTGAGTTCCTAAACTGAGTTATGATCTGGAACCCCAGCCCGTGATGGTCAAACGACCTTCCAAGCTCTCATAAGGTGTTTTTACCCTTGAGCAATACATTAATTAACACATTGATCACCTAGATTTTTCTGTCCGCAGGAAAAACTAGAGGAATAAAGCACAATCGTGACAGGCCTCAGAAAAATATTCAACTCACCAGCCTTGATAGAGTCGCCACAAGATGGGACAAAATCGAAAAAGGCGCCAAGGCAAACCCAAAACATCAGCTTTTACCAGTGAGCTCGAGCTCCCAATCCGAAAATCGCACTGAGAGCTGGGGGGCTTATGTTATACCTATTTTTAAGAGTGCAAAAATGGACTGGTAAAAGCCCAAAGAACCAATCAAATAGACTGATCCAGCTCTCAACTCCTCAGCATCCAGCTAGCTCCAGCTTACAGCTCGTAGCTCTCAGATCACAGGTCGAGCTTGCAGCTCGCAACTCGCAGGTCGAGTTCGCAGCTCACAACTAGCTCCAGCTCTCAGCTAGCTCAGCCTCCAGCTCACAGCTAGCTCCAGCTCTCAGCTCTCAACTCCTCAATATCCAGCTCAACTAGCAGGATAGAGCTCTCAGTTGACTCTACGCAACCCCAAATCCCTAGGAGCAATTAATGCAATATGGTTATAACAGAGTTGTTAGTCAATGCAATAAATGCTATGTCAGAGTAGTTGATTTCTTTACGTGTACATCACTCAAGTGAAATCCCCCTTCCTCTATAAATAGGAGGAGGAAATTCATTGTAAAGGGGGCGAAAAACTTTTAGTATTACAGTCACTCTGGAAGAATATATTGGGAGTGATTTGTGGATGTAGGCACCATTGCCGAACCACGTAAAAATCTCTGTGCATCTATTTCTAGTTCTTCCTCTTTCCTCTCTTTGATGTGCTCTTTGATTGCAGGTATTGGGCGTTGGATCATCCGGTCGACTGTGCCCAAAAATCGATGTCGACAAAACTAAAATGAAGAATCTCTATAAAATTAATGTTGGGATTAGATCATGTAGTCTCAAGTGAGAAATGCTTTAGTGTGGTGCATGTATATGTATTCAATCCACTTAAATTATGTGAGGTAGCATTAGCAAATATTCACATGAAAGAAGCCTGCCAAATAATATATACTATATATAGTTTAACACAAATCCGTGAATATATTGAAGTTTTTATTTTCATGTGCAATTCCATATTTATCAATATTCCTCCTAATTTTCTTAATAGGAGAATATGATTACCTAAAAGTTTGTAGTTAGTGACATATCAATAATTCAAAGTACTGAAATCCCTAATCCCCCAAATCGGGGCCCACTTGTTTATGTTCTATGTTTATTTTGTGTTTCAGTCTGTTGGTGGTTGATTGGTCCCTTAGTCACCTAAACGGTCCCTTGTTTGGGGTCTGCTTGATTTCCCTCCGACCTTCCTACTAGTTCCTTTGAGAATCGTTTTTGTGTTTCTGTGTTTAAGTTAGTTGCCCCAAATTGGATTGGCTCTTAGGGTTGTATGTTGTATGTTTATGGATCTAAGTTTGGGTTTGTTGATGATGAAGTTTTTTGTTTATATATATATATATATATATATATATATATATATAAAAGGGTCTGCTTCATTTAGGGCGATTTAAACCAAGGGTCAGTTTTCAAGTTAAGTTTGAGTCATAAAACTTTTGACTCGCTCCAATCCGAGCCACTTCATCATTTTTTTATTACACATTATTATTATTATTATTATTATTATTATTATTATTACTATTTTATTATACAGTATTTTTAAGTGTTGTGTAATACTATTTGTTTGTTTAATTTTGTTATTATAAACATTTTCAAACTAACTATACTTGTGAATAATTGAGATATTTTATTGAAATTTTGTATGATATTTTTACTATATTGACGTTGTTATACAAAGCTTTATGAATGTTATATTGTTTAAGTTATTATTGTATTCATATTTCTTTGTTTAAGTTTAAGATTTATTAAGTTTGAATGATGTTCAACTAAATTAAAGTTTATGTATGAATTTTTATTTTATTTTTATAAGTGCAAGTTAAACTTTATATGTATGTTTGAAATTAAATGTATATTTAAATTTAGGGAAGTTATCAAAACATCCCTATAATGGAAAATAATATCAAACTACTTCTGATTTTCAAAACATTATCCAAAAAACCCCGTTAATGGGAAGTTTTCATATAAAGTAAGCGGTAGTTGACCATAATCCGAAAAACACAAAAATAATCTTACATTTTAAAAGTAATATTATAAAAAATTATTAATAATTAAAATTAAACAAATTAAGTTAATTACCAAACCACTCTTGCATCACCACCATTCATCACACATCCTTCGTCACCCATCCATTAATTAATTAAATTAAATATTAATAAATAAATGGAGGTAAACATACACCAACGTCATAATCACAATCAATAGAAGAAAGGGCTATCCAGACCACAGTAATTTTAATATTCACAGTGAGGGATTGAAACCCCAGCCTCATGCTATGGCCTCCCAAGATCACAATTAATTGAAGAAAGGGCTATCCATAGCCACATTAGTGTTAATATTCACTAACTTGCTACAATTAATATTTGCTATCCAATATAAACATAGAAAACTCGACCAATGACTTTTAAACAAAAAATGAAAGCTTGACTAATGACTTTTAAACCAAAAAGAAAAAAGAAAAAAATGAAGAATTAAGTGAACCAAATAACAGTAGTTCTTCTTAACAAAAGTAATTGCTTCCCTATAGTCAAGGTGACATTCAAAGTTATGGTCAAACTTGCGTGGCTATGGGATGCCCTTTCTTCAATTGATTGTGATTATGCCCTTGGTGGGTCCCAGCAAAAATAAATAAATAAATTTTAAGGTAGTTGGAAATAAAAAAAGGAAAATCGTTTGTTATAAAAATTAAACATACACAAATTTGAGTACAACTAATAATTGATAGCCAATATAAACATAGAAAGCTTGACTAATGACACTTTTAAACAAAAAAATGAAAGCTTGACTCATAACTTTTAAACGAAAAACTGAAGAATTAATTGAACTAAACGAAAGCTTGACTAACACAATTTGTGGGTTTGACGTGATTCTATACGGAGTTGAAGCTAAAATCGTTATTTGATGTTTGTATTTGACTATTAAAAATGATTTATTTTACTTAAAAATTAGGTTAGAACTGTTCCGTACGATATTCATTTGATGCTTAAATTATCTTTTTCTGAATTGTATAATTTATATATTATAATTCAAAAAAATTACTATTACAATTAATTATTTTTCACTATTATACAATTCGATTTTGAATATAGATGTGAATTAGACTACATATGAGTGTGAAAATTTTAGATTTTATAGACTTGGGAGTTGCTAATTTATCCTTCAAAGTAGGTGACGATGCCTGCCGGTGGACATGCAACAGGTCTGTCCTCAGTAAATACGCCTTCCCCATCCTCCACGGAGCTAGACTGCAAGTCAAGTCAACCCTTTCTTTCTTTATTCACTTTATTTTATTATGATTTAGTTTTATTCTATTTTATTATTTATTTATTTTTTATTATTATTAATTTTTTTATTTCAGTGAAAGTCTTTTTGGTCTTTACAAAAGTCTGAGGAAGTCCATTCTAACCAAAGTTTAAAGTTTGAAGGTGGCTTGGGTAGAATATTGAAATTTGTCTATTTAGACGTCTAAATCCAAACATAACTGTAATTTTCCCTTTACAAGTAGGACTTTTATGTGCATTGGTCCACTTATCGACTCAATCGTCAATTATAGACCCTACAATCCTGTGACACCGTGTGGAACGGTGTTCAAGCAAGCTGTCATCATTTATTGAGGGAGAGTTTTTATACACCAGAAGCAGATGATTTTTATTAGGAAAAATAAATCTAAATATATATAAGATTATTTTATATTAAAAAGGTTTTAAAATTTTTATTTTAGGATCATTATTTATAAATAAATATTTTCAACGGTTCTATCATTGTGAAGAATTTCATTAGAAATAAATAGTTACAATCGATGGCTGAGAAATAATAATTTAAGGATATTCTAATTGGAGAATTATATGTAAATATATATGATGCTAATAAGTAAATTTGTAATACATATCATTTATTAGTGCAGTTAGTTGAGTCTCGATGGATCCTAACATAAAAAATATATATATATGATATATATATTTTTAATATTACAAACTTTCTATTAAGACATAATTAGGAATGATCGACTCCCATATGCAAATCCATACTGTTTCAAAAAAATAAAATAAAAATCCAATTTTCACAAAAAAAATTCCTCAAATATTACTTAATAAGCACAAATGATATAATTCACATCTCCTAATAATAACATCAACCACAAAATAGAAATAATTTTATATTCCAACATAAACATTAAATTCTAACATCAAACATAATAAATTCAAAACAAAAGATATAATTACATAAATCTGAAAAATCCGGATACAACACAAAATATATCAAAATATTGGTCAAATACATAATAAATTTTAACTTCAAATAACATATATAACAAACAAATGCAAAACGTTTCATAAAATTAAAACATATAAATATTATTTAATGTTATATTATCAAAAAAATAATATTGTAGGTTCGCGAGTTCAGGCGCAGAATTTTTTGACACCGACTCCCGTACCATTTAATGTCATTGTGACTTCTATTTTCAAATATACTCTATATATTAAAATTATTGATCATATGAATTGACTAAATCTACTACAGTTTCTCCATGTTCATTTTTGTGCAAAACAGGTGAACTGATTAGTATTTAAAAAGAAAAAACACTCCAAAGTTTTAAGTCAATGCATTTATATTAGGGAAAAATTTTATTTTCATCCCTATACTTTAGAAAAGTGTTGTTTTTTCAATTATTAATTCAAATTAGCTTTGATATTCCATGAAGTTTTCAAAATACATCGATAGTCTTTTTTGTCAGTAGTCAAAGCAAACGGAATGAGCAAAATGACTCATTTATCTCTCATTTCTCATTTTGGTTATAATGTTTTAATTACTGTTTTACCCCTTGTGGAAAAAATATTAGAAATAAATAAATAAATAAATATAATTAAAAACTTTTTTACTAAATAAAAAAAAGAAAGCAAAATGATTAATAATTAAAAAAAAAATAGCCACCCGATTCCACCATCAACGGTCCATCGATGACACAAGTGTGTTAAGAATTTGTAAATTAAATAGGGATCCTAATCCTACATCAGAAAAGAAGTAAGCATGAAGGGATTTTCAAGTCTCTATAAGGAGTTCAAGGCTTCTGTTTTCGATTATCCTAGTCAAAGACACTTTAAATATTATATTTGACTCTACTTAATTTTTTTTTTTATATTCCTCTTATTTTAGATTATAGAAGAATGTAAGTTAATATGTGTTTTGAAAAGTATAAGTGCATTGAGATTGTGGAATTTAAGATAATAGATTGTGTGATTGTAATAATTTTTTATAGAGTGAATTTTTTTTTAAGAGCTGTAATTTTTATCCTCTTTGGAGTTTTTCATAAAAATTTTTATATTTTGGTTATTATTATTATTTTGTAATTTATTTTTCTATTATTTATGATATTTTTGTATAAGGCAGGTCTCTGTAACAGGTTTTGTGAGTCACTTTTCCCAACAAAGTGCCTATCATCTAATTCTTCAGTAATGTAATTTTAAGTTTTGGATCTGTATTGAGACTAAAATAATTGAAATCTCACTCCGCTTCTCCGATCAACCGACGGTTGCTTGTTGGACAAGTCAAGGTCGCTGCATCACTACTTTACAAAAGTAACTTGAGGTCTGCTAGTGCCATTTAATAAATTAATTATTTTATTTGATGCTTTTTGAACAATGAAGATCACGTGAAATCCCAAGGTTTCAAGTCAATTAATTTATATTACTTTAGTATTAAACTTTTTACTTTCACATTTTCCGAGAAATTTATCGAAACAAAAAGTGGTGCCCTTAACCGAATTTCACGTAGTCTTCCTTAGCCTTCCAACATATAAGCTAGTTGATTGATTACTTTTCGTTTCTAGTAGGTTGAGTTGATGTGAACACCGAAGTTTCAAGTCAAAAGTTCTCAATTTCTTTTCACTTGTTTACTAATTAAAATCCTAACAACTGAACGAAAATTTAATTTATGACTTTTTATTTCTATGTAATCTAAAAATTATTAAAAAATTGTATCAAAAAAATTATTAGAAAAAAATATATGTGCACGTTGTATTTAAATTGGAAATTAAATTTTAGTTGGAAAGAGAATTTGATTCCTCTCAAAGTTAGTTCCTTTTTTCTGATACCCTTTCCAAATAATTTGATGTCTTTCATTTTCATTTGTACTTACAAATTGTGCCAAAGCTCAATCATAAAAGAACAATACGGGCGGGATTTTTGGGTTTGGATTCAAGTTCAACATGGTGAAATTGACAAAATTGAAGCTAACTCAGTAGTAAATCACTTACACATATTTTAATCCAACTATACGTTGTCAACGTTTAGAAATGGTCGACTCGAAGATTCTAGGCTCAGACTACAACTCTGATAATTAAGGACAGTTAAAGTAGTTGAAAAAATTAAAGAACAATTAAGAAAGGAAAAACAGAGGAAAAACAATGCAAAGAGAAAGATTTTTATATGGTTCAGTAAGTGTGCCTACGTCCACGGTTATTACTCTGAAATGGTTTTGGCAGAGTAACAACAATACTCATTATAACTTGTCTGATACAAAGAATTTTATCCCTATTTATAGAGCAGGGGATTACAATTGAGTGTAATATACGTTAAATAAACAATAATTATATTAACTACTCTGATATGGTCATCATCGCATTAAATGCTCCTGTATGCTCATTACTGCATTTATTGTTCCAGCATGGCCATCCCTGCATTAATTGCTCCAGTATGGCCATCCCTACATTAATTGCTCTTCTGGATTAGGGACTGTAGAGATTTCGTTGGCACAAAATCAGGAAACCAGAATTTGAGGGATTTGATCTGGCACCGGCCTCTAAGAGATTGCTTGACGTGAGCTTAGCGAGCTGACCTATTCACCCTTACGAGCTGAAGATGCATTGAAGTGGATTTGGTGCAGGCCACGAGCTGAAGAAGGTAGTGAGCTCGCCATAGCGACCTGAGTACTGGGCTTTCTGGGCCCTTCATCATTAGGTTCAACCATTGGACCTTTAGCTACCCATTAATCCATGTCGCAAAAACGACCATAACATATGTCATGTCATATATCCTCCTCCATATTTCTCAAATTTATGATATTATATATATATGGATGGAAAACAATTTCATCGTTTTACAAGTTCATGAACTATTTTTACCATATTTTTAAAGTTAAACAATTCAAAAAAAATATGGAAAATAAAGGGATTTTTAGAAAAAATTATTTTATTTAAGTTGACGTCTGGAGACGGTCAACACCCGATTGGAGGTCAGAACCTCACCAACGGAACGATTTGTACAAGACCGGTGGTGAAGACCGTGTCGGGCCGGGGGTGAAGACCACACTGAGCAACCCCTTTTGGCCTTTGAGGGTCGCGTCCGGAGTTGAACCATCAACCTTATTGAGGGTTCAACTCCGGACGCGACCCTCAAAGAGGCCAAAAGGGGTTCAACGGTCTACGAGTCGGCCCCATACAAATCGTTCTGTTGGCGAGGTTTCGACCCCTAATCAGGTGTTGACCGTTTTCGGACGTCAATAACTTATTTAAAAAATTATATTTTTTTCAAACATATATATCTCACATCTTTTAACATTCATACAAAACAAACCCCCCAAAAAAAAAAGATTACATTTCATTAAACAAAAAAAAAAAAAAATGAATGGTTTGGACATAACTCTTATAAAAGATGTTTTCATGTGAAAACTCCTATGCTAAAAATATTATTTAAAACACTATGAGAAGGAGAAGGCATAAACAAAAGCTAAAACGGGAAGTTTTTAATCAATCAATACTAGGCATAAATTGTTGCACATGAAGCCAATCGAGAAATGCTTCAATGTGAAGCATGTTTGCATTCAACCTATTTAAGTTATATAGGTGACAAATAAATGTTGACATGAGAGACTTATACCAAATGATAGAATTATATGAATTGATTTGGACATATATATCATTAAGAATATTGTCATATATGCAGAAGTTTTTCTTTTCATCAAACATTATTCAATATATATCATTAAGAATACTGTTATTAATTCCTCCTAATTTTCTTAATAGGCCAGCAGAGTCTCTTTATCTAAAAAAGTGTAATTAATCACATATCATGACACCGCAGGAGTACTGAAATTCTATGTTTTACGAAACAGTTTGGATTTTGTTTTCTAAGTTACAGTTTGCTAAACTAAGAATATAATTTTTGCATCATAACCGCATAGACTAACCCCTATGCCTCCCATGGTGTGTGGCATAAGTTCAACACCCACCCATTAAATGCAAATATATAATAATAATAATAATAATAATAATAATAACAGTTTTTTCATTATTATGTATTAGTTGATTTCTCATTCTAGTATGGGTTTTCCCCTCATCTCTATGTGGGTGGATCTCTCTTAATTGAGAATAGCTCTCCTGATCCCACCACCATTGTTTTATCTCAATTGGTCTCGGTAGTCTTCTGAATCTATCCTAATCACAATTCTTGTACTAAAAATAAATAAATAAATAAATAAAATAACCACATAGACTTGTCCGCTCCTAATAATAATAATGGATGGACAAAGTCCAGTGCAATAATTAAGACTTGTTTACAAAAGGGAAGCAAGATTTATCAATTAATATCATATTTCATACTTTTTGACGGGTGAAGATCGCCTGTCAAAACACGTGCCCTTTGTTCATGAGTCTTCCCAAGTCTTCCAACAAATAAGCTTGGATTAATTACTTTAGGTTCTGTCGACGTTGATTTCTGGTCGACGAGAGTTTACAGCCCAATACTTGCAATTAATATAAAGCCAAACAAAAAGCACAAGAAAAAGCAGAAAAGTAGAGAACAAAAACAACACACGAAAGTTTTTAACGTGGTTCAGCAAATATGCTTACGTTTATGACTGTTCCTCTCAATGATTTTGTAGAGTAACAGTATAATATTACTTATGTATATCTGTTACAATGAATTCGGCTTCTATTTATAGAGAAAGAGGCGTTACAATTTGAGTTTAAATGAAATAGGAAAAGAATCTCGCATTAACTAACTTCCTAATCGGTTAGCACCAAATCAAGAAATTGCTCCGTAAAATCAAAGATCACGTTGACTGAGTTTGAATTTGAATTTATTTCCAATTTTGATAGAAGAATCACGATCAATTTGAGTTACTGTATTTTCTGGAAGATTTCCTTGTCTAATTGATCATTGGGTGAACTGTAAACTGGCTTAGACGATCTCTAGCTGAACCTCGTTCTGGGTAATGAGCTGTGCATGGTACGAACTGTATTATATTTGCAACGACCTGCGAATGTCGACTGTCATGCGAGATCGCTTATGCGAGCTGTAGAGCTTGCATGGGTTGGATGTTGATAACTTGAGTCTTGTCTGTTGGACCACTTCATTGGTTTGATTTGTTAAGCTTCTATTAGGTTTTTACTAGTCTATTTGATAAATCCAGAAAATACTCATAACAGGTTCTATAACACTTTACATTAAAGTGGGAAATGGAATCTTTTGAGCGCAAATGTTTTATCAAGTAGGTCCAATTAATGAACAAATCTAATCAAACATAGAAAGCTTGATTAATGACTTTTAAACAAAATATGAAGAATTAAGTGAACCAAATAACAGTAATTCTTCTTAGGGAAATAGGCCGCTTCCCTATAGTCAGTTATATTCAAAACCATACTTGCAACGGTTGATTTCATTTAAAGAGTAAAAAATATAATGATCAATAAAAATAACAGTCATTTCCAAAAAAAAAATATATAACGGTCGTTTCCAATGGGTGTGCAGATCTATCAAGCGCAATTTAAAAAATTAATCCTTTATTTTCTTTCTATTAGAAAAACAAATGCTTTTTGAACAATAACGCAAATCAAGCAAACCCCGAAGTTTTAAGTCAATGCATTGATATTATGTTTGCATAAATTTTTTTCTTTCATAGGACCTCGACCAAATGATTGAAACACGAGATGTCCTTGCTTCAGGTAAGTCTTCCCAGCAGATAATCTTGACCATAGATTACTGCATTCACACTTGAATATAATTCAACCAATCCCAACAGTACATGCACAACACACAATTGTTGGTTAAGATGTAAGCCATATTCAAGATGGGTTATGATTGTGGGTTATGCTAATAAATATATATATATATATAATTTGCTTAATATACTTTTTTTTTTAAGAATTTTTTTTAAAGTATAATATTTTATTTTATTTAAAAACCTAAATATATTAATGTTTTTAAAAATATTTATTGATATTTTTTAATGTTAAATATAATATATATTTTTGAAAAATCATTTTAATATATTTCTTTTAAAACTAATTTGATCCAATTTTATGAAATTTAATGGATTAAACATGTGATAGTATTACATTCAATCTAATCTAATATAATACAATCCAATACAATCATTTATAGGAAGAGTTGATGTCTTTCTGCAAAATAAGGCTCGAAATTAATTTCTTTTGCATTTGAGTTCAGCGCATTCTCAACTATTTTACTACTGCAAATTGAGATTTCATTTTGCAAACTAACTAATTTCCAAAGGGTCCTTTTCCAAAAGCAAATCCACCAACCGGAAAAGCAAATTCACCAACCATTATGCGATTAGAATATTAAATCATCATCAAAACTGCGATTCCTTCTTTCTCATCGAATCAAACCTCCGAAACCAACGAAAGTTGGTAGGTAGCCTTGAAATCTGAAAACGATTATATTTTCTATTTTTTTGACCAAATTTGACCGTCAGTCAACAGGTTAACGATTGACTGACCGTCATTGAATAGCTAAATAGTCGCTACTCGACAAGTCACCGACCAACTAGCAACTAATGACTTTTGAAACATTAATCATGAAAGGCCAATTGTGAAGTAAACTCCAAAGTTTCAAGTCTATGCAATTATATTATGCTTGCATAAATTCTTTGCTTTGGTAGGACCTCATAAAAAATGATTGAAATAAGAGATATCCTTACCAATAAAGTCTTCCCAACAGATGATCTCGGCCATAGATTAGTTTCTAGTAGAATTTAACAACAAATTCGAGAAAATTCTCTTCCATATCTCAAGACAATCATGAAATAGTTTTGGTGAGACAAAATTCAACTAAAAATTATTTAATTTCTAAAACCAAATAAAGTGTATATATATAGTGCTATTATAATGGGTACCTCCTAACTTTAAAAAGTTAAAATAAATCAATTAAATTCATCAATTACATTCTCTTTCCTAAAACAAATTCTTTCTCTTATTTAATTCAAATACAATAGATAAATTTGATTGATTCATCCTAACTTTTTAAAATTAGAATGTACTGATTATAAAAGTACTAAATATATACACACATACGATTTCTCATAAATACATAAAAACTCATATTTACAAAATTTTCATAGCTATTTGTCAGTTTCAATTATTGTGAAGTCTTTTGAATTCCTCCAAGAGATAAGGTTTGAAATCAATTTCTTTTGCTTCTAATAGTCTATTACTTTCTCAAATATTTTACTGTTACAAATTGAGATTCATTATGCAAACTAACCATTTTTCCAATGATCCTTTTTTAAAAAGCAAATCGACTAACCATTAATCCAATTAGAATATTAAATTATGAAAACAGAGATTCTTTCTCTCTCATCTGTTCAAACTACCAAATCCAATGAAAGTTGTATCGGTAGACTTGAAATCTGGAAACAATGATATTTAAGCTGGTCAGCCTGAATTTTGATGATTAAAAGAATTTGACCGCATAATCACTCGTTGTTCAAATGATCAGTGTACTTTTGCCTTCATATTATGATGATGGTGTAAGTCTTATAGTGCGGATTTAATATAATATGTGTGTGGGAAGTGGTCCGCTCCTATTGTGATCATATCCATTATATATGAATATATTTTTAGACCATAGATCTAATATTTGATTTTACTAAGTAGATTTCCAAACTAAACGTGCAAGGTTTAATTTCGATAGACAGACAAACTTCTAACAATCATTTTCAACTTACCTTCATATTTATTGACCAAAAAAAAAAAAAAAGACTGAAATTTCTGCAATATACTGTTCAGTGTTATGTCATTAAATGTGAAACTATAAATTGTCTAATGGTTAATGCTTGCAATTCTATCCTGAGCAATCGACCAAGAAACGGGAACAGCCATATATGGAGATTCTCAGGCTGTTGATATTTGAATTTCTTGGTATAGTTGCTCTCACAGTTCTCGTCCATGGCCAGAGTCAAAGAGGTTAGACTGCTTGGAGTAATTCAGCGTTTTGAATATTAGGTTTGCTTGTAGTTTGATTCACTAACTATTATTAATTTCTCTTCATCTTTGTATCTCTGCAGGTTTCATTAGTATCGATTGTGGATTGCCTGATAATTTTGGTTATACTGAAAAGAAAACAGGCATAAATTACACTTCAGATGTAACCTTCACAGATGCTGGTGTAAACTACAATATATCAAGTGAATACTACAGTGATACCCTGGAACAACCATTCCTAACTGTCAGAAGCTTCCCTGAAGGAACGAAAAATTGTTATACTCTGAATCCTGCTCATGGAGACATTAAGTTTCTTATAAGAGCAAGTTTCATGTATGGTAACTACGATGGCCTAAATAAACCACCAAGTTTTGATCTGCTTCTTGGAGCTGATGTGTGGGATTCAGTGGAACTGGCAAATGCATCCACCATTGTTTTCAAGGAAATCATCCATGCATCTCAGAAAAATTATTTGGATGTCTGTCTTGGAAACAAAGGGTCAGGCACCCCTTTCATATCTTCATTAGAATTAAGACCCTTAATAAATTCCAGTTATCCAACTGATTTGGGAATATCGTTACTCCTCTATCGACGATTAGACTTTGGTTCGACTGCCAATGCTAATGAAACATTCAGGCAAGTTGTTTTAAATTGAACAAAGTGTTATTATTGGTATTTGTCACTAATTTGATTGATTTGAAACATGTAGATTTAAAGATGATGATTATGATCGCATATGGTCCCCCTACACAAGATCTAACTGGGTGACATTAAGTAGCCCATTCAAAGTCGTCTCAGCCGCCGGCATGAGTTATTATGTTCCACCATCTATGGTTATGCAGACAGCTGCCATGCCAGCAAATGGTAGCGATTCATTGGTATTCGACTGGAAACCTGGTGATCCTACATTACGGTTCTTTGCATGCTTTTACACTGCAGAACTTGACAAGAGCCAAGAAAATAACCAGACTAGAAAACAGAATGTCTATTTGAATGGACAACTATGGGATAATGGTGCAAGACTGTTTTACTTGTACCCAGTTGTTACGTACAGCACTGCACCAATGAGTGGAGAAAAACTTGAGTTTCAAATTAAAAAAACTGCAGAATCGCCACTGCCTCCCATCCTCAATGCGTTAGAGATATTTCAGCTAAGACAATTTCCACAATTGTCAACCAACCAACAAGATGGTATGCTCTTCTAAGCATTTTTTTTTTTTTTTAAATGAAAAATTTTAAGTACAGGCATCACATATATTTTACTAACGATACAGGCTTTCAGCTTTCTTTGTACGGTTCAAATAAAGACATAATAAACCATGAGTTGTTGCATTCAAATGCATGCAACAGCCAAAAATTAATATATGACTCAATTTGCCTGTTGATAGTAGAGGATTTTTTATTTTTTCTTTGTTCAATGGATTATACTTTCCTTCTATGTTTATGTAAAACTACTAGTTGCTGCTATGATGAATATCAAGACAAAGTATGGAATGAAAAGAAATTGGCACGGTGATCCATGCGCCCCTCTAAAGTATTTGTGGCAAGGTCTTAATTGCAGCTATGCCGAGTATGATCCCCCACGGATCACATCTTTGTAAGTAGTATTGCCACCTTTAAACTCGCATCTTGTACTTATTAGCTTCAATTTTTCATACTTTCTAATAAATTATTGTGCAAACATATAGGAACTTGTCTTCAAGTGGAATATTTGGAGAGATAGATCCTGATATATCTGGTCTCACATCGATAGAATCTCTGTGAGCATTTTAATATATCTTGAATTTCAATTAAAGTTTATATATGTTAATCTACAATATAGTGATGAGGACTAAGTCAATTTATTAACAATTTTTTTATCATTATTTCAGGGACTTATCCAATAATAATTTGACTGGACCAGTGCCTGATTTTCTGCTACAGCTACCATTCTTAAAAGTGTTGTAAGTTTGCTCGATTGTGATGCATAATAGAAGTTGCTTTGTCATTATATAAAAGGTTAAAAAAAAATCATATACCTTCTTCTACTTTAATTTGCAGAAATTTGAGTCGTAACAATCTCCAAGGTTTAGTTCCCATTGGACTCAGTGAAAAAGGGAAGGATGGTCAGCTATCATTAAGGTATGCTTTGAATCTTTTTCAATATCTTGCTCAATATAGTTATATATAATATAAGGTTGATGTTATTGCTACCCAAAAAACTACTTTTCACACCCATTTTTTTTAATAAATAACAATATTTATATATAAAAGTACTTATAAGTACAAGATAATACAAAGTAATAAAATAAAATCACTTTTCTACGCTTATTCAGTCAACAAATTATCATAAACTCTAGTTATCCTATCCATCTTAATGTTTGAAAATTTCTAAACTAATTCAATTAGAAAATCTCAACTTCATAGAATTCTTTTAAAACTCTTAGTAAATAATCAAAACTGCTAAAATGATGCAATTCACAAACCTAAACAATTGCATATGTTGGAACACTTAGAACTTCAAAATTATCATAACAAACAATTTTAATTACTTGTCTTTTGACAACATAATCATTTTGGGACAATAATAGTCAGAAACCAAAAGAAGTTAGGGAAGTGATTCTCCCATATATTTTTTAAAGCAATTCTCCAGTAATTTATTAAAAATAAGAAAAACAACAATTCCAGATATAACAAAATCATTGTTGCATAATCATGTCATTGGTTTGACAAAAAACAAAAAACAGATTGCATTAGATTAAAAATAACCAAAACTGAAAAATAGAAAATGAAAGAAAGAACCCTAGAAGATGAAGGAGAAGAATGGGGGAAAAAAAAAAAAAACAAAAGCAAGAAGGCGGCTTTTTTGTTTTAAGGGAAGGCATTTTTTTTAAAAAAAAAAATTATGTTTAGGAAAAGACAGTTTATAATTGCAAATAGAGTTATATTACAAGTAAATTAGGTCAAGGTCATTCCTGACATTGCAAATGGCGGAGAAAGCAAAAACTAAAATTTTTAATCTTAATGTTGGGTGTAATAAGTAAATGGGTGTGAAGAGTAGTTTTTTAGGTGACATTAGAACCACCCATAATATAATTTCTAATCACACTCAGGTTGATCCCAGTCATCAAAGTGTTTTCCAAACTCATTTATTATATAATGATTAGAGCAAATTGCAATTTATCTAGTTGGGGTTTCTTGATTGCACATACATTGAATTTGACCCCTTAATTAACTCTCTCTCTTATTTGTCAACATTGGTAAACTTTGATGGTATTGAAGGCATTCTGCTTCTTCTTCTTCTTTTATTTTTTTTATTTTTTTTTATTTTTTGCTTAAAAAAAATATAAATTTAAACATATATTTTAAGATCATAAAAAGGAAGAATCTCTGTTATTCAAATTTGAGATAAAGATCAAAAGAGAATTAAAAAAAAAAAAGATATAAAAAATTTGGAGGTGGAAATCCATATTTGGATCTCTAACATCCGTCTACAAGATTACATCTCTATCATGAGGATCTAAATTTGATGGAAATCCAAATGTGGCCTAGATCTCCATTGCGATGGCCTTCCCCCACTACAATAAGGCTTTGTAGTGGGAGAGGAGGTTGCTCATTTCTAGGGCTGGCAATTTAGAACCCAACACGATGGGTCGACACGAAACTGACACGATTATTACGGGTTAGGGTTGAGTATTAACGGGTTGGGTAAATAAACGGGTCAACCCGTCTAACCCGTTTAATTATCGTGTCGGGTTCGGGTTCTATTTAACGGGTTACGGGTTGATCAGTTAAATAAAGGTAAAAAGTAATTTTATTTTAGAGGGGTAGTCATGTAATTTTAGTGGTAGATATATATACCCTTCAAAGTTCAAACCTTAACCTAAACACAAGTCTCCAAACTTCATCTCTACACTTCATCTCATCACAAATTATCATGTAGTGGTAAAGTTTTATTGGTTTTGATAAAATATTTGTTAAACTATTTTTTTCATGTATAAATGTATAATTTCTTAATTAGTTAACTTTTAATTATTATCTTTTAACAAGTTTAGTTTAGCGGATGTAATCAACGCTTGATGTTGTTTTTCTATTATAAAAGACTACATAAAAAAAAAAATTTATGTTATTATTATTATTTTTTAATATGAAGGACTATATTTGCAAAGATATTTTTATAATCATCTTTGTAAACATTTGTATTTTTATGGTTTAGATTGTATTTGTGGATGATTGTATTTTTTAGGTCTTATGTATCTTTATTTTAATTTTGTTTTTTATTATATCTATATTAAAATTTAAATGTATTAACTATCATTAAATGATTCATAAACGGATTGATTAAACAAGTTATTATTCGTGTCGGTTAAATGGGTCACTAATATATCGGTTAAACGGGTCATTAACAGGTTGACCCGTTAGTAACCGTGTCGTGTTCGAATTGAGGGGGTTCAATCCGTTTCCTTATCGGGTCGTGTCAAAAATTATCGGGTCGGGGTCGGGTCATGTCAAACCCAACCCGTCAACCCGGATTGCCACCCCTACTTACTTCCCTAATCAACATGACATGTTCATCAATTGATGAACATTTTCCAAATTGATATGTTGGAGAATTTCGGTGATTAATAAATCTCCTCCCCTGCCTCCAAATGGCGAGGGAAGGCTCGATCGTTCCCTTGCTAATGGAGATCTAAATTTCAACATTATAATATATGTAAATTTGTGAACCTCATGTAGGTAAATTGCAATTTGTTCTATAATTCTCATTGCATGGCTTATTATTTTAGGAATTTGTTCTTAAATAAAGAATGAAGTTACTAGATGATGGTGCTGATATTATTATTATTATACCATCAAGTACGTACGAATGACTAGCGGCATCAAAATAAAAGACTTCGTAATTTAGGGAACATGCAGGCAGAATGAAAACATTGGTTTAAAAACTGATCATTAAAAAAAAAAAAAATTCTTTTCACCCTTATTATTATGTTCATTGTCAACTCATGGGGTGGGCTTGAGGACATGAACTGGCTAAATGCTGATGCTACGCTGGCCTTTGGAAACAGTCGGGTACTTTTGTGTTACAACGTTTTTTTACCTTTTGAAGTGAGACTGATGTTAGACATTATAACTATAAATAGCAACAACAGTACTAGAATATTAAAAAGAAAAAAAAAACTATTATGGGCTTTTATGATCTGTTAATTGTTAATGTTTCCTGTTTTAACAATTTTTATTCAACAACAATTTTTTTTTTCATATTTGTAAGATTTAAAAATAAGGTTAATAATAACTGAAAATAATATCTTGTAAAACATATATTATTAAGTAATAGTATCACATGCATTTTCTTATAATTATTTTGGAAGTATATATGCATAATGTAGGTGAGTAAAAGCCCTATTGTATCTAGTTAAATTAATTTAAATTAATATTTTTAATTAAAAAGTAAGAATATATATATTTATATGTTTTTAATTGTTTTCAATTAATAAACTTAAATTAATTTAATTAGAACTGATTTTTTTTTTCTTTTTAAAAATAATATTGTGATAACAAAATAATATAAACTATATAATATATATAAGCTTTACTAATTTTGTTTTTAGTATTTAGAGTTTCATCTAATTGATCTCATATGCTATTTATTCAACTGAAAAACAAAAGATAAAAAATGGGTTTTTTGTTTTCTTGTTTTCACTAAAAAATGCACTGTTTTTTATCTTCAAAATAGAGAAAACGTGTTTGTAAAATGTTAATAACAGGCCCTAAGTTTTATCCTAATCTTCTTTTGTTCATAGCGTGGATGGAAATCGAGATCTTTGTCTTTCAATATCTTGCACGAAAAAGAAAAACGTTGCTGTTCCCCTTCTAGCATCATTTCTTGCAGTTTCATCAGGACTCTTAGTCGTAGCTGCATTTTCTATTCTTTGGATCCTCAAAACAAGAAGCCAAGGTATGTGTAGACTTCGCAGCACAAAATTTATCCAAAAAAGTATTCTATGAATCTTGCCTGTGAGACTCATTAATGTATTTTCCAGGCATCAATGGGAACAAAATTAATTGGTCACAGGATCCCAAAAATCGAAGGTTCTCTTACTCTAATGTTGTCAGAATAACTAACAACTTTCAGAAGATAATTGGAGAAGGTGGTTTTGGAACCGTTTATTATGGAATCTTAGATGACATGGAAGTTGCTGTGAAGATGCTTTCATTATCGTCAATTCAAGGCCATAGCCAATTTCATACTGAGGTGCATATGCTCACCCGTTGTATTGATAATTTTCAACTTCTTAAATCTATGACTAACAAAGGGTTGTATTTGTAGGTTGAACTACTTTTGAAAGTTCATCATAAGAACCTAACAACCTTGGTTGGATATTGCGATGATGGCACGAACAAGGGACTAATTTATGAGTTCATGGCTAATGGAAACTTAGAATCACACCTCTTAGGTTTGTTCATTAGTTTGTTAAATTTTTTCTAGCCACCAATACAATATAGAATCTGCATTGCTGAAATTTTGATTCGTCTATTGTTTTCTTTTTCTTTTCTTTCTTTCTTTTTTTTTTTTTTAAAACAGATAGCTAGTTACATAAGTTGATCTGTCCTGCTTTTTATCTTTGCCAATCAACAATCTGTGAATAGATCAAAGGTTTTTGATTGATTGTTACTTCTTATAGATAAAGGAAGCAACACTGCAGATATCTTAAGTTGGGAAGGGAGGCTTCGAGTAGCAACAGAGGCAGCACAAGGTTAGGAAATATTTGTATTATTTTTAATTGTTAATTTTCAGCTTAATATTTTCCACATGTATTTTATATAACTAGTTGATAATGATGTAACTAAAACTTATTGTGTTTGCAATGTAGGGTTGGAGTATCTTCATAGTGGCTGTAAGCCATCTATAGTTCACAGAGATGTAAAGCCTACAAATATCTTATTAAATGAAAAATTTCAGGCAAAGATATCTGATTTTGGCCTTTCAAGAATATTTCCCATTGAAAGTGAAACTCACGTGTCCACGATCGTTGCAGGCACTCCTGGATACCTTGACCCTGAGTAAGCATATTTATGGAATGACAGTAATTTTATTTATTTCATTGATTGGAAGTTAATATGAACTGAGTCATCTATGCTAATGGCCTTGTAGGTATTATAAATCAAACAGATTGACTGAAAAAAGTGATGTGTATAGTTTTGGAGTAGTTCTCTTACAGCTAATAACAAGTAAATCTGCAATTGAGAAATCCGAAGAGAGAACTCATATAACTCAATGGGTGAGTTTCGAGCTTGCAAAAGGGGATATCAAAAGTGTTATTGATCCTAGATTACTAAGAGATTTTGACTTGAACTCTGTCTAGAGAGCTGTAGAAATAGCTATGGCTTGTGTTTCTCAAAATTCATCCAAAAGGCCAACCATGAAACAGGTTGCCAGTGATTTGAACGAGTCCTTGGCAATTGAAATAGCTCGTACAAAGGTTGGCCATGAGACTGTTGAACATTCTAGTAGATCAGTAAGTTTAAATCTGCAATCTGAATCAGGTCCCATTGCAAGGTAGTGTTTCCTCAATGTATCCTATTTCAGTATATATAAAATATGAACATGTGTCTTCTTGTTTCTGATAACTGAAGTGAAGACAGATCACTACCATATCATTAACATATAAGTGACCTATGGACTAGGAAGAGGAATGTGTCTCTACATATTGAAAATTATTTTTTTCAATTAAATTTTGTAATTGTAACATCCATCTATTCATTTCTTATAATTCAAGAGTGAGAAAGAATAAATAAATTCAAGGTGAATGACAACTCTTGGATTACAAAGAAACAAATTGATGAATGTTTAAGTTATAATTTTAAATCAAAATTTTAAGGTAATGTAGTCCAACAAATAATAATTATGACCATCATTTAATGTGATTTGATGGTAGAAACCATTTATATATTCAACTTGACAATAATTTAAATTTGAGTCGTTATACCGTATACAGTATTTTGTTTAAAAAAAACAATAATTATGAAAAAATTGATGCTTCCAATGATCCACAAACTTGGGATTAAAATTATCAAAATTATTTCATCCTTCAAGAGAAAGAACATATATATATTTATATGACTTTTATAATTAGGTATACCTGATTTTAAAAAGTAAGGATCAACCAATCAAATTCATCCATTACATTATCCCTCCTAAAAAATTCTCTCCTAATTAATTTAAATGCAATAGATAACTTTGATTGATTGGTACTTACTTTTTAACATTTCATATATATTTGATTATTAAAGTAATATATATATATATATATATATAATTTCTATGGTTAGTGCTTTCTAAGTTTAAATTGTTAGGGTCACCCAATCAAATTCATCCATTGCATTTGAATTGAATAGGAGAGAGAAATATTTTTAGAAGAGAAAATGCAATTGATTAATTTGATTGAGAGATCTTGATAAATTAAAGTTAAGAGGTACTAATTATAGAAATTCTGTATATATATATATATATATATATTGTTAGAATGTTGTAAGTCATATTTGCCAAGCAGTATTATTCAGCTAATCACTACAATTAAACCTAATCAGTTTGAACCATCAAGGGGCAAATATCAATTCTATCAATTTGGAATAGTAACAAAATTATGAACGTAGAAAAGTATGACGTAGAGAAGATATGCCTCAACAATCTTATCAATTTAAGTTGACCTTACGTATTAGGATATGTCAATTGATATAGCTATTGATTTGAGCTAGTAAATCAATTGCAGAACACAGAAAGATGATAGGTTTAATACAAGAAAACAGAGTAGAAAACAGAGAAGAATGCAGGGGATAGACAGCGCTGCACAGACTAAGTATTTTGAACAGTTCCAGCTATTAATTCCAAGGACTAGACATTCCAGCAGAACATGGATTAAGATCTAATTTATTTGTTTAGGATAAGTAGCATGGCTGTTTAGTATAAGTAGCATGGCCCTTGGGAGAAAGGCCTTGTTTGGTATAAAAACCTCATCTATTATTCAATTTTAGCACATTACAATATTCATGAACAATAAGCAAACCGGCTTAGTAGGTGTGGAAAAATTGAAAAAATATTATACTGAGAATCTAATTGTTTGAAGATGGTAAAGATATTGTCGCTTACTATGATTTGGTGACAATAAAACATTCATACAATCTAACAATGTCTTAGATTCAAGTAAGACGGACCCCAAAAGTTACATAAAAGGGGACACTATAAGACAATATAATGTAATAATACTTTTTAAAGTTAAATTCAGCCAAAAGGCCATGAATCAAGTTGTGATTGAGAATGAGTCTTTTGACAATTGAAATAGGTCATAAATTGGTCAGTAGTGAAACTGAACATTCTATTAAATCCATTAATTTCAATGTGCAATCTGAATTACCTCCCTTTGTAAGGTAGTACTTTCTCAATTCAATATGTATATGTTACTATGAATATTTGTCTACCTGGTTCTTATCTTATGTATTAGTAATGGCACGTAATGATAAATCACAACCAAATTACGAATAGCTTGTGGCAATTAAAAACAGGTCTTGTTTCGTGCTGGCCTGAAATTCACATTCTTTAGCTTTTATATATTTTGCCCTGTCTTGGCAAAGGAACTTTGTATGCCTCTTCTTGGGTGTTCTGTTCAAGCAATATATCTCTTACTAAATCATTTGACTTGTAGAAAAGTAGAATATTTTCAATCAGTAAATGTTAGTTGATGCTACAATGAATATCGAGAAAATATATCAAGTGAAAAAAAATTGGCAAGGAGATCCTTGTGCCCCTAAAGATTACTTGTGGCAAGGTATTAATTGCAGGTATGATGATTTTGGACCACCCAGGATTGTGTCCCTGTAAGTTTACACCTCTAATTCAAGCACTTCTACCACTTAAGTTTGATCAAATAGTCAACTAATGATTTCATGGGATCGAAAACATGAATTTGTCTTCAAGTAGAGTGAATGAGACAATTACTTCTTTTATATTCAATCTTAGTTCGATATAATCTTTGTAAGTATGTCAATTTTATATAACCTGGAAGTTGTGTACCAATGAACAATGACAGAAATCATGGCAGCCCAACATTTTTCCATGTTATTAGCAATGTAGATGAAAGTTCTCAAATTTGTATCCCCTGTAAATATAATTGTCTACGTGGTGGAGCATATTAGGCAAGTTTCAGGACTCTGTTACGAAGAGAAACAGAACAAGTTTAGCGTGGACCTAAACATATTATGCAACGGACTTAATTAGGGAAGTAAACACATCAACGGGAAAAAAAAAATGAAAGTTGAACTGAAAAGCCTTGTCAACTAGTCGGTTTCCACTAGAAAATTAATGTCTCTACTATGAAAGACAAAACACGGAGCTCCATTAATTCATTTTTCATGTGACTAGACTTTATTTGATGGATAGAAACTTACCTATAGATCACGGAGCTCCATTAATTCAAATCTACTCGGAAATACTATTGAGTACTTAAGTTGAAATTTTCATGATACACCATACAAGTCACGTATAATTTACTTGTCTGATTAATACAATTAGATTGTAGTAGAGAAAAATATTGGGTGTAGTGGAATGAACCATACTTTCACATCAGGATCGTGCCACATGGCAAGATAGCGATGGGATGAATCTCCATCCCGCTGCCTGGTAAATTCTTTCAAACTATAAGCACTTACAATCAGTTAGCAAAGTAAACCCATGAAAATGAAATTACAAGTACTCTTCAATTTGGCGATGACTCATAGCATAGACTTAGTCGACTTTAGCCATGTTGATCTAGTCTAAGTAATTTTTGGCTTCACCTATGCACACCATATTAAAAAGTTTGTCAGTTCTGGTACTGTAGGCACCTTAAGGAAAATAATAAGTACTAGGAAATACTTACGAGTATTTTAGCAAAAATGTGCATCATAGACTGCACAATAAATATAATTTATTATGTGGGAAATTTAATTAGATTGCAGTAGGAAAAATCTTGAGTACGACAAAATACACAATCCCTGTTCATTATAATTGTGCCACAAGATATGATAGCAACCCGCAGCACTGTATATTCTCCCCAACAGTAGACATTTAAAATCAGCTAATTAAGCCCATGAAAATGAAATGACGAGTACCTTTCAAGTTGGTGATAACGCAAAGCATAGGACTCGGTGGACTTGAGCTATGTTGACCTGGTCTAAGTCATTGTGGGCTCCATTTCTTCACGTTATTACAAAAAGTATATCAATTCATTTTCTAGTCCAACTGGCCATGACTTGCATGCAGCTTAAAAATCAACCATTGTATGACGCGTAAAAAGTGTAACCATTTGTGAAAGATAATAACGCGATGTGGACGTTGATTCAAGTCAATTGTTGTATGCTATTTGGTCACTGTCAACTTTACTTGTAGGCAAAGGTGACTAACATTAAAAAAACACATGCATCTGCAAGAAAAAAATGGTTCTTTATTAATATGTGGATTGCACAGAGAAAATTACAGGAAGTGTTGCCCATTCATTACGTCTTGACAAATCTTTTGTGTATTGTAGGAAGTTACAAGTCTACGCAATAAGTCTCTAAAGTTACAATCAACTCTGTTTAAGTCTTTGTCTTCATAAATAAGGGTTGCATTTTTAATGTAACAATTCCAAACATTTGAGAAAAGATAATTACCAAATAAGTCCTGGACTTTTTAAAAAATTTCAAGTAGTTTGTGACTTTTTTCATTTTTGATCAAATTGGTCTCCATTTTCCATAAATATCAATTAAGTTCCTGAATTTTTAGAAACGATCAAATCAGTTTCTCATACGGTCAAACCATTATTTGGACCCCATATTTTTCTAAGTATCAATTAAGCCCCTAATTTTTTTAAAGTGACTAAATTATTCTCTTAATATGGTCAAACCATTGTTAATTTGAACTGTTAACTCTGACGATTTTAGTGAAAAGAAATGAATATCCTTGATTTGCCTTATTTGAGTTAATTTAATTTCTTTGGTGTATAAATACTACTTTGCCTAAATTTATCAATAGAATTACAATAAAATCAAAATATTCTTCTACTCAAATGTCAATTTTACTCCTAATATTTAGATAATTAATAAAAGTTCTAAATATATTTTTGTGGGAGAAACATCAAATTGACCTTTTATTATAAAAAATTCCTAAAAGCTTCAAATATGTTGTCATCTTCCACGGGAAGCCACTCATATTTACACTTTCTTTTTGATTTTTTTTTTTTTTTTGTTCTTGATTTTTATAATTGAAATTATCTAATTGTTCTTGATTTTTATTATTGAAATTATTGCATGCCTTTAAAAGCCCGTTGTAAAAAGTGATTGGAGGAAAAATTATTTTAAAATTTTTATTTCTTACTTGAATTTTCTATAATGGGTGTGTCCGTTGTAGAAAAATCATTAACCATGGACAACGCCTATTGTAGAAAATAATTGGATGGAGGAAAAATTTTTTTGAATTTGTTTCAATTCCCACTGAAAATAAAAATTACATATATATATAAATATATAAATATATATATATATTTCTTAACTTTCTAAACACTATCATCTTATTCTTTCATTCTTTACACCACTCCACGTAACACTTCGATTCCGAACCGGTCTAATAGGTTATATATATATATATATATATCTCTTATTGAAGATTAGGTGGGGTTCAAATAAAAATTTCAAAGGGTTCAATTAAAAACTTTTATTTAAGAGCCTAATTAGAAACTAAACTAGTATGACCCAATTAGTTTTCTAAACACACCCAAATAGTTTTCTAAATACACCCACCTAAGGTACACATAGAAAAAGGAGAAGGTTAGAAGGGAATTGTCCATCATAAAAGAGAAGGAATTATAGGAGTTTTAAAGGGTAATTGATGAAAAAGAAAGAATTCTCTAGAAAGGACAAGAATGGAAATGAAATGTTATGGAAATTGTAAGATTGAAAATTTAAAAGGGCATTTGGTTAGATTTTATGAAATAAGTGGTGGAGAAGGTGGCTAAGTGTATTAGTATTTGGCCATGCATGAGATCATATATATAGGTGTGTGTGTGATTTTTTTATGAATTAAAAAGCCATTTCTACCATTCACACCCTTTTGGCCGAACCTTATCCAAAAGAAGAGAGAAAAACCAAAAGAAAGGAAGGAGAAAGAAGAAGAGGAGGAGATCAAGGAAGTTTGGTGTGAAATTAGTTTCAATTTAGATTCAATTTTCTTGGTTTAGTTCTTATAAACCCTAAATAAGTTTTGGTGTTATTTTAGATGAAAAATGGCACAAAGAGAAGGCAAGCACAAGTGAACTTCCATAAGGCTTGAAAGTAGACTAGTGAGTGGATGTTTTCTCCTGACTTGATTTATGGAAGCAATTTTTATTATGTTTCAACTTTGCTTAATTTTTGAGATTTAAATATATGTTGTGACTTAAGAACTTTGAAGTATGTTTTAAGATTTTGATATTTTTTTATGAATTGAGAAAGATAGATTTTGGTTAGTGTGGATGTTGTATGAGAAATAAATTTTTAGAGTATGTTTTGGAAACTTTTAAAGTATGTTTAGTACCTATAAACCTTAGATTGTATTTCATCAATTTTTAGACTTGATTTGTGACTTATGAAGTATGGAATTTGTTTGAAATCTTAAAGTATATTTTGTAAATTATGAATTTGTAAATGGTTGGTGAAACTAGAAACCATGCTTTTTGGTTATTCCAAATTATGTTTGATGACTTGTGAAATTATACTCTTGTGTTGAGTTCCAAAGTGTGTTTCATGAGTTGACAAAGTAAACTACATTTGATGATTTGTGAATTAATTATTGAATCATGAAAGTTTATCACATGTTGTATAAGTTGCATGAAAAACTATGATTTTTGGTATATATATATATGCATGGATGAGATTTTATTGGAAACCTAATGTTTTAACATGGAAAGCTTTACATGGTGTATTTGGGATTATACTTGTAAAAATTGAAACTAGAACACCAAAATGTACCCTCCTCTCTATAAGTCGGATGGCATAACATGAGTAAGTTCGAGAAGTCGCCTACCACATGCTAGTGCAGAAGCTAAAAAGATGAGTCAGTTGGGGACATGAGAGAGAGTCGTTGAGTCACCTAGCATATGGGCGGTAGAGATTATCCTCATTCTCTGCGTGTGTGTTGAGTATCTCTACCACATATGATAGAATTCCTGGGTACTAATTTGGTGTATAATTTAAATATAAATCTTATCTAAATATGACCCATGCAAATGTGTTTTTGTTACTTAACATGAAGTTTATAGATAAATTTTTAATAACAACTTTAATTATTCTAGAATATGAAATATTTATATTTTACATTGTTATATGTTTTATATTACCTTAACTTTTGTCATAAAAGATTAATTTGGTTTTCGAAAATTATATCCACTTACTGGATATTAGTGCTCATCCTTTTAAATTTTAAAATCATTTTCTAGGGATCCGTTAGGTCTTAGAGGAAGCATCCGAATGGGCAAAAGTGGGCCACTCAAGCAAGTGATGCATGAAAACTAGGGGTGGGCATAAACATGGAACCGATCCGAACACCCTGATCCGGTTCGATCCGTGGGTGTTCGGATCGGATCACATGTTCAAAAATAAGGTGTTCGGATCCTCACTTGTGAAAACACCATGTTTCGCGGATCGGATCGGATCGAGGTATCCAAAATTGATCCGATCTGTGAACCCGTGAACAATGATACATACGTAATTTCATATGCCTCTATATAAAGTCCACTTAAGCTAACCCTAACATCCATCTCTCACTCCCTTTCACTCTCATCTCAGCAGCTTGGTGAGTCTATTTGCAGCTTTAGCTTGATATTTATATGATTAGGTGTTAGTATTTTAGTGATTTATATGCTTGTTTGTTGTGTTATGTTGTTGAGTTACATATTTCATTTGCTGATTTTATATATATATGTTATTATTGTTGTGAATAGATGAGGAAAAGTATAAAGAGTGGTGATGAGTCTGAATTTGATATTGATAATATCAATTCGATTGGAAAAAGTCAAAATCTTGGGGTGACAAAAAAAAAAAAAAGAGAAAAAGATGAAGAATAAAAGTAGTTATAGGCTTAAGTTAGATTGTTAGGATTTGGGACAGTTTGTTAGTGTTGCTGATGAGATTTGAACTATGATTTCCATTAATATAAAGATGGGTGTATTGAAATTCAGAAGATTTGTTGTTGAAAATGATCTTGAAAACCGAGTGCCCAATTCTCCTATTTATTTTTATTATTATTCTGGGTGGGTGGTTGTCGGTGGTTTTTTATATTGGTAGCCGACAAAGGAGATGTTGCACGTGTTTGATGTTAAGTAATTTGTATGAATGTTTACAAATTTTGAGAGATATATATTACAATTCATGAAGGTACACCAACAAGATATCTTTATTTATCTTCTTATCATAAGTTGAAATTGAAAGTAGGTGTTCCGATCCGGTCTGATCAGCAAACTAGGTGTTCGGATCGGATCGGTTCCTTCTCCTTGATGGATCATGTTCGGATCCAATAATGACGATCCGCGAAGTTACCATGTTCGGATCGGATCGGTTCCTTCTCCTTGATGGATCATGTTCGGATCCAAAAATGACGATCCGCGAAGTTACCATGTTCGGATCGGATCTGATCAGAAGTGATCCGAACATGGTGTTGCCCACCCCTAATGAAAACTATATTTTGATGTTGTCTATATGTATTTTGATCGTTCCATAACACATGTTGGTAGATGTGTTTTGCACATACATATATGCATTAGTACTATAAAGTATTGAAAATTTTGTTAGTTTGTATAAATTTTTACCTTGGATACTATGAATATTATAATTATACCTACTTATATTCTATGAGATTATGACATTGTGTTGGAATGAGAATGGGAAGTAGGACTAGAGGTCCAAAGTTGTTAAGAATGGAAATGAATTTTAGAAGTATATATTTTCTTTGTCATAAGGTGGGATGGTTTAATAAATAGTTGTGATGCTATCAAAATTTTATTAAAACACCTTATTCCTTATTAAGTTTTCTAAATGATTTTTGATTGAAAAAGTTTAGAATTCATACAATGTTTTACTATTACAAGATCTTCTCAGATTCAGGATGCGAATTTGGGAGGGTCTTATCACTCCAACTCTCTTATTACTCTCATTTCATCAATTTTACTTCTTCACTTAATAGATGTTTTTGGAATAATTATTTTTAGTGCTTGGTTCATATATGTTATAGTCGTTTGCATAACTTAGGCAAATGGGTCACTGAAGGCCTAAAGACTAGGTACAATAGCAAAGGGCCCAGAAGGTCCAGTCCTTAGGATGCGACAACGAGCTTGCAGACTTCTTCTGCTCGTGCTTTTACCTGATCTACTCTAATGCCTCTTCAGCTCGCATCTATGATCGAAGCTTATCTCATAACATCTTCAGCTCGCAAAGGTGAACATGTCATATCTCCAAGCTCGCACCAGATGGACTCTTAAGGAGCTAATGCCAGATCACTCTGCTTTCCCAATTTCACACCGATACAATCTCTCTAGTTTCTAAGAGACATTTAATGCAATGACGGCTGTGCATTTAATACGGAGAGGACTTTGCATGGAGCATTTAATGCAAGCATGAACATGTAAGAATGATTAGTGTAGTAGTAATAAATGCAATATGACCAAAGTCAAATTAGTTGAAAATAATGATAACTCTTAACGTGTAAAACACTCAATTGTAACTCACCATCCTCTATAAATAGGGGGAAATTTATTGTAAAAAGACAAGTTAACACTAATATTTTCGTCACTCTGTCGAAATACATTCAGAGTGACTTGTGGACGTAGGTACGCTTGCCGAATCACATAAAAAATCCTTTATCTTTACATTCTCCTTTCTTCTTCTTTGTTCTTAATTGTTCCTTTACTATCAACACCAACCTTAACATAATTAATCCTCTTTATTGTCATTCACCAACCTTAAACCACATTAAGTCTCATTTATTATCAGGGTAGCAATCTGAGCCTTTGGATTTTTAGGTCGACCCTTTCCAAACATCGACAATATATGTTTTATTTAAAACATGGATTGCCATTGTAGAAGCACTTTTCTATAGCGAGCAATGCCCATTGTTAAAAATGTATTTACCACAAACATGATAACAACCATTGCCACCTATAGAAAAAATTACCTTGATAATATTTAATGTTATAGATCTCAACAACAGTAATAGAACATGAATGTTATTTAAGAGAGGCATTTTTTAAAAGTCCACTAGGTTTTTTTTTTTTTTTTGGAAAATGGGGAGGGGATTATAACTTTATATTTCAACTTCATTAAAAAGTGTAGTTACAACTCAACTATGTTTGTGATGACAAAAGCCTTTACATTAACAAAAACATTTTTGCAAACAAACGCTTTACAAATTTCTCGTTTAATATCAAACTATAATCAAGCATATGAGGCCAAGGACTATGATATGTGAGAAGATTAGATAAATCAAATTTTGAATCATCACTTTTCCCTAAAGGGTAGGCAACACCAATACTTATTGATAATATTTTTTCATAATTATTTCCAATATTAGCTTAAAGAGTAAAATTATAACAAACTTATAAGCAGTGAACTTATAATTGGTTCATAATTATTGTAACACATGCTTAATTTGTAATGAAATTTACAATATTAGATTTTAATTTCTTCACAAGTCATGAACTCAACTTCAAATACTTCACATAATCAAAATAATTCATCTACCACCTATAAAGGTTTTAAACAATTGTGTGATAATTATCATTATAAAACTCGATGAGTAACTCCAACTACTAGTTGAGAACTTGGTCAGCTAGGTTCCGCTAACCCTAAAACCCTTACATCAAGGGTTTTACTAATCAAAGGTGAGTAGTCACCGTACTCGACCTAACTTGAGCAACTCTGGTCTCAGTGGAGCCCTTCACTAGATTTTGCACCCATCGCCGAGCACATATATGTTATGAAACCTATCCATATCCTCACTACCAGTTTGTCATCACTGATGTCATCTTACCATTCCATTGCTAGTTGCCATCACATTGTCTTTATTGTCGATCGTCCATTAAGTGGAAATGGGTTGCGGCTTTACAAGTTGAGGGTTTTGACTGTTAGAGCTTAATAGGTTACAAGTTTAGAGTGTTGTCCTTGTTGTTGATGGGCCATTGCTATCGTCGATCTTCCGTTGTCATTGTTTGTCCGATCTTGGGTAGCAGTTTGTTGTGGGTGGTGGTATGGGACATTTAAAATGGGTTTGATTAATGATTAAGTAAGGTGTGTTATATAGAGAGAACAATTTGGTCATGCCCCCGTCATTTAAAGAAATGTCAATTTATGCCCTTAGATATCAAACATAATAATTTTCCCCTTATTGGCTCACAATTGTTAATGTTTGTAGGGGGGATAAGTATGTCCTTACATTAATGTTTAGTCGTTATATAATTATATTTTAATTCTATACAAAAATTTTTACTTTTCTTTATAGTCTTGACCAAGTTTGATTGTCAGTCATGGGGTTAATTATTGACCGATAGTCAAATTGAATATTCATCGAAAAGCCGACTAGTTGCTACTCAACAAGTCGCCGACTGACTAGCAACTAGCGAGTTTTTAAATATTGATCATGAAAGGCCAATTGTGAAGTAAACTCCAAAGTTTTAAACCTATGCATTTATATTAAAGATATTATTATTTTATCCCCTAGACTTGAAAATAATGTCAAACCACTATAGGTTTTGAAATTATTATCCAAAAAACCTCAATCGTTAGTGGATTAGCTTTTTCCATCTAAAAGTTAACGTTGTTGTTAAACTTAGGGGTAGATGAGTAATTGCATTTATTAGAAGATTGGGTACAGTTGTGTGTGTGTGTGTAAAATTAAAAAATAATAACTGGTTTCTCCCTCTCTTTCTAGAGGGTTTTTAAACCATAAACAATTTTATTTTTTATTTTTTAATTTTAATTTTTTAGAAAAGTGGAGATTCTAGATGGATTTCCACCATTCATTTATCTTGGTGGATGGTGGAGATCACATTTGAGATCTCCACCTCTATTTTTCATTTGTATTTTAATAATTAACTATTATTTAATTTAATTTGATGATTCTTTTGTGTGATGAATGGTGATAATGACGGTTATCTGTGATGTATGATGATGATGGAGTGATGGACAGGGGGTGTGTGATGACTGGTCATGATGATGGTTATGCATTATGGATGATGATGATAGTATGATGGACAGTGGTTAATGGAAAATGATGATTACGTTATAGATGATAATGATGGTGGGGTGGCAAAAAGGGTTGGCGTGTCAGGTTGAGCTGAATTCAATTCGATTCGTTTATGAATTCGATGGATTAGACACGAATTCGTTTAAGAAACGGGTTGACATTTTTGGATTCGACACGAATTCGTTTATACACGACTGACACGACACGAATTCATTTAACCCGTTTAATCATTTAAATCGTTTAATTCGTTTAATTCGTTTAACCTGTTTAATTCGTTTAACCCATTTAATTCGTTTAACTCGTTTAACTCATTTAATCATTTAATTCGTTTAACTCGTTTACTCTATTTAATTCGTTTAACCCGTTTAATTCGTTTAACACAAATATAATAAATCATATTTCAATTAAATTTTAAATCAACTATAAAACTTATATATTAAATCAACTATAAAATTTCATATCATCCACATTTAAAATCACAACAAAATCAAACTCAAAAACACAAATATAATAAATAATTCATAATTAAACATTTAAACACCTAATTCAACACATAAAAACCTACACATTAAATCAACTACATAAAAATCCACATCATTCACATTTAAAAACTACAACAAAATCAAACTCAATACAAACACAAATATAACAAATAATTCACAATCAAACTTTTAAACACCTAATTCAACATTTCAACACATAAAAACCTACACATTAAATCAACTACATAAAATTCCACATCATCCACATTTAAAAACCACAATAAAATCAAACTCAATACAAACACAAATATAACAAATAACTCACAATCAAACATTTAAATATCTAATTCAACACATAAAAACCTATACATTAAATTAACTACATAAAAATTCACATCATCCACATTTAAAAACTATAACAAAATCAAACTCAATTGCAAATACAAATATAACAAATAATTCACAATCAAACTTTTAAACACCTAATTCAACATTTCAACACATAAAAACCTACACATTAAATCAACTACATAAAATTCCACATCATCCACATTTAAAAATCACAATAAAATCAAACTCAATGCAAATCCATATAAATTAAAATGACATAATATTATCATTCTTCAACATCAAACTTTTGTCACTTAAAATTCTTTCCTCATTGATTCCAAACTCCAAAGGGTCCTTCAAGCTACACAAAAAATACAAAAACACAAAATTAGATATCTACATTCACAATCTTAAAATTAAGAAATACAATTAAGTGAACAAATCAACCAATTAAGCAATTAACTAAAAAATCATATAACATTATTATTTATTAATTTACACTAGATATATATATATATATATGAAAACTGACACAAACCGAAAACTAGAAACGTAGAATACATAAAAGAAACTGAAACAGAAGCACACCTGAAGCTGAAGCCGGTCAAGCCGTCAAGGTGGTGAGTGACCGAACTGGACGTGACTGGACAGAAGCACACCTGAACCTGAAGCTGAGGCCGAAAGGGTTGATTTGGTGGGATGAAGGATGGTGTGGTTGTCAATGTCGTCGCGTGGTCGGTGTCGTCGCGTCGTCGGGTCGTCCTCGTGTCGTCAGGTCGTCGTGTCGTCCTCAGCGTCGGTGGCGTCGGGTCGTCTTCATGTCGTTAGGTCGTCTTGTTGTCCTCGGCATCGGTGGCGTCGTGCGGTTGTTTTGAACAGAAAAAGGATGAAGATGGTAGATCGGCGGTGGACGGTGGGCTAGCTTGTGTATTGTGTAGAGAGGGTTGCCGAAATTTTCAAAATGAAGTCTGCAGATGGTTTAGGTTTAGTCAATGTTTGTACATATAGAAATGCAAAATTACGTTTTACCCCTTCTAATATATCAAAATTATAACTTGACCCCAATTTTAATCGTGTCAACCCGCGATTCGTTTAACCAAACTCGATTCAATTCGTTTAATAAACGGGTTAAAAGGGTTGACACGATTACGACACGAATTCGTTTAACTCCAACCTATACCTATTTATTTTTGCGAATTTGTATCGACCCGTCGTGTCGTAACCCATATTGCCACCCCTAGGTGTGATGGACGGTGGAAGATGTATCTTGGGTAGAATTTCCACCTCCATTTTCTTAGTTTTCTAATTAATTTTTAATTAATAATCCATAATAAATATAGTTTAAGAAATTAATTTAATATAATTTAATTTAACAAATGATAATAATTAATATAACTAATTTTTTAAAAAGAAACTAATGGTAAACTAGTAATTTAAATTAAAGTTTATTTTTGTCTTTTTCTTTTTTTTTTTTTAGTGGTTATGGAGGGCATATTTGTCCTTCTACATAATTTTAAAACCAACAGATCGATTTCATTTCTTCCTAAATAGTTTAGCAAAGGAATTTTGGGCTTTTAATGGTTTTATCACAAAACCACTAAAAGATTGGATGGAAACCACTTTTGGAGTGGTGGTAGGAGGTTTTTCGGCCAATATTTTCAAAAGTTGAGGTTCATTGATATTACTTTCTATTTTAGGGTTTTTTTTTTTTTTTTGAAAAAACTTTTCCCTTTATATTATGCTTTGTATAAATTCTTTGCTTACATAGGATCTCAAATTAAATGATTGAAATACAAGAGATATCCTTACTTATAAAGTCTTCCCAACAGATGATCTTGGCCCTAGATTAGTTTCTAGTACAATTTAACAACAAATCCGAGAATATTCTCTTCCATATCTCAAGTCAATCATGAAATAGTTTTGGTGTAACAAAATTCAACTAAAATTATTTAATTTCTAAGCCAAAAAAGTCGATATTTATATACGATTTCTCATAAATATATAAAAATTCATATGTACAAAATTTTCATAGCTATTTGCAAGTTTTCAATTATTGTGAAGTCTTTTGAATTCCTTCGAGAAATAAGGTTTGAAATTAATTTCTTTTGCTTCTAATGGTCCCTCACTTTCTCAATTATTTTACAGCTACAAATTGATATTCATTATGCAAACTAACCATTTTCCCAATGATCCTTTTTTAAAAAGCAAATCCGCTAACCATTAATCAGATTAGAATATTAAATTATGACAACGGAGATTTTTTTGCTCTCATCTGTTCAAACTACCAAATCCAATCTGAAAACAATGATATTTAAGCTGGTCAGACTGAATTTTGATGATTAAAAGAAATTTGATGGCACAATCACTTGTTGTTAATGACCAGCGTACTTTTGCCTCCATATTTATGATGTTTGTTTAAATCTTCTAATGCATATTTAATAAAATATGTGTCGGAAATAGTCCCCTCGTATTGTGATCATATCCATTACATGAATATATTTTTAAAACATACATCTAATACTTAATTTTACTAAATAGGCTTCTAAACTATATGTATAACATTTAATTTCGATAGACCGACAAACTCACAATCAGTTTTAACTACCGTTACATTTATTGAAAAAAGGAAAATAGAGAAATTTGACTGAAATTTCTGCAATGTTCTGGTCAATCCTAAGTCATTAAATTTGGGAGTATAAATTGTCTGATGGTTGATGCTTCCAATTCAATCCTGTCCAATCGACCAAGAACGGAACAGCAATGCAGACTCTCAAGCTGTTGATATTGCATTTCTTGGTACAGTTGCTCTCACAGTTCCCGTCCATGGCCAGAGTCAAAGAGGTTAGACTGCTTGGAGTAATTCAGCGTTTTGAATATTGGGTTTGCTTGTAGTTTTTTTTACTAACCATTATTAATTTCTCTTCATCTTTGTATCTCTGCAGGTTTCATTAGCATTGGTTGTGGATTGCCTGAAAATTTAGAGTATACTGAAAAGAAAACAGGCATAAATTACACTTCAGATGTGACCTTCACAGAATCTGGTGTAAGCTACAATATGTCAAGTGAATACTACAGTGATACCCTGGAACAACCATTCCTAACTCTCAGAAGCTTCCCTGAACGAACGAAAAATTGTTATACTCTGAATCCTGCTCATGGAGACATTAAGTTTGTTATAAGAGCAAGTTGATGTATGGTAACTATGATGGCCTAAATAAACCAAGTTTTGATCTGCTTCTTGGAGCTGATGTGTGGGATTCAGTGGAATTGGCAAATGCATCCACCATTGTTTTCAAGGAAATCATCCTTGCATCTCACAAAAACTATTTGGATGTCTGTCTCGGAAACAAAGGGTCAGGCATACCTTTCATATCCTCATTAGAATTAAGACCCTTAATAAATTCCAGTTATCCAATTGATTTGGGAATATCATTACTATCATTACTCTCCTATCGACGATTAGACTTTGGTTCAACAGCCAATGCTAATGAAACATACAGGTAAGTTGTTTCATATTGTACAAAAGTGTTATTATTGGTATTGACACTGGTGTGATTAATTTGAAATATGTAGATATACAGATGATGGTTATCATCGCATATGGTCACCCTACACAAGAGATAACTGGGTCACATTAAGTAGCCCATTCAAAATGTTTGAAAGCGGCAGCTCGAAAGTTTATCTTCCACCATAGTTATGCAGACAGCTGCCATGCCAGCAAATGGTAGCGATTCATTGGTATTTGAGTGGAAACCTAGTGATCCCACATTACAGTTCTTTGCATGCTTTTACACTGCAGAACTTGATCAGAGCCAAGAAAATAACCAGACTAGAAACCAGAAGACCTATTTGAATGGAGTAATATGGGATCAATCTTCTACACTGTTTTACCTGCTTCCCGAGGTTATCTACATCTCCGAACCGATTAGTGGAGAAAAACTTGAGTTTCAAATTAAAACAACTGCAGAATCGCCACTGCCTGCCATCCTCAACGCGTTAGAGTTATATCAACTAAAACAATTTCCACAATTGTCAACGTAACAGGATGGTATGTTCCTCTAAGCTTTTTTTTTTTTTTTTTTAAATATGAAAATTTTTAAGTATGAAAAATAGAAAATAGAAAATGAAAGAAAGAACCAACAATAGAAGACGAAGGAGAAGAATGAAGAATAAAAAAGAAAACAAAAGCAAAAAGGCGGCTTTTGTTATAAGGAAAGGCTTTTTCTTTTTTTCTTTTTTTAATTACTTTCAGGAATAGACCTTTTATGATTGTAAATACAGTTATATTACAAATAAATTAGTTCAAGGTCATTTCTGGCATTGCAAAGGGTGGATGAAGCAAAAATTAAAATTTTAAATCTTATTATTGGGTACAAATTATAAATGGGTGTGAGGAGTAATTTTTTGGGTGACAATTAAACCACTGATAATATAATTTCTAATCACACTCAGGTAGATCGCAGTCCACAAAGATGTTTTCCAAACTCATTTTATATAATGATTAGGGCAAATTGCAATTTACCTATTTGAGGTTTCTTAATTGCACATGCATTGAATTTGACCCGTTAATCATCTCTCTCTATATTTACCAAAATTGGTCAACTTTGACCGTATGAAAGGCATTTTGCTCTTTCTTTCTTTTTCTTAATATTTGCTTTAAAAATACGAATTCAAACATATTTTTAAGAAAATAAAAAGGATGAATATTCTCCATTATTCAAATATGAGATAGAGATTAAAAGAATTAAAAAAAAATAAGATAATAAAATTTGGAGGTATGAATCTTCATCATCTATCTTCAAGATTAGATCTCTATTGAGAGGATCTAAATTCAATGAAAATCCAAGTGTGAGCTAGATCTCCATTACGGTGGCCTTTCCCCACTATGAAAAGGCCTCGTAGTGGGAGAGGAGGTTGCTTGCGTCCCTAGTCAACATGACATGTTCGTCAATTGATGAACATTTTCCAAATTGGTATGTTGGAGAATTTTGGTGAATAATAAATATCTCATCACATTGAGGGAAGCAAGCCACCTCTTCCCCTGCCTCCAAATGGCTGGGGAAGGCTCGATCCTTCCCTTGCTGATGGAGATCTAAATTTCAACATTTCAATCCGCATGTAAATTTGCGAACCTCATGTAGGTAAATTGCAATTTGTTCTAATAATTTTCACTAGATAACTTATTATTTTAGGAATTTATATATATATATATTTGCTAGAATATTGTAAGTCATATTTGCCAAGCAGTATTTAGTAGATCATTACAATTAAACCTAATCAGAATTGGTTTGAACCTTCAAGGGGCAAATATCAATTCTATGAATTTGTAGTAACAAAATTATGAATGTAGAAAAGTATGGAGTAAAGAAAATATGCCTCTAACCATCTTATCAATTTAAGTTGACCTTATGTATTAGGATATGTCAATTGATATAGCTATTGATGTTCCTTTCAAATCCTCAAGTTGGTAACTCATTAATTAGTTTATTGGACTAATATAATAAGTTATAATAGTGTTGTCTGTTTCCATTGACGCTTGATATCATAATTGGCATGACTAAAATTTCAATGGTAAGCATCAAATCTCTTAAATTTATTATTAAAAAATTGCAATGTGTTTGGTTTTAGTAAAACTTACTCAAATTTTACTCTTACCTTGACGAGTTCATATGGATCAAAAACTGTTATATGTAATCACATGAAAGTAATGTCCAAATAAATGGTCTTTGTTCAAAGTATTTTATAGAAAATCTACCATTTATATTATTGCAAAAAAGTAAAAATCTAAATAAATCTGTGTTTCTACAAAATGCAGACCACTCCAAATTTTGCAAAAATTATTACTTCAGTTTTCAATTACATGATATTTCCATTTAGATGTAGTGAAGACATTCATCATCGCTCTTTACTTGTTCAATCAGGATGAATCTAATATAATTTTACATAATTAATCCTCTGATTTTAGCTAGTAGTCCATTGCAGAACACAGAAAGATGATAGCTTTAACACAAGAAAACTGAGTTCAAAACAGAGAAGAATGCAGGAGTTAGACAGAGCTGCACAGACTAAGTATTTTGAACAGTTCCAGCTATTAATTCCAAGGACTAGACATTCCAGCAGAACATGGATTAAGATCTAATTTGTTTGTTAGGATAAGTAGTACGGCCTAAGGGAGGATGGCCTTGTTTGGTATAAAAACCTCATCTATTATTCAATTTTAGCATTACAATATTCATGAACAATAAGCAAACCAGGTTAGTAGGTGTGGAAAACTTCAAAAGAAAAATTATGCTGAAAATCTAATTGTTTAAAAACATTAAAAATATTGTCGCTTAATGTGGTTTGGTGGCAAAAATACATTTATTCAATCTAACAACGTCTCAAATTTGAGTAAGATGAACCCAAAAAATTAGTAAAAAGGGGGCACTATAAAACAATATAATGCAATAATACTTTTCAAATTTAAATTCAGCCAATGGCCAACCACAAATCAAAGTTGTGACTGAATGAGTCTTTTGAAATTTGAAATAGGTCATAAATTGGTCAGTGGTGAAACTGAACATTCTATTAAATCCATTAGTTTCAATATGCAATCTGAATTACCTCCCTTTACAAGGTAGCACTTTCTCAATTCAATATGTATATGTAACTATGAACATTTGTCTACCTAGTTCTTATCTTATGTATTAGTAATGGCATGTAATGACAAATCGAGACCAAATTACAAATAGCTTGTGGCAATTAAGAACAGGTCTTGTTCTAGTGCTGGCCTGAAAATCATATTCTTTAGCTTTTATATATTTTGCCCTGTCTTGGCAAAGAAGCTTTGTACGCCTCTTCTTGGGTGTTTCTGTTCAAGCAATATATCTCTTACTAAATCATTTCACTCATAGGAAAGTATAATATTCTCAATCAGTAAATGTTAGATGATGCTACAATGAATATCAAGAAAATATTTCAAGTGAAAAAGAATTGGCAAGGAGATCCTTGTGCCCCTAAAGTGTACTTGTGACAAGGTATTAATTGAAGTTATGATGATTTGGGACCATCCAAAATTGTGTCTCTGTAAGTTTACACCTCTAATTGCACTTCTACTACTTAAGTTTGATCAAATTGTCAACTACTAATTTCATAGGATCAAAAATAGCAATTTATCCTCAAGTGGAGTGAATAGGACAATTACTTCTTTTATTTTCAGTCTTAGTTCGATAGAATCTTTATAAGCATGTCAATTTTATATAACCTGGAAGTTGTGTACCTATTAACAATGACAGAAATCATGGCAGCTTAACAGTTTAAATCATTATTTCAGGGACTTATCAAACAATAGTTTAACAGGACCAGTGCCCGAATTTCTAGCAGAGCTACCATCCTTGAGTGCCCGAAGTTGTAAGTTACTTTAAATCATTATATCAGGGCCTTATCAAACAATAGTTTGACAAGACCAGTGCCCGAAGTTATAAGTTACTTTGGATTATAACCATAAGAAAAGTTTATTCTTGGTTGTAGAAACCAATTACTTTTCAGTCTAAAGCGTTGTTATTATTATTATTATTATTATTATTATTTTTGAAAGAGTCTAAAATATTATTAATCAATATGTTTCTAATTCATATTTTTCTCCAATTGCATGAAAGAGAGGATCTTAGTGCAATAGTAAAAAGCATACTGTTATTAGTTACTATTTCAAATCTTACCATTTAATCATCGTCTGTTGATTTCAGATTGAGGGGGAATCCAAATATTTGTCATTCAGGATCAAGCAAACAGGAAAAACAAGTTCATCATTCTAGTAGTAGCATTAGTTGTTCCAGTTTCCATCATCTTATTGCATTGGCTATTTTATGGAATCTCAAAGAAGAAAACTAGGTATGTGTCGACGTTGATTTTCAGTCGACGAGCAATCAATGCCCAATACCTGCAATCAATGTGAGAAAACACGAAAACCAAGAAAAGACAAAGACAGAAACAGAGGATCGAACGAAGAACACCAAGCTTTTACGTGGTTCGGCAATAGAAAAGCCTACGTCCACGACTGTCTATCTCTCAAATTCTGCAGAGTGACAGTATATTATTCAATATATTGTCCGTCCTTGTTACAATGATTCAATCCCTATTTATAGGGAAAGAAGGGTTACAATTCTAGTTGTAGCAAATCAGGAAAAGAATCCTGAATTAATTACATTCCCTAAACAATTGGGAAAAATAAGGAAAAGAATTATAAGTTAATTATGCTTCCTAATATACTTTGATAACATCAGGAAATTACTATAATTATCTTGAAGTAATGATGACTTGAATTTGAATTTGAATCAATCTCCATGTCTGACGAGGAAATCATGGTTTGATTGGGCAATTACCATATTCGGAGAGAGAATCATGGTTGAGCTTGGTAACTGCCTGTTCTAGAAGATATGGTGCTTATCACGTATCTGAGCGAACTGACGTGTCATGGTGGTCTCGAGCTCTAGCTCGTTGAGAAGCGAGCTGCGCAGGCGGCGAGCTGCGACCTAGCTGTATTTATGGGTCTGTTGATGCCAGCTGGAAGTCTTGATGGTCTTTGAGTCAATACTGGGCCTCGGCTGATGGGCTTTGACTACGTTGACCTTATTGGTCCTTCTTATCGGATCTTAAATGGGCCTAAAATTGGACTTTTACCAGCCCAATTACTGAGTCCGAAAAATACACACAACAGTATGAAAACAATACCATGGTTGTCTAACATTTTGGAACACACACTCAAAATCAATGTAACTTTTTTTTAACAAATTCATGCTTTCTAGACTGATAATAATGTCCATCAGATGAAAAGAAGAGTATAAAATTATTGGAAATGAGGTAAACCTTGGAGTGTAAAAATCAAAGGTTTTCAAACTTTGATGTGGAGAGAATTGTTAACAACTTTGAGAGAATTATTGGGTAAGGAGGGCTTGGAACTGTTTACTATGGCAACTTAGATGACACTCAAGTAGTTGTGAAGATGCTCTCTCCGTCATCAGTTCAAGGGTACAAGCATTATATAGAGACTTATGTATTATTTTATAGATTCAAGCAAGACTAGTGTAAATATCTTAAGTTAGCAAAGGAGACCTGGCATAGCAACAGAGGCAGCACAAGGTATTAATTCACGAAAGCATGACTTACTTTACAAAAGAAATTAAAACACACTAATTAAGGACAACTTTGTCCCAAAAATGGATGAATAATAAAATAATGCTATTGAAACTCATTTCAATTCTTTAATGTTAGTACACAAACTCATTAGTTCTGTGCTATATAAAAAAAAGCTCTTAATCCATATCCATTGACGGTCACATGCACGATGGTCTATATTGGTCATAAAATCAACCTTGGACATATATGCAGCAGTCTATTTAGTGGCCGTAAAACCCTTTTCCGTACGCCATCTCATGTAACTTGTGGAATGGTCTCATACTTTATTGATGGAAAATCTTGTCATGATGTTCCATGAATTGCCATGAATTCTCGCATCTACAACCCTACAACCACAAGCTCCAATATCCAAAGCATATATGTGCACCGTACGTGTCCATTTCTGTTTTCGAGTCGATGGGATTAGTCATATTACTTGTGGTCCAAAGCTGTTTGGTTTTCTTTGACTGTGGCTCATATTGACATTAAATTATCTTATCATATTAAGCTCCCATGCAGATGCAAGTTGTGCTGCCTTAATACCTGTCTTATTTCAACCAACTGAAACGATATCTGTACGAATTAATTAACATTATATAGTCTTCCTTTTCCGCTCAGGATTCATTGTCATTGATCGTTCTATGAGATGTGGAATTTATTATATCATTCACTCACTCATACACCCACCACCTTAATGAACCCAATTTCCAAACCTCTCCAAACGCAACCTAACTCTGGATATTCACCCAATTTCTGTTCAATCCAGAAACTCAAGTTGTACATCTTAAATTCAAAGCAAATAATATTACTTATGTCTGGATGGATAAAGGTAGGAAAATTCCTTTCTTTGCAAAAGGGATTGTAGCTCGATTAAAAGTACTTTATATTTTATAATCAATTAATATCAAATCTTCATAGTTGCAGGTAATGTTAGACATTCAAATTCATATGTTAACTTATGATATATTAATTCAATTCATATATATATTTATATATAAATTAAGATATTATAAATTGGTTTTGGTTCATAGACACACATATGTGTGAACAATAATGATCTCCCAAGGATAGTCTGAATTTAATAAATTTAATACAAAGCTGGCGGGTCATTGATTAAGCATAAGTGAATGGTAATTAAGTTAAAAAATATAAAAGTAAATGAATCTAATGCTGGGCTCCTTTTTGTTATACTATAAGACTTGGTATGAATTCTAAAACCATATTCAAATTATGAAATCTTTAAGCACTAGTTAGTTTTTAATTAATAAAAAATAAAATAGTTTGACAAGATGATGGTGTGTTAAAAAAACTTATTTTCATAGTTCTAAACTAGTTTTAAAACTCACACTAACTACTTTTAATTCTATTTTTTCTTAAATTTACTTTTCCAATATTTGTCAACTTGTTAGACAATGAACTTAGCCTATCAAAAGACAGAGTTAGTGCCAACCTTGTCGGCTGGGAAGACTTGGAAAAGACTTCATGTAGCAAGGGGAGCACGTGCGTTTGAATAAATTCTGCATATTTTATTGTGCAGAAATTTCAATATCCACCATTGCATGTTGAGGTTAAATGAAAATGTATAGAATACCGAACTATATATTGCTTAAAAAAAAAAAAAACCAAAAAAAAAATATATATATCTATATTTCTTTTTTGTTTGTTATTCATTAGACTCAATTACTTTCATTTATTTCAATTTAGTTAGTATCCACTTATACTCAATCAAGAGCTCACATTGTAGAAACTTTTGAATACGGTTTGGATTCAATATGTATATGACCAAAATCGAATCTTATACAATTAATATTTTAATATTAAATAAGAGAATTCAGTCAATCCAATATTAGAGCAAAATCAAACCATTTCAATCCAATTGTAAGCTACTGAAATCCAATATCATCCCAAAATTATTGAAATGTGTGCTGTAATCAAATTCAACCAGACTGAAAACATTTATTAAATTAAACGAATGATAACAATTGTAATAAATTAATCATTGAAGCTATCATATTATATCATTCAATATTTGGTTGAATTGGATTAATTTTGGAGGTACAGCTTTTCACAAGAAATTTTACCAACCATTAATCCACTTACATTTGTATATATATATTTTTTTAAAAGTTGAAATCCAATAATCTAATTAGACAATTAAATTCAATGAAAGTTGGATCGATAGGTTTGGAAAAACATGCATTTTTATAGTTGAAAGATCAGATTTGGAAAATATACATTCTTATGGTGGGAAAACAAGCATTCAGGAAACAGACACCCCACCTACTAGTCAATTGTGTTGCACTTTATCACATTTGGCAGAATTGTCTGACTATAAATGCTTGCATTTCTATCATAAGCAATGTTCGTATTAAGAAGCAGGAACGGCGATGGAGAACATGAAGCTGTTGATATTTGCATTTTCTGGTGTTGTCGCTCTCACAGTTCTCGTCCATGCCCAAAGTCAATCAGGTTAGATTTGGAGTTACTCAACAGTTTCGAATGTTATTTAGTTTTTCTCATGTTTATGTTCCCAAACTATGTAATTAATCTTTGTTCTTAATTTCTCTGCACCGTTATATCTTTGTCAGGCTTTATTAGCATCGACTGTGGATTGCCAGAACAATCTGCATATACAGACAAGAAAACAGGCATAAATTACGCTTCAGATGTAAACTTCACAGATGTTGGTGTAAACTACGATATATCAAGTGAATACAAGAAAGACACCCTGGAACAACCATTCCTGACAGTCAGAAGCTTCCCTGAAGGAATGAGAAATTGTTACAACCTAAAACCAGCTCATGGGTATGATAAGTTTCTTATTAGAGCAAGTTTCATGTACGGGAATTATGATGGCAAAAATAAACTACCATGTTTTGATCTACTTCTTGGAACTGATGTGTGGGATTCAGTGGAGTTTACAAGTGCGTCCGCGATTGTTTCTAAGGAAATCATCCATGTCCCTCCCAAAAATTTTATATATATCTGTCTTGGAAACAAAGGCTCAGGAACACCTTTCATATCTTCATTGGAATTAAGACCCGTTACAAATTCTAGTTATCCAACTAATCCTGGAACATCGTTACTCCTCTATTCGCGGTTGGATATTGGTTCAAAAGGCAATGAAACATACAGGTAAGTTGTTTTGTAGTATATTCAAAGGGTTTTATGATTGAATATGTGTTACTTATTCAATTAAAACTGTAATACGTAGGTTCAAAGATGATGTTTGCGATCGCATATGGTCACCCTACACAAGATCTAACTGGTTGACATATAGCTCATCACAACTCTTCAGTGGTTTGGTGGATGTATACCAACTACCATCTGTGGTCATGCAGACAGCCGCTATGCCAGCAGATGGTAGTAATGGGTTGGTATACGACTGGACGCCTACCGATCCCACATTAAAGTTCTCAGCATACTTATACTTTGCGGAGCTTGACAAGAGCCTGACCGAAAACCAGACTAGAGAACAGAACATATATTGCAATGGAGCTTTAGTATATAAACAAGTCCCTCTATTTTACTTAAGGTCGTTTATTGCATACACCCTTATTGATACAGCCTTTAGTGGAGAAAAACTTGAGATCACAATCAACAAAACTGAGGAATCATCACTGCCGCCCATCCTCAACGCCCTCGAGTTATATCAGCAAAAACAGTTCCTACAATTGTTAACCAACCAAGATGATGGTGTGTTTCTAATTAGTTATTTTGCATATCAATATTTGCAATTGTGAACGTCATATTTTGCTAAAGATAGAGGCTTCAACTCTTTTGCGAAGGTTCAGATCTGGACAACATAAACTGATTCCCCAAAAGACATTTAATAAGTTCAGAGGCTAAAGTTTAATATATGAATGCATAAAATATATACAGATACCCACACAAAAGGATAACTTAATTTTTTATTGGTCGTAAAATGATATCAGTTTCTTTTATTTTTCTCTAATAAAATTTTCTTCATTCTACTGAATGCATCCTAAACTCTAGTTGAGGCTATAAAGAATATCAAGACAAATTATGGAGTGAAAAGAAATTGGCAAGGAGATCCATGTGCCGCGATAGAATACTTGTGGCAAGGTCTTAATTGCAGCTACCCTGATTATAATTCCCCAAGGATCACATCTCTGTAAGTTTTATATATGATGACCTTTAAATGCATATCTTAACTTACTTTGCCCTCATTCTTTGTGCTGTTACTAAAATTATTGTGCAAACATGCAGGAACTTGTCTTCCAGTGAAATATCTGGAGAGATATCTCCTTATCTAGCCGATCTCACATTGTTACAATCTCTGTGAGCATTTCAATCTATCATGAATTTAATTTATAATCAAGTTCACCGACAATATATTGATCTTGTGTACCAAGTCAGTTTAATTAATACTTTCAATCGCCATTCTAGGGACTTATCAAACAACAGTCTGACTGGATTAGTGCCTGATTTTCTGTTAAAGCTATCATTCTTGACCGTTCTGTAAGTTTACTTAATTTTTGATCCATAATAGAATTTGCTTTGTCATTACATAAAAAGAATAAAAAATCTTACACCTCTTTTTTTTTTTGCAGAAATTTGAGAGGAAACAAGCTTCAAGGTTCAGTTCCAGCTCAACTTCGTGAAAAAGGGAAGAATGGTTTATCATTAAGGTTTGCTTTTAGTCTTTTAAAGTTCTTGATCAATGTGGGTGAGGTCAACGAAAAAAGTTCAACACTTTTTGTTGCCTTTAAACACCTTTCCATGACATTAACCTTCTTTTAGATAAACCCTATGGGCATATGCGTATTGCTTACTAGTAACTTACCACCTTTTCGTACTTCACAATTCACAAAATTGACCTCACCCATCAATTCCTTGCCGTACGTCATATTGCTTTAGAATTTGGTCTTAAACATAATTATTAGAGGAAGATATTAAAAATTGTATGTACACCCCAATATAGTCTACTTCTCAAAATTCAATGTTATCCTTAAAGAAAATTACTAAAACTGTTAAATAATTTATAACTACACCCACAAATATTAATTACTTGCTCATGTATATGATAAAATTTTTTATTTTCTCAAACCCTTCTATTTTCTCAAACCCTTAACTTCTCTTTTAAATACTAATTTCAAATATCAAATGATTTTTAAGAAAACAAATTAATTGAAGAATATTAAGAATGAATTAAATCATGATGAAATTATTATATTTAGTTAAAAAGGAAAAAAAAAAAAGGAAAACATTTTTGAAAGAAAAAAAATAAGAATATACATCAATACATTTGTTTTATTTCAAATATTCCATAAGCAATCATTGATCAATTCAAACTTCTTTTTTTCATAATATAATACATTTATTGAACCAAGATAAAAAATTATACCTTGGTCAAGTTAGAATAAACTTGTTTGAATGCTATCATATAATTTTAAAAATTAAACTCAATGAAAAATTAAACCGGGATAAAACTCTCTATACATTTTGAAATTCTATCTTCTCTAAATTAACTGTTTTTTTCAAATATTAATTTTTTTAAAAGAATACAAATTAATTGTAAAGTATTAAGAATATTTAAAATATTCTTAAGAAATTGATTATAAAATGTAAGTTTTAAGTTAATTATTATTAGAAAAAAAAATCATAATCTACTTATCTTATTTGTTGGAAAAAAAAATCTCAAATTTTTAACAAAATTAATTAGATAATAAAATACGTATAATGGATTGTACTTACAAAAATATAGTACAAAAACAATAAAAGAAGTGCAATACTGGTATTAATTTAGGTTTATTTACAAACTAAAGATTTTTCATAGTTTTAAGGACATGTACTTATGAAAAGGGTGTGTGCACAATTTAGGAGGGGTGAAAATATCACCGCTCTAATTATTATCCACTCATACGTTTGTTTTATTGAAGAGTTTAACTGGACCTTTAAAAGAAGAAACATGGATGGGCTATTGGCCTGATGCCTGTTACAATTTCTTTAATTTTTTTTCTTTCGAAATAAGACTGCCTGTTACTTTTACAACTAACAAGCAATAATAATACCGACACTAAGGAGAGCTATATTGTTATGAAATTCAAAGTCTCACAGTGTATCCTCATCTCTCTCGTTTATAGTTTGGATGGAAATCCGGATCTTTGTTCTTCTACATCATGCACAAAAGAGAAAACCATTGCTGTTCCGGTTCTAGCAGCATTTCTTGGAGTTTTAGTCATTGTAGTAGCTGCATTATCTCTTCTTTGGATCAAGGCAAGAAGCCAAGGTACGTGAAGACTTTGCAGCACAAAATTTATCCAAGAAAATATTTCATCAATCATGCTTATGAGACTCGTTAATGGATTTTCAGGCTTCACATTAAACAAAAATAATAGGTCACTGGAAGTAAATCGAAGGTTCTCTTATGCTGATGTTGTGAGAATTACAGACAACTTTAAGAGCATTCTTGGAAAAGGTGGGTTTGGAACTGTGTATCATGGAAACTTAGATAACACACAAGTTGCTGTGAAGATGCTATCACTGTCATCAATCCAAGGTGATAAGGAATTTCAAACTGAGGTATATATGTTTGCAACTTGTACATAAGATTCATTTTCAACTTTTTAATAAATGTAAGGCTGACATGAAATTTTATTTATAGGTTGAACTTCTTTTGAGAGTTCATCATAAGAACCTAACAACTCTGGTTGGGTATTGCGATGATGGCACAAACATGGGACTAATCTATGAGTTCATGGCTAATGGAAACTTAGAATCACATCTCTTAGGTTTGTTTATAACTAGTAAAAATTTTTCTAGCTACCAGTAGAATAGACTCAGCATCACTGAAATTTCTGTTCATATACAGTTTATTAAAAGATAATTACATACGTTTATGCCGCGATTTATCTTTGGCAATTCTCTTTCTATGAGAAGATCAAACTTTTTTATTAATTAAAATAATTATAATTCAACATTATTTTTAGATGAAGGGAGCAGTACTGCAGCTATCCTAAGTTGGAAAGAGAGGCTTCAAATAGCAACAGAAGCAGCACAAGGTTTGGAAATATTTGTGTGATTTTCAAGTTTTACTTTCCAGTTTAATTTCCATATCTGTTTTTGTATAGATAGCTGATAGTGAGATATCTAATATTTATTGAATTTAAAATGTAGGATTTTCCATATTTGTGTTTGTATAGATAGCTGATAGTGAGATATATAATATTTATTGAATTTAAAATGTAGGATTGGAGTATCTCCATAGTGGCTGTAAGCCACCCATAGTCCACAGAGACGTGAAGCCTACAAACATTTTATTAAATGAAAATTTTCAGGCAAAAATATCTGATTTTGGTCTTTCACGAATTTTTCCAATTGAAGGTGGAACTCATGTGTCAACAACCATTGTAGGCACTCCTGGATACCTCGACCCTGAGTAAGCATTTGTTTGGAATGAAAGTAACTAAATTAATTTGATTTATAGGAAGTTAAATAGACTCCCTCTTTAAGCATTTGTTTGGAATGAAAGTAACTAAATTAATTTGATTTATAGGAAGTTAAATAGACTCCCTCTTTTGTTCATGGCCTTGCAGGTACTATACATTGAATAGATTGACTGAAAAAAGTGATGTGTTTAGTTTTGGAGTGGTTCTCTTACAAATAATTACAGGTAAACCTGCAATGGAAAAATCTAAAGATAGGACTCATATAATTCAATGGGTGAGTTTCATGCTTGCAAAAGGGGATATAGAAAATGTTGTTGATCCAAAATTACAAGGAGATTTCAACATGAACTCTGTTTCAAAAGCTGTAAAAATGGCCATGGCTTGTGTTTCTCAAAGTTCTGCTGAAAGACCAACAATGAATCGAGTGGTGATCGATTTGAATGAATCATTGGCAATTGAGATTGCTCATACAAAGGTTGGAAACGAGACTGAATCCAAAAATTCTAATGAATTGATTAGTTTGGATACGCATTCTGAACTATCTCTTGTTGCAAGGTAGTGCTTTCTCAGTGTATCCTACTTCAGTATTTGTGTGTAACTACGAACATTCATCCTGTCTAGTTCTTTGTGTACTGGTGATCACACATAATGCTAGATCACAACCATATTATTAATTAATAGCTCGGGGCAATTAAGAACATGTCTTGTTCTAGTTCCAGAATAACATATTCTAAAGCTTTTCTATGTTTTTCCCTATCTTGGCTAAAAAAACTTTGTACACTTTTTCTTGGGTGTTTTTGTTTGTTCAATATCTATTGTTTACAAAACCATTTGAAATACTGGAAAGAATAATAGTCTCAATCTATGAATTTGCTTAAGATCAATTAGTTATGATATTTCCTTGCCATATATGTGTCTCAATTATGTTGAATGATAATTGGAATATATAACTCATAAAGCATGCCATTTTGTAAAAGTTTGACATTTAGAATAACAGATTTGTGCTAGAATGCTGTAACTTACATTTGCCAAGCAGTACTTCTTAGCTGATCATTACAATTAAACCAAGTCAGAATTGATTTAAACTTTCAGGCAAAAGAAAAATTCTTTCTATCAATTTGGACCACTTCAAAATTTTGAACATTGAATAGTATCAGTTCAAATTAACTTTATATATTATGGTAAGTCAATTGATATAGCTCTATATCAATATCTATTTTCAATCCACCAGTTGGTAATTCATTAGCTTCTTATACTAATATAATCAATTATTTTAGTGTTGTCTTTTTCCATTGTTTGATATTTTAATAGGCATGACCAACATTTCAATTGTGAAGTATTGAATCTCTTGAACTTATTACCAAATAAAGAATTGCAACATGTTGGGTTTTCATAATTATTCAAATTTCGCTCTTACTCTAACGAGTTTACAGGGAGCAAAAATTGTTCAGTGTAATCACATGAAAGATACTTCCAAACAAACTGCGTTGTTCAAGTATTTTATATAAGGTTTACCTTGCAAGAAAGTAAGAACTAAATAAACCAGTCATGTTTCTATGAAATGTGGACTACACCAAATTTTGTAAAAATTATTAGTTTAGTATGTAATTACATGATATCTCCATTTAAATGTAGTTAAGATATTTAGTATTGCTTTTTTACTTGTTCTCTTAGAATAAATATAATATTAATTTACATAAATAATCCTCTATCATGCTGGTAAATTGATTGTAGAACACAGTAAGATGGTAGTTTAATACAAGAAAACAGAGAAGAATACAGGGGATATAGAGGGCTGCACAGATTAAATATTTTGAACAGTTCCAGCTATTCATTACAAGGACTTGACATTCCAACAAAACATAGATTAGAATCTAATTTGTTAACTGTTTAGGATAAGTAGCATGGCCTTTGGGAGAAAGGCCTTGTTTGGTATTAAAACCTCATCTATTATTCAAATTTAGCACATTACAATATTAATGAACAATTAGCAAACCAGGTTAGTAGCCTAATGTAGTTTGGTGGCAAGAAGCATTTACTTAGTCTAACAATACCTTAGATTTGAATAATTGCACCAATGACAGACTCAAAAAGTTATATGAGAAGGGGCATTATAAAAATATATTATGTAATAATGCTTTTCAAAATTAAATTCTGTCAAAGGCCAACCATTGATCAAGTTGTGATTGATTTGAATGAATCCTTTGACAATTGAAATATATCATAAATCGGTCAGTCATGAAACTGAACATTCTATTAAATCCATTAGTTTCAATCTGCAATCTGAATTACCTCCCTTTGCAAGGTAGTACTTTCTCAATTCAATATGTATATGTAACTATGAACATTAGTCTATCTAGTTCTTGTGTATTAGTAATGGCATGTAATGACAAATCACAACCAAATTATGAATAGCTTGTGGCAATTAAGAACAGGTCCAGTTCTAGTGCTGGCCTGAAAATCATGTTCTAAAGTTCTTGTATATTTTGCCATTTCTTGGCAAAGGAACTTTGTACTTCTCTTCTTGGGTGTTTCCGTTCAAGTAACATATATCTCTTACTAAATCGTTTGATTTGCAGGAAAGTTAGAATATCATTTATATATATTTGTGCCAAGGAATCTGTTCTTGGTTATGTTGAATATAACTTATAGAGCATACCATTTTAGAAAAGTTGGATTTTTTGAATAACTTATTTATAGTGGAATGGTGTAAGCCATATTTGCCAAGCAGTACTTCTCGCTAATCATTATCATTAAACCAACTCAGAATTGGTCCAAGACTTAAGGGAATAAAAAAACAATTTTACCAATTTGGACCACTTCAAATTTTGAAAAAATCTTGGAAAAGTATAGGACAAAAATGATTTGTTTAATAGTCTTATCAATTCTATTATTTTTTTAAATGCCCTTATCAATTCAAATTGACCTTAAATATATCATAAGTCAATAGATATAGCTCTACATTAATGTCATTTTTACATCCATAAGTTGGTTCATTAACTTCTTGTACTTATATAATCAATTAACCAAAATTATTATCTTGTTTATTGGTATTTGATATTGTCAATGGCATGACCAATATTTCAGTGGTTAAGCATTCACTCTCTTAAACTTTTTAACATAACAATAAAGAAGTACAATGTATTTGGTTTTAGTTAGTACTCAATTTTCACTTTTACTTTGATTAAGTTCATGGGGAGCAAATATAGTTACATGTAATCACATGAAAGGAACTTGCAAACTAGACATTATTGTCCTAATATTTAATATAAGATTTATTGCATATATTATTGAAGTTGGTGGGCTATCAATACTTGGAGGGTATTCAAATACTTTACCTTGTATACTGTTTCATGGTGGACTTGATCTTCAAAAAGACTTTCTTAATAAACTAATGTATAGCAGGGCATTATGAGTAATCTTTGGGGCACTCCCTGTCTCCCATTTTGAGGGTTGGTAAATTTCATATTTATTAATTACTTTACATATTACCTAGTTTTTAGTAACCATTAGACCTTGGTAAATGTAGATCACGGAATAAATACATATATAATTACACATGAGCACATTTGAACCCAAAATTTTTTGGACAAACCAAGCTTTGATATCATATTGATAGCCATCAGACCCAAAAGCTTAGCCTCTATAATTTGAAGTAGATTGGCAAATAACTTTTTCCTTTTCTAGGCTAAGGTCCTTGTTTAAACAGCTCTTATAACTTGTTTTAATAATATATTAAGAGTTGAATTTTGTATGCAAGTACATCATAATATTTAATCACAATAGTTACACATGATGGAAACATTTGAGTTAAATAACATGATCTGCTTATGGCATCATGGATATAGTAAGGAGAAAAAAATTGACTCAATCCTGAATGTTAAATTCATTATTTATACTTAAACTGTATAAGTTGACCAATGAGAGCCTGAAGAAACTGAAATGGAAATGGAGATATTGCAGTATTTGATCTTTGTATGTCTTACTGGCACCGTTGCTCTTACTGTAATTCTGCAGGTTCATGCCGAGAATAAATCAGGTTTTGATATTTTATTTTCCAAATATCAGTTTTCATTTGTTTTCACAAACTTTATATATTATGACTTCCTCTATTACTTTTCTGTTTCTCTCTCAGGATTCATAAGCATAGATTGTAGAGCACCAAGGATTCCAAATATACAAACGGGATGACAGGAATAAATTACAATTCAGATGAAACATTCGTGGACACTGGTGTAAGCAATGATATATCACCTGAATTCAACAGGGACAACATTGAACAACAATTCTTGAATGTGAGAAGCTTCCCTGAAGGCAACAGAAATTGTTACAATCTGAAACCTGAATCTGTCAATACAAAGTTCTTAATTAGAGCAAGATTCATGTATGGAAATTATGATGGGAAGGAAAAGCACCACATTTCGACTTATTTATCAAGTCTGACATGTGGGATGCAGTGGAATTTAAAAATGCATCTAGTGTCGTCACCAAAGAGATCATCCCTATTCCGCAGAGAAATTATATTTATGTTTGTCTCATAAATACAGGCCTTGGAACTCCTTTCATATCAGTATTAGAATTAAGGCCTTTGCAGAATAAGACTTATGTAACTCAATCAGGATCACTGCTCCTGTTTGAGCACAGGAATGTTAATTCGATTTTTAACAAAGCAATCAGGTAAGTCAGTTTATGCATGTTATTTAAATTTGGAAAATTAGATTGTTTACTAAGAAACTAAACTGTACTACATAGGTACAAAGATGACGTTTGTCATCGCATATGGTTGCCCTTTGAGTTCACCTTGTCATCAACAATGACTAGTTCTACCAATTTTGGTCAAGACAATTACCAATTACCATCTACAATCATGACTCATGAGAACAGCTGCTGTACGTACAAATAGCACGGATGATTCCTTGTCTTTTGACTGGGAGCCTAATGATCCGAATTCAAAACATTATGTCTACTTGCACTTTGTCAATGTTGGAGAATTTGATGCGAACCAGACTAGAGAAATGATCATCTATGCAAATGGAGATTTATGGTACGGACCTTTCAAACCATATTACTATTCCGCTACAACTTTAGTCAGCAGAATCCCCTCAAGAGGAAAAAGAATTGAGTTCTCTATCAACAAAACTGAGAACTCAACTCTACCGCCAATCCTCAATGCCATTGAAATTTATATGGCAATAATTGAGTTCCCACAATTGCTAACAAACCAACAAGATGGTATGTTCTTCCTGAAAATAATTTCTGCTTTACCATTATAGTGTTTGCATAAGATATTATAATTTGAATTATTCTTACATGTTGAAATGTTAGTTGATGCTATAATGAATATCAAGAAAATATATCAAGTGAAAAAGAATTGGCAAGGAGATCCTTGTGCCACTAAAGATTACTTGTGGCATGGTGTTAATTGCAGCTATGATGATTTCGGACCACCCAGGATTGTGTCCCTGTAAGTTTACACCTCTAATTCAAGCACTTCTACTACTTAAGTTTGATCAAATAGTCAACTAATAATTTTATGGGATCGAAAACAGGAATTTATCTTCAAGTGGAGTGAATGGGACAATTACTTCATTTATATTCAATCTTAGTTTGATATGATCTTTGTAAGCATGTCAATTTTATATAACTTGGAAGTTGTGTAACTATTAACAATGACAGAAATCATGGCAGCTCAACATTTTAAATCATTTTTTTAGGGACTTATCAAACAATAGTTTGACAGGACCAGTACCCGAATTTCTAGTAGAGCTACCATCCTTGAGTGTATTGTAAGTTACTTTGGATTATAACCATAAGGAAAGTTATTCTTGGTTGTGGAAACTAATTATATTTGCATTTTGTTTTTTCTTTTTACAGAAACTTGAGTGGAAACAATCTCAAAGGTTCAATTCCAACTGGACTCATTGAAAAAGAGAAGAATAGTTTGATATCAGTTAGGTATGCTTTCAGTTTAAAGTGTTATTAATCAATATGTTTCTAAATCACATATTTCTCCAATTTCACATAAGTGAAGATCATCTTACCATTTAATCATCATCTATTGATTTCAAATTGGAGGGGAATCCAAATCTTTGTCGTTCAGGATCATGCAAACAGAAAAACAAGTTCATCATTCTAGTAGTAGCTTCAGTTGTTCCAGTTTCTATCATCTTTATTGCATTGGCTATTTTATGGACTCTCAAAAGGAGAAAACAAGGTATGAAAAAAATAACATGAATGTCTAAAGTTTTGGAACAGACACTCAAATTCAATTTCTAGACTGATAATATTGTCCATCAGATGGAAAGAAGAGTATCAAATTATTGGAAATGAGAGAAACCTTGGAGCCAAAAAATCAAAGGTTTTCATACTCTGATGTGGAGAGAATTACCTACAACTTTGAGGGAATTATTGGGGAAGGACGGTTTGAAACTGCTTACTATGGCAGCTTAGATGAAATTCAAGTAGCTGTGAAGATGCTCTCTCCATCATCAGTTCAAGGGTACAAGCAGTTTCAAGCTGAGGTATATAATTGTAACCTGTACATAGTTTTGTCATTTTTTCCTGTCATAAGGCTGAGATATGATTTTCATTTACAGTTGCAACTTCTTACAAGGGTTCATCATAAAAACTTGACATCACTAGTTGGATATTGCGATGATGGCACAAATATGGGATAATCTATGAGTTCATGGCTAATGGAAATTTAGGCACACATCTCTTAGGTTTTCTTTTCACTTACTATAATGTGATCCATGTTTCATTCATCAAAACAGAAGTGTCATATAAAGACTTACGTATTATTTTATGGATTCAGGCAAGACTAGTGTGAATATATATCTTAAATTGGGAAAGGAGACTTCAAATAGCAACAGACGCAGCCCAAGGTTGATAGGATTGGAAGTATATGTATACAATTTTCTTTTTCGCTTTCTACATTTTTTTATATTTTTGTAACTTGTAAGTGAACTAGAATGCATTGAATGTAACATGCAGGACTGGAATATCTCCACAGTGGTTGTAAGCCACCTATAATTCATAAGGATGTGAAATCTGCAAACATCTTATTAAATGAAAAGCTACATGCTAAGTTTGTGGATTTTGGCCTTTCTTGAAGTTTTCCAGTTGAAGGTGGAACTCATATATTGATGAAGAGTGCTGGCACCCCTGGATATCTTGATCCCGAGTAAATAGTCATGTCTTTATTTCATAAAAAATACTCAGTTTCTTGATCTACTATAGATTACCAGACTCTATGATTATAACTTTGATCTTGCAAGTACTACAAATCAAGTAAGTTAATTGAAAAAATTGATGTATATAGTTTTGGGGTAGTTCTCTTAGAAATAATCTCAGGTAAGCCTATGATTGGAAAATCCCATGGGGGGACCCATATAAGTCAATGGGTGAGTTTCAAGCTCACAAATGGGGATATAAAAAATATTGTTGATCAAAGATTACGGGAAGATTTTGACATCAATTCTGTTTGGAAAGCTGTAGAAATAGCTATGGGTTGTGTTTCTCCAAATTCAGCAAAAAGACCATCCATGACTCACGTAGTCATGGAACTTAAGGAATGTTTGGAGATCGAAGTAGCTCACACAACTGGAGAAAATCAAACTGAATCAATAGATTCTACAAAATTGATCAGTTTGAATCTGCATATGGAATTAACTCCCCTAGCAAGATAGTACTTTCTAATATATATCTTTTCAGTATGAATGGTTTTTTGTTTGTGTGCAGACTTCTATTTTGTACATCAAAAAATAAATAAATAAGTATCCCGGCAATGTTTTTGTGAAATGTGAACCAGTTCAAATGCTTCAAAAATTATGCAATAAGAAAATACACAGACAGAAAAATGTTTTCAATTTATAGTTATATAATTGCTGGAGGAAAATTTTAATAATTGTATGCCTTACATCGAGAGTTGCTGAGTTACTGAAATGATTCCTAAACTTTCATCGACTTCTCTCATGCATCTGATGGAAAATCTGCAAAATAGACATAACTGCAGTACTAGTTTGGTGGTTTCAAGGCACGTTAATTACCAAAGTCTCTAACCTTAAGACATTATTTGTCCCCACCAATCGGGTGATGCACCAGGTTAACCAAATACATCTCTAGGATAAAATGTAGCTAGGAGTTTAATATCGTTATGCACTAATGACTTAAACCACAAACACCGTCGATGATAAATCCATCAAGATACAACATACTGTTACTGCAATTTAACAGAATATTGGTTTTTTATGCAAGAGATTAGTGAGACAAAAATTATTTGAAGATAGAGAAAATGAGAGGAAGAGAGCAAACTGACATGTTACAACAACTTGGATTGAATTGTGGCACCTAAAAATCACACCATTTGATCATACCTTTTGATCAAATTAATCTATCATTTAAGCATCACACCAAATTATATAATGCAATGCATTATTTTGAAAATAATTTCCACAATAATAACTCTGTTTAGGAATTAAGAGAAGGGAGGACATCTATTATCATTTTTAAATTTAATTTGCGTACATAGGTCTCTAATTTATGTTGGTAAAATTGATGTTAAAACACAGGAAGATTTTAGCTTTAATACCACAAAACAGAGTCGTATACAGAGAAGAATGCAGGGGAAAAACAAGGCATCAGACACTAAATATCTTGAACAGTTCCAACAATTAATTCCAACCACTTGACATTTAAATGCATGCTATAGAGGACTATACAAAAAATATTTGCTCAGAATGACAACACATTTTTAAAGCTATTTAAAAATCAAAATGAACGTTTTTCATGTCATTACTATTTATTTCAAATGAAACAATTTAACAGTAAGAAAATTCATTTTGCCTCTAAATCTATACGCTCATGATGTTGATAAAATGACACAAGATTTTATGTAGTTTAATGATCTACGTCGGGAAGCTCGACCCCTGTATGACGTAATCCAATTATTACAATATTGATTTAGCGTTCACAATGTAACATATAAAGAAAAAAATTTAAGATTTGATAAGAAATTTGTCTCTAGACAATGTTAACAGCATTTTGTCCTGAAATGAGATAACTTGAGGCCAAAGAATTATTCAAAGGATGAAGCAATAGCAGAAGTTGATACGTCCCTCTCTACACATTGTTTAAGTTTTTTTTTTTTTTTTTAATTTCATTTTTTCTTTTTTGGAAAGACACGACGTTTGAGTACTATTAAATTTCGCTAGTGGCTAGTCTGTGACAAGCAGCCTTGAAGTCAAATAAGATGAAAGAGTAGTTTAATATACAATTTGGCTCTCCTTCGACAAGTTTATGTGCAACCTTTGCAATTTTGATGCTGAAGTGTACTCAACTCTGTTATAGTCTAGTTTAATATAGTAGAGGTAATGCTGTCAGGGCAAGAATTTTGGTCCTCCATCTGCAGTATCTCAAATTAATCATCTTTACAACCACCAAAGTGTCCAAAATCAAAAATCTAATTATATCTCCATCACTAATTCAAGTACACAAATCAAGACTAACAAAGCATAATTTCATGTTTTTCCACCAATGAAACTCCTATTCTTAAGTACCTCAAAAATCACAAGAAATCATGTGTAAACTCCTTTATCGATCTAGAACTTCAGTTGCAGAATTGATAATTTTCTCGGCTTCAATTTAAAAATAAATTTATTGGATTACTTATATTAACATCAAATTTGTCAAGCAGAAGTTTTCTGCTAACAACTTAATTGTCATCCAATTTAATTACTCTATGAAAATTATCATATCATAATTATTTTTCTAGTACTGTTTCCATACCAAAATTTTTAACTCATTATAAACTCAGATTAAAAATATTAAAGTAAATCTCTCTTTTATTCATGATGACTGTTCTCCGTCTTCAAGCATTACAGATTTATTTAACATATATGTTGTCTTGACTTCTATTTTCAAACATACTCTATATGTTAAAATTGTTGGTCATGTGAATTGATTGAATCTATAATAATTTCTTCATGTTCATTCTTGTACAAAACACGTGAACCAACTAGTATTTAAAAAGAAAAAACACTCCAAAGTTTTAAGTCAATGCATTTATATTAGGGAAAATTTCATTGTCATCTTTATGCTCAGAAAAGTGACTTTTTCTTTTTTTAATTAACAATACAAATTAGCTCTGATGTTCCATAAAGTTTTCAAAACACATCAAAATAGTCTCTCTCGTCAGTCAACTAGTAGTCAAAGCAAACGGAATGACAAATGACTCATTTGCCCCTTATTTTGGTTACAATGTTTTAATTACTATTTTACCCCTAGTGGAAAAAATATTAGAAATAAATAAATATATAATTAAAAACATTTTTACTAAATTAAAAAAAAAGAAATTAATAATTAAAAAATAGCCACCCGATATGACACAAGTGTATTAAGAATTGGAAGAACTTCATTTGGTTTCCTATATTTTTGAAAAATTTCTCATTTTAATTACAAATCCATTTATAGTCTTTATAGTCCCTTACTTTTCAAAAACTCATCAAATTAATCATTCTGTCATCATTTTTATGGAGAGAACTTTATTTTAGTCCCTATGTTTCTATTAAAAATGATAACAGAATAACTAATTTGATGAGTTTTTAAAAAATAAAGGATCATAAAGATTATAAACGGATTCGCATCTAAAAATGAGAAATTTTTTAAAAACACAAAGACCCAGATGAAGTTCTCCCATTAAGAATTTGGTAAAATAAAAGGGGATATTGGTCCCACATCAATAAAGAAGCAAGGGTGAAAGGATTTTCAAGCTTATATAAGGAGTACAATACTTTTGTTTTCAATTGTCCCAATCAACTTCAAGTATTATATTTGACTCTAATTAAAATTTTTGTCTTGTTTCTCTGATTTTGGAGTATAAAAGGATATGAATTAATATATGTTTTGAAGAGTGTGTATGTATTGAGGTTGTAGGATTTAAAAGAATAGAATGCATGATTGTAACAATTTTCCATTAGTGAATTTCTTTCTGAGGGCCATAGTTTTTTTCTCCTGTTTTGGAGTTTTCCTTGTAAATTTTTGTGTTTTAATGATTGTTATTATTTTCTAATTTATTTTTTTATTATTCTACGTAAGGCAGGTCTCTAGGGGAAGGTTTTGGGAGCCAATTTTCCTAACAAAGTGCTCATCATCTAATTTTTAGTATTGCAATTTTAAGTTTTGGATTTGCAAAGCAACTGAAAGAATTGAAATCCCACTCCACCTCTCCAATCAACCGATCGGTTGTTTATTGGACAGGTCCAGGTCGCTGCATCACTTCTTTACAAAAGTAATTTGAGGTCTATTAGTGTCCTTTAATAAATTAATTATTTTATTTGATGCTTTTTGAACAATGAAGATCACGTGAACTCCAAAGGTTTCAAGTCAATTAATTTATATTACTTTTGTATTAAAGTTTTTACTTTCATATTTTCCGAGAAATTGATCGAAACAAAAAGACGCGCCCTCAACTTAATTTCACGTAGTCTTCTCAAGCCTTCCAACATATAAGCTCGATGATTGATTATACTTTCGTTTTCTGGTAGTTTAAGTTGATATGAACTCAGAAGTTTCAAAGTCAAAAGTTCTCAATTTCTTTTCACTTGTTTACTAATTAAAAATCCTAACAAGTGAACGAGAATTTACTTTGTGACTTTTTATTGCTGCATAATCTAAAAATTATTAGAAAAAAATGTGCATGTTGTATTTAAGTTGAGAATTAAATTTTAGTTGGAAAGAGAATTTGATTTCTCCCAAAGCTAGTTCCTTTTTCTGATTTCCTCTCCAAATAATTTGATCCCTCTCATTTCCATTAGTAATTATTAATTCTGCCAAAGCTCAATCATAAAAGAAAAACATGGGTGGGATGTTTCAAAATAGTGAAATTCACAAAATTGAGACTAATTCAGTAGTAAATCACTTGCACATATTTTAATCCAACTATATATATTTCATGTCATATATCCTCCCATATTTCTCATAGTTGTGAATATATATATATATATATATCGCAGACCTAGTTGTGGGCCAAGAGGGGCACGTGCTCCCTTGAAAGTTTGTAATATTAGTTATTACATATTTAATTATATATAGATATTGAAGCAAATGAGATCACTAGTATTGAAATGCATTGATGGCAAGGAGATTGTAGTTGATGTCCTAGTGCACAGGATATCTCATTCATTACTTGGTGAATATAGTGGATTTATTTAAAGAAGTTATCAAACATTTACAAAATTTGAAAGTAAATTGAAGTTATTTTAAACAAATATTTTGAAAGTTCTTTTTTTTTTAATTAATTATTTATTTTGTTCAAATGAGGTGGTGTGACTAATGTTTAAAAGTAGATTAAATGTTAAATAATTGGTTTTATTTTAACATTTAATTTAATATTAGATTGAAAAAATATTGTGGAACTTCCTTTACTTTAGCAATAATTTAATTTTAAAATGAATATTTCTTTATTTATGAATAAATATATATTTTATAAATATATTAACTCAAATCTTGAACATTATTTATATGCCACTCCTGAACAAATTTTCTAGGTTCGCCACTGTATGTATATGTGTGTGTGTATATATATAATCATAAATTTCATCGTTTTACAAGTTCATGAACTATTTTTACCATATTTTTAAAATTAAACAATAAAAAAATGGAAAATAAAGGAATTTTTTGAAAAAATGATTTATTTATTTGAAAAATTATATTCTTTTCAAACATATATATCCCACATCTTTTACCATTCATACAAAACAATTTATATACATATATTACATTTCATAAAGAAAAAACTAATGGTTTGGACGCAACTCTTATATAAGATGTTTGCATGTGAAAACTCCTATGCTAAAAATATTATTTAAAACGCTATGAGAAGGAGAAGGCATAAACAAAAGCTAAAACGGGAGGTTTCCACTCAATCAATACTAGGCTTAGATTGTTGCACATGGTGCCAATCGAGAAATGCTTCAATGTGAAGCATATTTACATTCAACTTATTTAAATTATATAGGCGACAAATAAATATTGACATGTGAGACTCATACCAAATGATAGAATTATATGAATGATTTGGTCCATTTGGATACATATCTAAATATGTAGAAGTTTTCTTTTCATCAAATATTCAATATATATCAGATTGCTCTTAATTTTCTTAATGGGATAGTCTCTTTACCTAAAAAAAGTGTAGTTAATCACATATCAAACAACTCAGGAGTACTCAAATTCTATCTTTTACGAGACAGTTTGGATTTTGTTTTTTAAGTCAAAGTTTGCCAAACTAAGAATATAAATTTTGCATCATAACCGCGTAAACTTGTCCGCACCTTATATTAATAATGGATGGACAAAGCTGATTGCAATAATTAAGACTTGTTTACAAAAGGGGAAGCAAGATTTATCAATGAATATCATATTTCATACTTTCTGACGGGCCCAAAAGTCTTCAAGTCAATGTATTTATATAATTTTGTATAATTTACTCTGATTGACCAACAAAACACGTGCCTTTTGTTCTTGAGTCTTCCCAAGTCTTCCAACAAATAAGCGATTAATTACTTTAGGTCCAATAATACTTTACATTAAAGTGGGAAATTGAATCTTTTGAGCACAAATGTTTTATCAAGTAGGTCCAATAAGTGAATTATTAACAAATCTAATCAATCAGTTTTTCAAACTAATTAAACATATAGAAAGCTTGACTAATGACTTTTAAACAAAAATGAAGAATTAAGTGAACCAAATAACAGTAATTCTTCTTAGCAAAAGAGACCGCTTTCCTATGTTCAGAATTATATTTAAAACTATACTTGCAATGGTTGATTTCATTTCAAGAATAAAAAATATAATAAACAATAAAAATAACAGTCAGCTTCAATAATAATAATAATAATAATAATAACAACAGTCGTTTGCAATGGGTTTGCAGATCTATTCTCAAGTCTTTTGTAGCGTGTTCGAAGTGTTGTAGAAAGGGTAGTAATCTCCAATACTGGATTCACACTTGAACAATATTCAACCAATCCCAACAGTGCATGCATAACCCACAATTATTGTCAAGTCTTTTGTGGCGCGTTTGAAGTGTTGTATAAAGGGTTCTAATCTCCAATACTGGATTCACACTTGAATGGTATTCTTCAACCAATCCCAACAGTGCATGCATAACCCACAATTGTGGGTTAAGACGTAAGCCATGTTCAAGATGGGTTATGATTGTGGGTTATGCTAATATATATTTTTATTTTTTATTTGTTTAATATCACTTCTTTTAATAAAGTAATAATTTTTTAAAGTATAATATTTTATTTTATTTAAAAATCTAAACACATTACTGTTTTTAAAATTTAATCATTAAATTTTTTTAAAATATATAAAATATATTTTAGAAAAATCATTTTAATATTTTTATTTGGAAAGTAATTTGATCCAATTTTGTGAAATTTGATGCATTAAATACGTGGTAGTATTTGTATTACATTCAGTCCAATCAATATAATCAAATTTTAATCTAATACAATCATTTATAGGAGTTGAAGTCTTTCTGCAAAATAAGGTTGGAAATTAATTTCTTTTGCTTTTGACAGTCTAGCACGTTCTCAACTATTTTACTACTACAAAATGAGATTTCTTTTTGCAAACTAACCAATTTCCAAAGGGTCCTTTTCCAAAAGCAAATCCACCAACCGAAAAAGCAAATCCACCAACCATTAATCCGATTAGAATATTAAATCATCATCAAAACTGAGATTCCTTCTTTCTCAATCAAACCACCAAAACCAATGAAAGTTGGATAGGTAACCTTGAAATCAGATAACAATTATATTTTAGCTACTAAGCATGGTTTCTTATGGTTAAAAGAAATTTCTTTACACAGTCATTCATACTTTAAATGATAGTGGTTTGAATCTTACAATATGTATTTAGTATTTGGGAAATTGTCTCCACATATTGTGGGAATAGATTTCTCCGATTATATGAGTATATTTTTAGATCACACATATAATGTTTAATCTCAGAATGTAGATAAACTTGACATATAATATTTGATTTCGACAGAACTCGACATATGACAATTATTGTTAGATTACTTGTAATTATTTCAAAATATAATTACATAACATGTCCCTGTGATTTATTATTATTTTTTTCACAAGTGGATTTAAGTTTATTTTTAAATTATACGAAACCATGCCCTATTAGTGAAAGACAATCTAAAAAATGAATAGCGGAGATCTCATGTTTTATTTTTTTTTAATTTTTTTCAGAATTTTTTTCGCTTTTATTTTCTTAAAAGATTATTTTAACAAAACATGAATCTCCAACATCCATTTTGGATATGGATTATGGAGGTTTATGCTTTTTAATTATTTAATTTATTATTATTTAAAAAAAAAAAAAAACTATTGAGGAAATTTGATTATTTCATCCAACTTTATTATTAACAATTAGAATTAATTGTAATTAACTAAAGTAGTGAGGGAGAAAGTGGTTTTGATATAGTGGTAAAATCAAAAAATCAAAAATCTACCCACTTGTTTTATAAAAGATTGTGGATTCAACTCACAAGTCTTACTTAATATAGATAATTTTTCCAATGCATGTGGGTTGTCTTCTACTATTTTCTGAGAGTCGATTTTCAAATTGGTTTTCAAAATCATATTGCAGTTGATCCAATGATTAAAAAAATAAAATAAAATAAAAACTTAAAGCAGTGAAGGTTACATATAAGTGCAATTACTTATTATTTCTAAAAGTTAAAAGGATATTTGACTGAAATTTCTGCAATTTACTAGTCAATATTGCACGTCCTTAAATTTGGGGGTCTAAGTCGTGTGATGGTAAATGCTTGCAATTCCATCCTGAGCAACTGAACAAGAAACAGGAACGGCAATGGAGATTCCCAAGCTATTGATAATTGCATTTCTTAGTATACTTACTCTCACAGTTCTCGTCCATGCCCAGAATCAAAGAGGTAAGACAGCTTGGAGTATTTCAGCGTTTTGAATATTAGGTTTGCTTGTAGTTTTATAATTTATTCACCAACTATTATTAATTTCTCTTCAAATCTCTGCAGGCTTTATTAGCATCGATTGTGGATTGCCTGAAAATTCTGTGTACACTGAAAAGAAAACAGGCATAAATTACACTTCAGATGTAACCTTCACAGATGCTGGTGTAAGCTACAATATATCAAGTGAATACAAGAAAGACACCCTGGAACAACCATTCCTGACAGTCAGAAGCTTCCCCAGAAGGAATGAGAAATTGTTACACTCTAAAACCTGCTCATGGAGATGTTAAGTTTCTTATAAGAGCAAGTTTCATGTATGGAAATTATGATGGCAAAAATAAACTACCACATTTTGATCTCCTTCTTGGAGCTGATGTGTGGGATTCAGTTGTATTGGCAAATGCATCTACCATTCTTTACAAGGACATAATCCATGTCCCTCCAAAAAAACATATAGATGTCTGTCTTGTAAACAAAGGTTTAGGCACGCCTTTCGTATCTTCATTAGAATTAAGACCCTCGAAAAATTCCAGTTATCCAATAAATTCAGGAACTGCATCATTACTCCTCTATCAGAGATTGGATATCGGTTCAACAGCCAATGCTAATGAAACATACAGGCAAGTTGTTTTGCATATAATAGAAGTTTTTTGTGATTGAATATATGTTACTAATTTAATTAAAACTGCAATATATAGGTTCAAAGATGATGTTTATGATCGCATATGGTCACCCTACACAGAATTCAGATGGGTAACAATGAGTAGCTCGCTCAAAATCATCAACTCCAGTGTTCCGAATGACTACCAACCACCATCTAAGGTTTTGAAGACCGCGGCCATGCCAGCAAATGCTAGCGATTCGTTGGTATTCAACTGGAAGCCTAGTGATCCCACAACATTGTTCTATGTATACTTTCACTACGCTGAGCTTGACAAGTCCCAAGCCAAAAACCAGACTAGAAAGCTGAGCATCTATTTTAATGGCAACTTATGGTTTGGACCAATAATTCCGTCTTATTTACACTCGTATACATCATACACCACTCGACCCGCTAGTGGAGAAGAGCTTGAGTTTTCAATAAAAAAAGTCGAGGACTCATCATTGCCGCCCATCCTCAACGCCTTTGAGTTATATATATCAAAAGAATTCCCGCAATTGTTATCCAACCAAGAAGATGGTATGCTTCTTCTAACTTGAATGAAAATTTTAAAGTGTTAACGTTATGTTTCGCTAAAGATACAGGCTTAACTCTTTTCGTGAGATTTTAGATCAAAGACAAAATAAATTATCTTCTCTGATAAATAATTAATAAGTTCAGCTAAAGTTTTATATACGCATAAGGAAAATATATAACGATGTCGAAAGAATATTTTAAATTTTTGTATCAGTTGCAAATATCAATTTTTGTCTCTCTTTTTCTAATGGATTTTGCTAAATTTGTTCTTATGTATGCATATAAAACAATATATTAGTTGATGCTATAACGAATATCAAGAGAAAATATGGAGTGAAAAGAAATTGGCAAGGAGATCCATGTGTCCCTATAAAATATTTGTGGCAAGGTCTTAATTGCAGCTACCCTGAAGATAATCCCCCACGGATCACATCTCTGTGAGTCTTATAGCATCCTATACTTCTTCGCCTTGTTTTGTTTGTATTGTTACTAAAATTATTATATAAGCATGCAGGAACTTGTCTTCCAGTAGAATATCTAGAGAGATTTCTCCCTATATATCAAGTCTCAAATTAATACAATCTTTGTAAGCACTTTAGCATAACATGAATTTCAATTGAAGTTATTGTTTACCTATTGTATATTGATGATGCCTAGTCGATTTTATTAACATTTTCAATCACAATATCAGGGACTTATCATACAATAATTTGACTGGACCGGTGCCCGATTTTCTATTACTATTACCATTCTTGACTATATTGTAAGTTTGCCTAATAGTGATGCAAAATAGATGTTTCTTTTTGTCATTAAAATTTAGATAAAGGAAGATCACATACTATTCTTTTTGCAGAAATTTGAGAGGAAACAATCTCCAGGGTTCAGTGCCAGCTGGACTTAGTGAAAAATGGAAGAATGGTCTATTGTCATTAAGGTTTGTTATTTGCTTTTAGTTCTAATTTGGAGAGGACTAAAGAATTATTCAAAAGAAGGCTAAATACCAATGAAGTCCTGAATTTTTTTTCCTTAATTTCAAGTAGTTTGTGACTGTTCAATTTGTAGTCTCAATATTTTTCTTTAAGTGCTAAATTGGTTCTTCTACTAATGAAAGTTAGGGTCATTAATTAATTTTCTCCACCAATAACTTAAGGTCTCATTTGGTACATGAGATTGGATAGGATGAGATGAGATAAAATTAGATGGGATTAAATTAATACAATACTATGTTGTAGTTAGGATTAGATTGGATTGGATTTAACTAAATTAATTTAATATTTGAGTAAATTGAATTTTAAATAAAATATAATAAATTGATCTGTAAATATATTTAACATAAATAAAAAAAAAAAGTGTAAAAGGTAAAATAAATAAAAATAAAAAATTATTTTTTAATAAATTTTAAATATATAAACTTCATAAAACTATTAAATAAATTTGTAATTATTAAATATTTTTAATGTTTTAATAAATTATTATATTTTTTAAGAAATAAAATTTTAAAAATAAATAAATTAAAAAATGTTTTGAAATTCTACATTAACAAGATTTGAAAACCTACTAGCAATAGTAGGATTTCAAATCCTACTAATGGAAAATTTTTAGGTGCGACCCGCCAACTTTAGATGGGAATTTTTTCATCCAAAGCTGGCTCCAAACACGAGCATTTAAGGTTTGAGAAGATTTTTTCTCAACCCAATGTATTTTCCAACTGCCAAATACAGCCTAATAGTGCTGAATTGTATCTATTAAATTATTGTTGTTTATTTATTTTAATTAAAAACACTTAAAACTATCCAAAAAAATTCTTAAAAAAAGTAAGATTTTTTTTTTTTTTTTACTTTTATTGGATTGCAAATCATTAAAAGATATTTAAAAAATTATATTCCAAGTCTATTTTCCTCAAAAATAATATATTTTAAAATTTATCCTAATTTTATATTATATAATTTTCTTCCTTGATACTTACAAGAAATATATTTGAAAATAAAAACTTTAATACATCTCATCTTAAATTATCCTGAAATTAAATTACTATAATTTAATTTACAATTTAATGATTCATTTTTCTAGTTGCTTTCTTAAAAGTATTAATATATGAAAATATATAAATATCATTAATTCTACTAAATTTTTTAATCATGTTTTAATTATGAATAAAATACTATTAATATGTACATAAAAATGTTTTATAATTTTTAAAATTATTTATTTTTAGTTGTTTGTATCAAATTAATTAAAATTACATAACAATAAATAATAATAAGGGTATAAATATCAAATTACTAATTTTTAGATAATTTAACTTAAAAGACAAACAAGTTTATAATATATTCAAAAAAAAAAAAACAAATATGATATTCAGACTTCATATTTCAGTCACTATTCGGTATATTGTAAATTTTAGCACTTTTCAGTATTCAAATAAAAACACAAACAACCCCTTAGTAAATAATCAAAAACTCTTCTAAAGTGATGTCACTCATGAAACTAAACGATTGCATATGTTGGAACGCTTGCAATTTAACACTCAGAACTTCAAAATTATCATAACAAACAATTTTAATTACTTGTCTTTTGATAACAGAATTGTTTTGGGACAATAATATTGAGAAACCAAAAGAAGTTAAGTGATTCTCTCACCTTTTTTCAAAGCAATTCTCCAATCATTTATTAAGATTAAGAAAAATAATAATTCCAGATATAACAAAATCATTGTTGCATAATTATGTCATTGATTAGAAAGAAAGAAAAAATATTGAATTAGATTAAGAATAACCAAAACTGAAAAATAGAAAATGAAAGAAAGAACCCAACAATAGAAGATGAAGGAGAAGAATGAAGAAAAAAGAAGAAAACAGTAGCAAGAAGGCAGCTTTTTTGTTATAAGGAAAGGCCCTTTTTTTTAATTATTTTTTGGAAAAAACATTTTATAATTGCGAATAGAGTTTTATTACAAGTAAATTAGATCAAGGTCATTTCTAATATTGCAAAGGGTAGATAAAGACAAATTTAAACTTTTAAATCTTAATATTGGGTGCAATAAGCAAATGGGTGTGAGAAGTTTTTTTTTTGGGTGACAATAGAACCACCCCTGATATAATTTCTAATCACATACACTTAGTTGATCCTAGTCATCAAAGATGTTTTCCAAACTCATTTAGCAAATAATGATTAGAGTAAATTGCAATTTACCTATTTGAGGTTTCTTAATTGCACATACATGGAATTTGACCCCTTAATCAACTCTCTTATTAGTCAACATCAGTCAACTTTAACAGTGTTAAAGGCATTTTTTTTTTAATATTTGCTTATATAATACAACTTCAAACATATTTTTTGAGAAAATAAAAAGGATGAATCTCCATTAGTCAAATATGAGATAGAGATCAAAAGAATTCAAAAAATAAATAAATAAAAAATTTCGAGATGGAGATCCAATTGGATTTCTACCATCCATCTTCAAGGTTAGATCTCTATCCTGAGGATCTAAATTTGATGGAGATCCAAGTGTGGCCTAGATTTCCATTGCGGTGGTCTTCCCCCACTACAAAAAGGCCTCATAGTGGGAGAGGAGGTTGCTCACTTCCCTAGTCAACATGACATGTTCGTCAATTGATGAACATTTTCAAAAAAGAGAAAAACGTGTTTGTAAAATGTTAATAACAGGCCCTAAGTGTTATCCTAATCTTCTTTTATTCATAGCGTGGATGGAAATCGAGATCTTTGTCTTTCAATATCTTGTACGAAAAAGAAAAACGTTGCTGTTCCCCTTCTAGCATCATTTCTTGCAGTTTCATCAGGACTCTTAGTCGTAGCTGCATTTTCTATTCTTTGGATCCTCAAAACAAGAAGCCAAGGTATGTGTAGACTTCGCAGCACAAAATTTATCCAAAAAAGTATTCTATGAATCTTGCCTGTGAGACTCATTAATGTATTTTCCAGGCATCAATGGGAACAAAATTAATTGGTCACAGGAGCCCAAAAATCGAAGGTTCTCTTACTCTAATGTTGTCAGAATAACTAACAACTTTCAAAGGATAATTGGAGAAGGTGGTTTTGGAACCGTTTATTATGGAATCTTAGATGACATGGAAGTTGCTGTGAAGATGCTCTCATCATCATCAATTCAAGCCCATAACCAATTTCAAACTGAGGTATATATGCTCACATGTTGTATTGATAATTTTCAACTTCTTAAGTCTAAGACTAACACAGGGTTATATTTATAGGTTGAACTTCTTTTGAAAGTTTATCATAAGAATCTAACAACCTTGGTTGGATATTGTGATGATGGCACGAACAAGGGACTAATCTATGAGTTCATGGCTAATGGAAACTTAGAATCACACCTCTTAGGTTTGTTCATTAGTTTGTTAAATTTTTTCTAGACACCAATACAATAGAATATGCATTACTGAAATTTTGGTTCATCTTTTTTTTAAAAAAAAAAAAATAGATTGCAAGTTTCATAAGTTGATCTATCCTGCTTTTTATTTTTGCCAATCTACAATCTGTGAACAGATCAAAGTTTTTTGATTGACTGATAATTCTTACAGATGAAGGAAGCAGTGCTGCAGATATCTTAAGTTGGGAAGGGCGGCTTCGAATAGCAACAGAGGCAGCACAAGGTTAGGAAATATTTGTCTGATTTTTAATTGTTAATTTTCAGTTTAACATTTTCCACATATATATTATATAACTGGTTGATACTGATATAACTAAAATTTATTGCATTTGAAATGTAGGGTTGGAGTATCTTCACAGTGGCTGTAAGCCATCCATAGTTCATAGAGATGTAAAGCCTACAAATATCTTATTAAATGAAAAATTTCAGGCAAAGATATCTGATTTTGGCCTTTCAAGAATATTTTCCATCGAAGTGAAACTCATGTGTCTACGATCATTGCAGGCACTCCTGGATACCTTGACCCTGAGTAAGCATATTTATGGAATCAAAGTAATTTTATTAATTTCATTTATTGGATGTTAGTATGAACTGAGTCATCTATGCTAATGGCCTTGTAGGTATTATAAATCAAATAGATTGACTGAAAAAAGTGATGTGTATAGTTTTGGAGTGGTTCTCTTACAGTTAATCACAAGTAAACCTGCAATTGAAAAATCCGAAGAAAGGACTCATATAACTCAATGGGTGAGTTTCCAGATTGCAAAAGGGGATATCAAAAATGTTATTGATCCTAGATTACTAGGAGATTTTGACATGAACTCCGTCTGGAGAGCTGTAGAAATAGCTATGGCTTGTGTTTCTCAAAATTCACCCAAAAGGCCAACCATGAAACAGGTTGCGAGTGATTTGAACGAGTCCTTGGCAATTGAGATAGCCCGTACAAAGGTTGGCCATGAGACTGTTGAACATTCTAGTAGATCAATTAGTTTAAATTTGCAATCTGACGAATCACGTCCCGTTGCAAGGTAGTGTTTTCTCAATGTATCCTATTCCTATTACTTGTATATGTCTATTTCAGTATATGCAAATATGAACATGTGTCTTCCTTGACTGATAACTGATGTGATGGCAGATCACTACCATATCATTAACATATAAACCTATTGGGCTAGCAAGGTGAATGTGTCTCTATATATTAAAACTTAAGATTTTTTAATTAAAATTTGACTGTTCATTTTCTTATAAATCAAGAGTGAGAAAGAATAAATAAATTCAAGGTGAACGATAACTTTTGAATTACAAAGAAACAGATTGATGAATGTTTAAGTTATAATTTAAATTTGAAATTTTAAGTTCATATAGTCCAACAATTAATAATTATGACCACCATCCAATATGGCTCAATGGTAGAAAGCTTTTATTCAACATGACAATATTTGAGTGGCAACACTGCATACAGTATTTTTTTTTAAAAAAAAAAACAATAATTATGAAAAAGTCAGTGCATCTAATGGCCCGAAAACTTGGGACTAAAATTATCAAAATTATTTCATTCTTTAAGAGAAAGAAATATATATATAGTAATTTTACCATCAGTACTTCCTAACTTTTTAAAGTTAGGACAAACTAATTACATTCATTTATTGCATTTGAATTAAATAGAAGAGAAGATATGCTTCTTACTATATAATATGTGTAACAAGAAGATTTTCAAATAAATATGGGAGAGAGGGTTTGAATTAGAAATCTACAAGCTCTAATAACAAGTGAGTTACTATCAGATTTAAAAACTTAAGCTGATAGAAAAAATAAAACTATAGTATTTAAGACTTGAGGTTGACATGTCACATTATTAATTAAGTTGACCTTACATATTTGGATATGTCAATTGATATAGCTATTGATGTTCCTTTTAAATCCTCAAGTTGGTAACTCATTACTTTCTTGTACTAATTTTTAATCCATTGGCACTTGATATCATAATTGGCATGACCAACATTTCAATGGTAAGCATTGAATCTCTTAAATTTATTATAAAAAAAATTGCAGTGTTTGGTTTTAGTTTACTAAAATTTTACTCGTATATGAAATTGCAGTGTTTGGTTTTAGTTTACTAAAATTTTACTCTTGCTTTGACATGTTCATATGGAGCAAAAGTTGTTATATGTAATCACATGAAAGTAATGTCCAAATAAATGGTCTTTGTTCAAAATATTTTACAGAAGGTCTACCATTTATATTAACACAAAAAAGTAAAAATCTAAATAAACTTTTGTTTCTGTATAAATAAATAAATAAGTAAATGAACTTGCGTTTCTACAAAATGTGGACCACTCCAAATTTTACAAAAATTATTACTTCAATTTTCAATTACACGATATTTCCATGTAGTGGTGAACACATTTATCATCGCTCTTTACTTGTTCTCTCAGGATGAATCTAATATAATTTTACATAATTAATCCTCTGATTTGAGCTACTAAATCAATTGCGGAACACAGAAAGATGAGCTTTAATACAAGAAAACAGATAACTTACCCAAAAAAAAAAAAAAAACGAAGTTGAAAACAGAGAAGAATGCAGGGGATAGACAGTGCTGCACAGACTAAATATTTTGAATAGTCCCAGCTATTAATTCCAAGGACTAGGCATTCCAGCAGAACATGGATTAAGATCTAATTTGTTAGTTTAGATAAGTAGTGTCGACGTTGGAATTCAGTCGACGAGTAATCAATACCCAATACCTACAATCAATGTGAGAAAGCACAAATACCAAGAAAAGACAAAGACAGAAGCAAAGGATCAAACGAGGAACACAAAGCTTTTACGTGGTTCGGCAATAACAGGCCTACGTCCACTACTGTTCAACTCTTAATCTCTGCAGAGTGACAGTGTATTATTCAATATTGTCTGATGATGTTACAATGATTTTAATCCCTATTTATAGGGAAAGAAGGGTTACAATTCTGGTTGTAGCAAATCAGGAAGAGAATCCTGAATTAATTACATTCTCTAAACAATTGGGAAAAATAAGGAAAAGAATTATAAATTAATTATACTTCCTAATATATTCAGATAATATCACGAAATTACTATAATTATCTTGAGATAATGTTGATTTGAATTTGACTTCGAATTGATCTCCATATCTGATGAGGAAATCATGGTTTGATTGGGCAATTGCCATATTTGGAGAGAGAATCATGGTAGGACTTGGTAACTGCCTTTCCTGGAAGATACTGGACTAATCACGTGTCTGAGCGAGCTGACGTGTTAGGGTGATTAGTGAGCTCGAGCTCGCTGAGAGACGAGCTGCGCAAGCGGCGAGCTGCGACCTGGATGTGGTCATAGGTCTGTTGATGCTAGCTGGAAGTCTTGATGGTCTTGGAGTCAATTCTGGGCCTCGTTTTATGGGCTTTGACTACGTTGACCTTATTGGGCCTTCTTATCGGGTCTTAAATGGGCCTTACTTGGACTTTTATCAGCCCAACTACTGAGTCTGAAAAATACATATAACAAGTAGCATGGCCCTGGGGAGAAAGGCCTTGTTTGGTATAAAACCTCATCTATTATTCAATTTTAGCACATTAAAATATTCATGAACAATAAGCAAACCAGGTTAGAAGGTGCAGAAAATTTGAAAAAATATTATGCTGAAAATCTAATTATTTAAAAATGGAAAAAATATTGTTGTTTATATGGTTTGGCAACAAAAAAACATTCATTCAGTCTAACAATATCTCAGATTTGAGTAAGATAGACCCAAAAAGTTACATGAAAGGGAATACTATAAAACAATATAATGTAATAACAACTTTCAAAGCTAAACTCAACCAAAAGGCCAAGAATCAAGTTGTGATTGAGAATGAGTCCTTTGACAATTGAAATAGGTCATAAATTGGTCAGTGGTGAAACTGAACATTCTATTAAATCCATTAATTTCAACATGCAATTTTAAGTACCTCCCTTTGCAAGGTAGTACTTTCTCAATTCAATATGTGTATATAACTATGAACATTTGCCATCCTAGTTATTATCTTATGTATTAGTAATGGCATGTTATGACAAATCATGGCAAAATTACGATAGCTTGTGGCAATTAAAACAGGTCGTGTTCTAGTGATGGCCTGAAAATCATATTTGTTAGCTTTTATATATTCTGTCCTCTTTTGGCGAAGGAACTTTGTACGCCACTTCTTTGGTGTTTCTATATCTCTTACTAAATCATTTTGACTTGTAGGAAAGTAAAATATTCTCAATCAGTAAATGTTGGTTGATGCTAAAATGAATATTAAGAAAATATATCAAGTGAAAAAGAATCGGCAAGGAGATCCTTGTGCCCCTAGAGATTACTTGTGGCAAGGTATTAATTGCAGCTATGATGATTTTGGACCACCCAAAATTGTGTCCCTGTTAGTTTACACCTGTAATTGCACTTCTACTACTTAAGTTTGATCAAATAGTCAACTAATAATTTCATAGGATCGAAAACAGGAATTTATCTTCAAGTGGAGTGAATGGGACAATTACTTCTTTTGTATTCAGTCTTAGTTCGATACAATGTTTATAAGCATGTCAATTTTATATAATCTGGAAGTTGTGTGCCTATTAACAATTACAGAAATCATGGCAGCTCAACATTTTAAATCATTATTTCAGGGACTTATCAAACAATAGTTTGACAGCACCAGTGCCCGAATTTCTAGCAGAGCTGTTATGGAAACCAATTACTTCTAGGTTTTTCTTTACGGAAACTTGAGTAGAAATATTCTCAAAGGTTCAATTCCAACTGGAATCATTGAAGAATGGTTTGATATCACTTAGGTCTGCTTTCAGTCTAAAGTATTATTAATTAACATGTTTCTAATTCATATTTTTCTTTGATTGCACGAAATTGAAGATCTTAGCGCAATAGCACAAAGCATAACATTATTAGTTACTATTTCAAATCTTACCATTTAATCATCATCTGTTGATTGCAGATTGGATGGGAATCCAAATCTTTGTTGTTCAGGATCATGCAAGCAGAAAATCAAGTCCATCATTCCAGTAGTAGCATCAGTTTTTCCAGTTTCAATCGTCTTTATTGCATTGGCTATTTTATGGAATCTCAAAAGGAAAAAAACAAGGTATGAAAAAAATAACATGAATGGCTAACGTTTTGGAACATACACTCACATTCAATGTAACTTTTTTTTAACAAATTCATACTTTCTAGACTGATAATATCGTCCATCAGATGGAAAGAAGAGTATCAAATTATTGGAAAGGAGGGAAACCTTGAAGCAAAAAGATCAAAGGTTTTCATACTCTGATGTGGAGAGAATTACCAACAACTTTGAGAGAATTATTAGGCAACGAGGGTTTGGAACTGTTTACTATGGTAACATAGATGACACTCAAGTAAATGTGAAGATGCTCTCTCCATCATTAGTTCAAGGGTACAAGCATTATATAGAGACTTATGTATTATTTTATAGATTTAGGCAAGACTAGTGTAAAGATTTTAAGTTGGGACAGGAGACTTCATATAGCAACAAAGGCAGCACAAGGTATTAATTCACGAAAGCATGACTTACTTTATAAAAGAAATTAAAAAACACTCATTAAGGACAACTTTGTCCCAAAAATGGATGAATAGTGAAATAGTGCTATTAAAACTCATTGTTCTTTAGTGCTAGTATATAAACTCATTAGTTCTATGCTACATCAAAAAGAGCTCTTAATTCATGTCCATAGATGGTCACATGCAAAATGGTCTATATTGGCCATAAAATCAACCTTGGACATATATGCAGTAGTCTACTATACTTATTGGCCGTAAAACCCTTCTCTATGCGCCATCTTATGTAACTTGTGGAGTGGTCTTATGCTTTATTGATGGAAAATCTTGTCATGACGTTCCATGAATTGCCACGAATTTTTCGCATCTACGACCCTACAACCACAAGCTCCCATATCCAAAGCATGTGCACCGTACGTGTCCATTTCTGTTTTCGAACCGGTGGGATTTGTCATATTACTTGCGGTCCAAAGCGGTTAGGTTTTCTTTGACTGTGGCTCATATTGGCCTTAAATTATCTTACATATTACGCCCCTACGCAGACGCAAGTTGTGATGCCTGAATACCTGTCTTATTACAACCAACTGAAACGATTAGTGCACAAATTAATTGACATTATATACTCGTCCTTTTCCGCTCAGGATTCAATGTCATTAAAATGTTGAATTTATTATATCGTTCACTCACTCATACACCCACCACCTTAATGAAGCCAATTTTCAAACCTCTCCATACGCAAACTAACTGTGGATATTAACCCAATTTCTGTTTAATACAGAAACTCTAAGTACTTATGCCTGGATGGATAAAGGTAGGAAAATTCCTTTCTTCGCAAAAGGGATTGCGGCTCTATTAAAAGTACTTTATATTTTATAATCAATTAATATCAACTCTTCATAGTTGCAAGTACTGTTATAAGGCATTCAAATTCATACGTTAACTTATGATATGATAATTGAATTCATATATATGCAGCTAAGTGATGTATATTTATTTATAAATTAAGACATCATAAATTGGTTTTGTTTCACATACACACGTATGTACAATATTTATCTCCTAAAGACAATTTGAATTTAATAAAGTTAATATTCAAAACTGGTGGGTTATTGATTAAGCATGAGTGAGTGATAATGAAGTTAAAAAAGATAAAAATAAATGAATCTAATGCTGGGCTCTTTTTTATTTTACTATAAGACTAAGGGGGATGTATTCAACTTAGGAGTTTGTTAGTATCCAAAGGATTTTAGAAATCCAAGTGTATTCAATTTAGATTTTTTAAAATTTCATTAAAATCTAGGTGTATTCAATCTAGATTTGTAAGGATTCCAATGAAATTTTGGTGTATTCAATTAAGTCTTTAATAAAATCTAAATAAGTCTAGGTATATTCAAAAAATCAATGATTTTGTAGGAATTGTATTTTAATAGATTTTAATGGATTTTTGGAACTTAGATATAAATAAAAAAAACCACATGAAATCTTGCCCTACCCCCAAGGATTTCATAGATTTCATACCTTCAATTTTTTTTTTTTCTCTTGGATTTTTTTTTCAATGATTAAATAACCAAAACCTACAAAATTTTCAACAATCAACAAGTCTTTTTGTCTCTAATAGAACCCATAATTCTACAAAAACCCAATCTTTTGATCAGCAACAATTACAATCTCACATTAATTTATACAAAACCTAATAGCTGAGATTCGCAAAGGAAACTCAAATTTCTCTATTTATTGATATTTTACGAGTTGATGCAATTAAAGATTGACCCACCTCTTGAATTTGTCTAGGTTTATTCTGCTTTGATTTATCGCGGTAGTGGTTTCACAAATGAAAATTTTATAATGCAGAATAACAATTACAAAGAATAATCAATGTTGCATAAGTATAAATGAAGAATGGATAGAAACTAGGTGATAGCAACTAAGGTTCCTATGCAATAATAACACATAGGAAATACGACAAATTCACCCTAAATAATGTTATTAATATTTTTAAGTTTTTGATAATTACTCCCACCTATTTTATTGATACATTACACTTGCAATTTACAGACTGTTGGTTCTGTTAAACATTGGCTTTAAAAGCTTGCTAATTTGGAAACGTGAAACTATCAATCTTCTATATATGTACATACAAGCATACATACATACATACAAGAAGAGGTTTTACTAGTGCTACAAATTTGCATTGATTTTTAAATTTTTTTTTTCAACTTTATTGAACGTGACACACTCTTAAAAATTGTATAAATATCATATGATATGATCTTAAGTTTATACATATATATTAGCATTTTTTTTTAATTCAACAAATAATTAGACGTAGAAAAACAAATATCATTTTATAATATCAAAATTTTCATTAATGTGATTTATAAAAATAAAACAATCATATAAACTTTTAGTCATAATTTATATAATTTTGTGGAGAAAGTATTTGGCCAAGTACAACATATTACTCATCATATGATTTTTTTTTTTTTTTTAAGATAAAATCATTAACAATTCCATTTAAATATATTCAATTTCATTTAAATCTATGTAAAAAATCCAACAAACTCTAAATAGAATTCTAATAAAATTTGATGTAATCCATTAAATAATCCAACAAACTCTTAAATAGAATTCTAACAAAATCTAATGGAATCTATGAAATCTATAAAATATATCAAAATCTATCATTAAAAGAAACTTCAACAAATTCAAATGAAATCTAGATTGAATAAGTATGAATTTTAAACCTATCATGGAATTATGAAATCTTTAAGCACCAGTTGTTAGGAAAAAAGTAATGTTTGAATGGAAATAAGTCCCACATTGGAAAAATAGAGTGGGAACTGTTGTTTATAAAGTGGTAACTTTTAAGGCTTTAAGAATTGACAAAATAAACAATGTTAAATTGGATATAGGTTTGACTCATAAATATATATATATATAAATATATTTAATAAATCAAAAATTGGCCTTGGGCTTTTGGTCTTTGATTTAAGGAGTCATCCTATGTCACAATTATTTTATTTTTAATTTCATGTCAAATTCGGTATCATTTAAATTTTATATTTGAATTTGAAAAAATCGAATTTGAATTTTGAATGAACAGTGTGTCCATTGATACAGATGTGTCCTTTTGAATAGACACAATTTATTATATAAATTAAATCCCGAATTTAGTTATAAAAAAAGATCTTCTGATTTTTCCTTTCTTCTTCTTTTGTTCCTGCATATTAAAAATTCCAGTTTGCCAGAATCTGCTTCAAGTGCTGTGAATCCAGATTATTGACAGTCGAATCCTGGGAAGACAGACACCAACACACCTTCAAAGCAAAGAGAAGGGGTGCCAAATTTCTGTCTTAGGACATTGCATTGAATTTGCAAGCTTCTGTCATCCGGTTCCTTTCAATTCTTAGTTTATTTGTTTTTTTTTTTTTGTGATTCTCATTTAATTATTAAGTATTTGATACAGATCGTTTATATTTTCTAACAATCTAAGACAGAAAATTGTTGGTTTAGTGTATTTCTCATTATCTGTATTATTTACGTTGTGAATATTTGTGTTGTTGCATTGGTTTGACAGAACCAGTGAAAAAATGGCAACACAACCTACTAATGGCAGCAATGTCTCCAATCCGAAAGATGAAAGGCCTGAAAAATTCAAAGGCTTAGACTTCAAAAGATGGCAACAAAAATTACTTTTCTGGTTGACGACCATGAATCTGGCTCATATAGTCAAAGAAGAAGTTCCAAAAACTGATGAGAATCCAGTGACCAAAGAGACACTGATGACAATTGAGGCTTGGAAACAATCTGATTTCCTATGTAGAAATTATATTCTGAACAGATTGGATGACACGCTTTATGATGTGTATTCAGAATGTAAAACTGCAAAAGATGTTTGGGACTTACTTGAGAAAAAATACAAGACAGAAGATGCAGGAGCCAAGAAGTTTGTTATTGGCAAATTTCTCAAATTTATGATGGTTAATTCAAAACCAGTAGTTAAACAAGTGGAAGAACTCCAAGTGCTGATTCATGAATTGCATGCAAAGGGGTGTTCTATGAACGAGCACTTTCAAGTGGGTGTTATTATTGAAAAATTGCCACCATCATGGAAAGACTTCAAGATCTATCTCAAGCACAAACGCAGAGAAATGTCGCTTGAAGACTTGATCTTAAGGCTTCGGGTTGAAGAAGATCATAGGAAGGGAGACAAGATTGAGGCTCCACAAATTGAAGCAAAAGCAAATGTGATTGAGGGACAAACAAATAAGCCAAAAATCCAGAAGAATAAAGGCAAGAAAACTGACAACAAAGTAGCAAACCAATTGGCACCGAAAGGGAAGAATTTCAAAAGAATAAAAGGAAGCTGTTGGGTTTGTGGAAAGCCAGGGCATAAGGCTCAAGACTGTCACCACCGAAAGGGTCAGAATACAGCGAATTCAAGTCAAAATAATCAAGCCAATGTTGCAGATTTCAATCAGACCAATAATGCAGATTTCAATGAAAATTTGGTTGTTGTTGTGTCTTAAATCAACATGATTTCTGACTTAAGGGGCTGGTGGATTGACACAGGTGCTACAAGGCATATTTGCAGTGACAAAAATCTTTTTTCTGAGTATACTCCAGTTTCGGGTGGAGAGAAGCTCTACATGGGAAATTCTTCTACTTCTGTGGTGGAAGGAAAAGACACTGTTATGCTGAAATTTACTTCTGGAAAAGTGGTTACTTTTGTTGATGTGTTGCATGTACCCGAAATAAGAAAGAATTTAATTTCTGGCCCTTTACTTAATAAAAAAGGGTTTAAACTTGTATTTGAGTCAGACAGATTTGTACTGACCAAAGGGAGCATGTATGTGGGAAAAGGGTATTTAGCTTATGGTTTGTTCAAACTAAATGTAATGATTATTAATGCTAATAATAAGAATAAGAATTCCGTTTATATTGTTGATTCATTTAATTTATGGCATGCTAGATTAGGGCATGTAAATTCTAGGTCTATATATAGGATGGTTAATTTACAAATGTTACCAAAATTTGATGTTGATATAAAATATAAATGTGAGATATGCACAGAATCTAAGTTTGCTAGGCAAAGTTTTAAATCTGTTCAAGAGAAGTCAAATGAATTGCTTAATTTGATTCATAGTGACATATGTGATTTCAAATCCATACCAACAAGGGATGGAAATAATTATTTTATCACATTTATTGATGATTGCAGTAAGTACTGTCATGTCTATTTGATTAAAAATAAAGATGAGGCCTTAGAAATGTTTAAGACATACAAGGCAGAACTTGAAAATCAATTAGACAAGAAAATAAAGATTATAAGAACTGATAGAGGTGGAGAATATGAGTCCACTTTATTTTCTGAATTTTGCGCATTACATGGAATAATACACCAGACAACTGCACCATATACACCGTAGCAGAAAGAAAAAATAGAACTTTTAAAAATACAATTAATTCCATGTTAAATAGTTCTGGACTTCCATACAGCTTGTGGGGTGAAGCTTTACTTACTGCGAATTATATATTGAATAGAATTCCTTTCAAGAGAACTGACAAATCACCATTTGAAGTATGGAAAGGAAGAAGGCCAACTTTTAAAACCTTGAAAGTGTGGGGTTGTCTGGCAAAGGTCCAAATTCCTCTTCCAAAGAGAACTAAACTAGGACCTAAAACCGTAGATTGTGTATTTATAGGTTTTGCTAGAAATAGTGCAGCATATAGATTTTTAGTTATTAAATCTGATATTTCTGATATTTATGTAAATACTATAATTGAATCAATCGATGTTGAGTTTTTTGAAGGAATTTTTCCTTACAAAGAAAATAGATTCGGTTCTTCAATAAAAAGGACTCGTGAGGTAAGTCAGGAAGAACCATCTACTTCAGTTGTCCAGAATCAAAATTTGAAACCTAGAAAAGGAAAGAGGATAAAAACTCTGAAGGACTTTGGACCAGACTTTATTAGTTTCTTGACAAAAAATGACCCACAGACATACAAAGAAGCTATGACTTCACCAGAAGCTCCTTTCTGGAAGGAAGCTATTAATAGTGAAGTTGAATCCATTTTACAAAACCATACATGGGAATTGATTGATTTACCACCTGGAAATAAACCAATAGGTTATAAATGGAATTTTTAAAAGAAAGCTTAAAGCCGATGGAACTATTGATAAATATAAGGCACAGTTGGTTGCTAAAGGCTATCGGCAAAAGGAAGGGTTGGATTATTTTGACACCTACTCTCCAGTATCAAGAATAACATCAATTAGGATGTTAATCTCTATTGCTGCTTTATATAATATGGATATACATCAAATGGATGTAAAAATAACCTTTTTAAATGGAGAGTTGGATGAAGAAATATATATGGAACAACCAAAAGGTTTTATGATAAAAGGTCAAGAAAATAAAGTCTGCAAACTTATTAAGTCATTATATGGACTTAAACAAGCCCCAAAACAGTGGTATGAGAAATTTGATCATACAATGCTAACACAAGGATTTAAAATTAATGAATGTGACAAATGTGTCTACATTAAAGTTATGAAAAATTCTTGTGTGATGGTGTGCTTGTATGTGGATGACATGCTCATAATTGGGACTAGTAAGGATGTAATAAATTCCACCAAAAAGATGTTGAATTCAAAATTTGACATGAAAGACTTAGGTAACGCAGATGTCATATTAGGAATTCAAATCAAAAGAAACGATGCAGGATATATTCTTACTCAGTCTCATTATATGGAAAAAATATTAAAGAGGTTTAATCAGTATGATTGTAAATCTGCTGTGACTCCATTTGATGCAAATTGCAAATTAAAGAAAAATAAAGGTGATGCAATTTCTCAATTGGAATATTCACAAATAATAGGCAGCCTAATGTATTTGATGAATTCTACTAGGCCAGATATTGCTTATTCAGTAAGTAGACTTAGTAGATATACACATAATCCTAGACGTGATCATTGGGGAGCACTGATTAGAGTATTAAGATATTTAAAATATACTCTAAATTATGGATTGACGTATACAACATATCCACCAGTTCTGGAAGGTTACAGTGATGCAAATTGGATCTCTGACAATACAGAAACCAAATCAACCAGTGGATATGTATTTACATTAGGTGGAGCTGCAATTTCATGAAAGTCCTCCAAACAAACGTGTATAGCACGTTCTACAATGGAGTCAGAGTTCATAGTTTTAGATAAAGCTGCTGAAGAAGCAGAATGGTTAATAAATTTTTTCGAAGATATTCCAATATGGCCTAAGCCTGTGTCAGCAATTTGTATACATTGTGACAGTATGACAGCTCAAGCAAGAGCTAAAAATAAAGTATATAATGGCAAATCAAGACACATTAGGCGCAGACATAATACAATTAGGCAGCTGCTCTCTAATGGAGTAATCTCCATACAATATGTGAAAGTCAAAGGAAAATATTGCAGATCCATTGACAAAAGGCCTACCTAAAGAGCAGATCAAGGTTACATCGAGATGAATGGGTTTAAAGTCAATACAATGAGTTTTACCTAACGGAAACCTAACCTAGTTGATTGGAGATCCATGGTTTAGGTTCAACAGGCAAACTGGTTGGGTAAGATTCAAGAACTTGAACATACAAATTAACTCATTCCTATGATAGTATTAGTATGTCAATTGATGTAAAGGTTATGCTAAGCATTTAATGACATTAATAGAAATTAATGTCACTTATATGATAGTAAATGTGGGGTCGTATTTATGGGAATGAAAATGGCTAAATTCTCTAAAGCTATCATGAACCCGGGAATTGTTCAGGACCAAAATGAACACAAACGTATAAACTGGAATTTGGTAAAGTTATGTTATGTGTGAATCATATTGTCTGGTTTTACCATAAAAAGGTGAACAGTTCAAGATTATAAATATCCACCGCATCATCAGGTGAATCCGATATGATTTCATTAAGGTAAGTTCAAGTCTATAAGACACTTTTCCTGATACATAACATTTCTGATATCTCATATATGCATAGTGTCTTATTTTATCAAAATAAAAATAAAATAAAAATTTGGAGACATTATTTCCAATTCAAATGTGGGGTATTGTTAGGAAAAAAGTAATGTTTGAATAGAAATAAGTCCCACATTGGAAAAATAGAGTGAGAACTGTTGTTTATAAAGTGGTAACTTTTAAGGCTTTAAGAATGGACAAAATAAACAATCTTAAATTGGATATAGGTTTGACTCATATATATATATATATATATATATATTTAATAAATCAAAGATTGGCCTTGGGCCTTTGGTCTTTGATTTAAGGAGTCATTCTATGTCACAATTATTTTATTTTTAATTTCATGTCAAATTTGGTTTCATTTAAATTTTATGTTTGAATTTGAAAAATCGAATTTGAATTTTGAATGAACAGTTGTGTCCATTGATACAGATGTGTCCTTTTGAATAGACACAATTTATTCTATAAATTAAATCCCGAATTTAGTTGTAAAAAAATATCTTCTGATTTTTCCTTTCTTCTTCTTCTGTTCCTGCATATTAAAAATTCCAGTTTGCCAGAATCTGATTCAAGTGCTGTGAATCCAGATTATTGACAGTCGAATCCTGGGAAGACAGATACCAACAGACCTTCAAAGCACAGAGAAGGGGTGCCAAATTTCTGTCTTAGGACATTGCATTGAATTTGCAAGCTTCTGTCATTCGGTTCCTTTCAATTCTTATTTTATTTGTTTTTTTTTTTTGTGATTCTCATTTAATTATTAAGTATTTGATACAGATCGTTTATATTTTCTAACACCAGTTAGTCTTTTAATTAATAAAAGATAAAATAGTTTGACAAGATGACGATGTGTTAAAAAAAAAAAAAATTCGTAGTTCAAAACTAGTTTTAAAACTCACACTGACTACTTTTAATTCTATTTTTCCTAAATTTACCTTTCAAATATTTGTCAACATTAAATTTTATATGCATTAATAATTTTAGCGCAATATTAAAAAAAATCACAATTTTTTTTTTTTTAATTTTTATGATTTTCCATACCGGGCGGGAGCCCGATATGGAAAAATATTAAAACTGGGTCGCGCCCGGTTTTAAATATATATCCATGCCGGATATGTACCCGGTATGGATATGGATTATCCATACCGGGCACGAATCTGGCATGGATATGGATTATCCATACCGGTCCGGATTTGGTATGGATATTCATATATCCATACCGGTCATGTATCCGGTATGGATATTCATATATCCATACCGGGCTGCCCGGTATGGATATAGTGGGTCGACCCGTTTGGTCGACCCATATGTTTCATTATCCATACCGGGCAAGGTCGGGTATGGATACGGATTATCCATACCGGATCCGTGACCGGTATGGATATTCGGATATCCATACCGGCAGCAAGCATACCGGGCCGCTGCCCGGTATGGATATCCAACCATACCGGGCATTGCCCGGTATGGTTGGGCCTGTTTGTTGTAGTGAGTGAACTTAGCCTATCAGAAGACAAAGTTAGTGCCAACCTTATCTGCTGGGAAGACTTGGAAAAGACTTCATGAAGCAAGGGGAGCACGTGTGTTTCAATAAATTCTGCATATTTTATTGTGCAGAAATTTCAATATGCACCATTGCATGTCGAGGTTAAATGAAAATGTACAGAATACCGAACTATATATCTTAAAAATTAAAAAAAAAAAAAAAAAAAAAGCACTGAAAATTATATTTTTTTTTTCTTATTTTTTCGTAATTCATTAGATTTAATTACTTTCGTTCACCTCGAATTATTCAGTATCCACTTATACTCAATCAATAGCTCACATTGTAGAAACTTTTGAATAAGGTTTGGATTCAATATGTATATTACCAAAATCGAATCTTAATATGTATATGACCAAAATCAAATCTTACAAAATTAATAATTTAATGTTAAATTAGAGAATTCAGTCAATCCAATTTTAGAGCAAAATCAAACCATTTTAATCCAATAGCAAGCTATCGAAATCCAATATCATCCCAAAATTATTGAAATGTGTGCTGTAATCAAATTCAACCAGACTAAAAACATATATAAAATTAAACAAATAATAAAAATTGTAATAAATTACTCGCTCAAGCCATCATATTATATCATTCAATATTTGATTGAATTGGATTAATTTTGGAAGTACAGCTTTTCACAATAAATTTTACCAACCATTAATCCACTTACATCTGTATTTTTAAAAAAGAAGTTGAAATCCAATAATCTAATTAGACAATTAAATTGAATTAAAGTTGGATCGATAGGTTTGGAAAAACATGCATTCTTATAGTTGAAAATCATGCATTCAGGAAACAGACACCCTACCTACTAGTCCATTTTGTTGTACTTCATTACATTTGGCAGTATAAATTGTCTGACTATAAATGCTTGCATTTCTATCATAAGCAACGTACGTATTAAGAAGCAGGAACGGCGATGGAGAATATCAAGCTGTTGATATTTGCATTTTCTGGTGTTGTTGCTCTCACAGTTCTCGTCCATGCCCAAAGTCAATCAGGCCAGATTTGGAGTAACCCAACAGTTTCGAATATTATTTAGTTTTTCTCATATTCATACTCCCAAACTATGTAATTAATCTTTGTTCTTAATTTGTCTGCATCGCTGTCTTTATCAGGCTTTATTAGCATCGACTGGGGATTGCCGGAACAATCTGCCTATACAGACAAGAAAACAGGCATAAATTATACTTCGGACAAAACCATCACGGAGGCCGGTGTAAGCTACAGTATATCAAGTGAATACAAGAAAGACACCCTGGAACAACCATTCCTGACAGTCAGAAGCTTTCCTGAAGGAATGAGAAATTGTTACACCCTAAAACCAGCTCGTGGAGATGTTAAGTTTCTTATTAGAGCAAGTTTCATGTATGGGAATTATGATGGCAAAAATAAACCACCAAGTTTTGATCTACTTCTTGGAGCTGATGTGTGGGATTCAGTGGAGTTGAAAAATGCGTCCACCATTGTTTCCAAGGAAATCATCCATGTCTCTCCCAAAAATTTTATATATGTCTGTCTTGGGAACAAAGGCTCAGGAACACCTTTCATATATTCATTTGAATTAAGATTCATCACTACAAGAAAATAGTATATTAATATTGAACTATCCATACTAGACACTAAAGGCCAAGTATGGATAATCAAATATAATAATAAAAAATTGAAAAACACTTATCCATACAGGCAACAACGGCCCGGTGTGTATAATGGTGATTATCCATACCGCGCCACTGGACACCCCATATAGATAGTCTAAAGAAATAAAAAATAAATATTATTTATTATCTATACCGAGCACCCGACTTGCCTAGTATGGATATTATGGATAATCTATACCAGGTGGATCGGGCGCTTGGGATGGATAAACTATATTTTATTTTTTTAAAAACAAATATTATCCATACCGAGTACCCAACTCGTTGGGCATGCTACTCGATATGGAGAGTCAACCAGTGCCTGGCACGGTTGACCTGTTTTGTTGTAGTGCATTGCAAATTCTACTTATACAACTAATTTTGGAACATCGTTCGTTACTCCTCTATTTGCGGTTGGATATTGGCTCAAAAGGCAATGAAACATACAGGTAAGTTGTTTTGTAGTATTTTCAAAGGGTTTTATGATTGAATATGCGTTACTAATTCAATTAAAACTGTAATATGTAGGTTCAAAGATGATGCTTATGATCGCATATGGTCACCCTACACAAGATCTGACTGGTTGACATTAAGTAGCTCATCAAAACTCCTAAGTGGTGGTGTTGTGAATGACTACCAACCACCATCTGCGGTTCTGCAGACAGCCGCTATGCCAGCAAATGGTAGTAATGGGTTGGTATTCGACTGGAAGCCTAGTGATCCCACATTAAAGTTCTTAGTATACTTATACTTTGCAGAGCTTGATCAGAGCCAGGCCGAAAACCAGACTAGAGAACAGAACGTATATTTCAATGGGGCTTTAGTAGATACATTCATTACACCTTACTTAACCTCGTACATTTTATACACCAGTATTGATACAGCCCTTAGTGGAGAAAAACTTGAGATCACAATCAACAAAACTGAGGACCACTGCCGCCCATCCTCAACGCCCTTGAGTTATATCATCAAAAACAATTCCGACATTTGTTAACCAACCAACATGATGGTATGTTTCTAACCAGTTACCTTGCAAATCAATACTTTCAATTGTGAGCGTCATATTTTGCTAAAGTTTTTGCGAAGGTTCAGATCTAGACAAAATAAACTGATTCCCCAAAAGAAATTTAATAGATTCAGAGGCTAAAGTTTAATATATGAATAACAAAAGGATAACTTATTTTTTTTATTGGTTGTAGAGGATATCAGTTTCTTTTATTTTTCTCTAATAAAATTTCCTTCATTCTACTGAATGCATCCTGAACTATAGTTGATGCTATAAACATATCAAGGCAAGGTATGGAGGAAAAAGAAATTGGCAAGGAGATCCATGTGCCCCTATAGAATACTTGTGGCAAGGTCTTAATTGCAGCTACCCTGATTATAATTCCCCAAAGATCACATCTCTGTAAGTTTTATGATGGCCTTCAAAATGCACATCTTAACTTTGCCCTCATTCTTTGTACTGTTACTAAAATTATTGTGCGAGCATGCAGGAACTTGTCTTCTGGTAAAATATCTGGAGAGATATCTCCTTATATAGCCGATCTCATGTTGTTACAATCTCTGTAAGCATTCCAATCTATCATCAATCTAATTTAAAATCAAGTTCACCTACAAAACATAGATCTTGTGTACCAAGTCAGTTTAATTAATACTTTCAATCACCATTTTAGGGACTTATCAAACAACAATCTGACTGGACTAGTGCCTGATTTTTTGTTAAAGCTATCATTCTTGACAGTTCTGTAAGTTTACTTGATTTTGATCCATTACAGAATTTGCTTTCTCATTAGATAAAAAGAATAAAAAATCTTACACTATTTTTTTTTGCAGAAATTTGAGAGGAAACAAGCTTCAAGGTTCAGTTCCAGCTCAACTTTGTGAAAAAGGGAATAATGGTTTATCATTAAGGTTTGCTTTTAGTCTATTAAAGTTCTTGATCAAAATGGGTGAGGTTAACGAAAAAAGTTCAACACTTTTTCTTGCCTTTAAACACCTTTCCATCACACTAAACTTCTTTTAGATAAACCCTTTGGGCATATGCGTATTGCTTACTAGTAACTTACCACCTTTTCGTACTTCATAATTCACAAAATTGACCTCACCCATCAATTCCTTGCCATCATATTACTTTAGAATTTGGTCTTAAACATAATTATTAGAGTAACGATATTTACACCCCTAAAAATTGTATTACACACCAACAAAGTCTACTTCTAAAAATTTAATATTATCCTTAAAGAAAATTACTAAAAAGGGTAAGTAGTTTGTAACTATACCCATAATTATTAATCGCTCCTCGTGCATATGATAAAACCATTTTATTTTCTCAAACTCCTAACTTTTCTTTTAAATACTAACTTCAAATATCAAATAATTATTAAGGAAACAAATTAATTGCAAAATATTAAGAATGAATCAAAATCATAATGAAATTATTGTATTTAGTTAAAAAGGAAAAAATAAAAAAGGAAAACATTTTTGAAAGAAAAAAAAAAAGAGCATATATCAAGACATTTTTTTTATTTCAAATACTCCATAAACAGTCACCGATCAATTTAAACTTCTCTTCTTCATAATTTAATACATCTGTTGAACCAAGATAAAAGCTTATACCTTATCAAATAACAATAAACTTGTTTGAATGCTATCATATAATTTCAAAAATTAAACTCAATCAAAAATTAAACCATGATAAAACTCTCTATACTTTTCAAATTCTATCTTCTCTAAATTAACTATTTTCTTTTTTTTTTTCAAATATCAACTTTTTTTGTAAAGAATACAAATTAATTGTAAAGTATTAACAATAATTTAAAGTGTTTTTAAAAAAATTGATTGTAAAATTTAAGTTTTAAGTTAGTTATTATTAGAAAAAAAATCATAATCTACTTGCTTTGTTTGTGGGGAAAAAAACCTAAAAATTTTAGCAAAATCAATTAGATAACAAAATAAGTATTATGAGTTATATTTACAAAAATATAATACAAAAACAATAAGAGAAGTGCAATATTGATATTAATTGAGGTTTATTTACAAACTAAAGATTTTTTGTAGTTTTTATGAAGTGTACTTATGAAAGGGGTATACACACAATTTATAAGAGGTGGGGATATATGAGAGGTTGAAATATCGCTGCTCTAATTATTATCCACTTATATATTTGTTTTATTAAAGAGTTTAACTGGATCTTTAAAAGAAGAAACATGGATGGGCTGTTGGGCCTGATACCTTTTACAACTTCTTTAAATTTCTTCTTTCCAAATAAAACTGCTTGTTACTCTTACAATTAAGAAGCAATAATAATACCAACACTAAGGAGACCTATGGATTCAAAATCTCACAATGTATCCTCATCTGTCTATTTTATAGCTTGGATGGAAATCCGGGTCTCTGTTCTTCTATATCATGCACAAAAGAGAAAACCATTGCTGTTCCGGTTCTAGCAGCATTTCTCGCAGTTTTAGTCTTTGTAGTAGCTGCATTATCTATTCTTTGGATCAAAGCAAGAAGCCAAGGTACGTGAAGACTTTGCAGCACAAAATTTATCCAAGAAAATATTTTATCAATCATCCTTATGAGACTCGTTAATGGATTTTCAGGCTTCACATTAAACAAAAATAATAGGTCACTGGAAGTAAATCGAAGGTTCTCTTATGCTGATGTTGTCAGAATTGCCGACAACTTTAAGAGGATTATTGGAGCACGTGGGTTTGGAACTGTTTATCATGGAAACTTAGATAACACACAAGTTGCTGTGAAGATGCTATCACTGTCATCAATCCAAGGTGATGAGGAATTTCAAACCAAGGTATACATGTTTCCAACTTGTACATAAGATTAATTTTCAACATTTTTATGAATGCACGGCTGATATGAAATTTTATTTACAGGTTGAACTTCTTTTGAGAGTTCATCATAAGAACCTAACAACTCTGGTTGGGTATTGCGATGATGGCACAAAATGGGACTAATCTATGAGTTCATGGCTAATGGAAGCTTAGAATCACATCTCTTAGGTTTGTTTATAACTAGTTAAAAATTTTCTAGCTACTAGTACAACAGATTCAGCATTTCTGATTCGTATACTGTTTACTTACAGATGATTACATGCATACGTTTATGCTGTGATTTATCTTTGGAAGTCCTCTTTCTATGAGAAGATCGAACTTTTTATTAATTAAAAAAAATTATAGTTCTACATTTTTTGTTAGATGAAGGAAGCAGTACTGCAGCTATCCTAAGTTGGAAAGAGAGGCTTCAAATAGCAACAGAGGCAGCACAAGGTTTGAAAATATTTGCATGATTTTCAATTTTTACTTTCCAGTTTAATTTCCATATCTCTTTTTGTATAGATAACTAATAGTGAAATAACTAATATTTATTGAATTTGAAATGTAGGATTGGAGTATCTCCATAGTGGCTGTAAGCCACCCATAGTCCACAGAGATGTGAAGCCTACAAACATTTTATTAAATAAAAATTTCTAGGCAAAAATATCTTATTTTGGTCTTTCACGAATTTTTTCAATTGAAGGTGGAACTCATGTGTTGACAACCATTGTAGGCACTCTTGGATACCTTGACCCTGAGTAAGCATTTGTTTGGAATGAAAGTAACTAAATTAATTTGATTTATAGGAAGTTAAATAGACTCCCTCTTTTGTTCATGGCCTTGCAGGTACTATACATTTAATAGATTGATTGAAAAAAGTGATGTGTTTAGTTTTGGAGTGGTTCTCTTACAAATAAGTACAGGTAAACCTGCAATGGAAAAATCCAAAGATAGGACTCATATAATTCAATGGGTGAGTTTCATGCTAGCAAAAGGGGATATAGAAAATGTTGTTGATCCAAGATTACAAGAAGATTTCAACATGAACTCTGTTTCAAAAGCTGTAAAAGTGGCCATGGCTTGTGTTTCTCAAAGTTCTGCTGAAAGACCAACAATGAATCGAGTGGTGATCGATTTGAATGAATCATTGGCAATTGAGATTGCTCATACAAAGGTTCGACATGAGACTGAATCCAAAAATTCCAGTGAATTGATTAGTTTGGATATGCGTTCTGAACTATCTCTTGTTGCAAGGTAGTGCTTTCTTAATGTATCCTGCTTCAGTATTTGTGTGTAACTACGAACATTCATCTGTCTAGTTCTTTGTGTACTGGTGATCACAACCATATTATTAATTAATAGCTCGTGGCATTTAAGAACATGCCTTGTTCTAGTGCTGGAAAAACATATTCTAAAGCTTTTGTATGTTTTGCCTTGTCTTGGCTAAATAACTTTGTACACTTGTTCTTGGGTATTTTTGTTTGATATATATCTATTGTTTACTAAACCGTTTATACACTTGTTCATAATTTAGTTTCAATCTACAATCTAATTACCTCCCTTTGTAAAGTAGTACTTTCTCAATTCAATATTTGTATATAACTGTGAACATTAGTGTATCTAGTTCTTGTGTATTGGTAATGGCAAGTAATGACAAATCACAACCAAATTATGAATAGTTTGTGGCAATTAAGAACAGGTCCTGTTCTAGTGCTGGCCTGAAAATCATGTTCTAAAGTTCTTGTATATTTTGCCCTGTCTTGGCAAAGGAACTTTGTACGCCTCTTCTTGGGTGTTTCTGTTCAAGTAACATATACCTCTTACTAAATCGTTTGATTTGCAGGAAAGTTAGAATATATCATTGGTATATATTTGTGTCAAGGAACCTGTTTTTCGTTATGTTGAATATAACTTATAAAGCATACCATTTTAGAAAAGTTGGATTTCTTGAATAACTTATTTGTGGTAGAATGTTGTAAGCCATATTTACCAAGCAGTACTTCTCGCTAATCATTACAAGTAAACCAACTCACAATTGGTCCGACACTTAAGGGAATAAAAAAACAATTTTGCCAATTTGGAACGCTTCAAATTTTGAAAAAATCTTGGAAAAGTATAGGACAGAAATTATTTGTTTAACAGTTTTATCAATTCTATTCATTTAAAAAAAAAAAAAAACAACCTTTATCAATTCAAACTGACCTTAAATATATCATAAGCCAATATATATAGCTCTACATTAATGTCATTTTTTCATCCATAAGTAGGTTCATTAACTTCTTGTACTTATATAATCAATTAACCAAAATTATTGTCTTGTTTATTGGTGTTTGATATTGTCAATGGCATAACCAATATTTCAGTGGTTAAGCATTCACTCTCTTCAACTTTTTATATAACAATGAAGAAGTGCGGTATTTGGTTTTAGTTAGTACTCAATTCTTACTTTTACTTTTTCAAGTTCATAGGGAGCAAATATAGTTACATATAATCACATGAAAGAAACTTGTAAACTAGTCATTGTTGTTCTAATATTTTATATAAGATTTACTGCATATATAATTGTAGTTGGCGGGCTGTCAATACTTGGAGGGTATTCAAATACTTTAACTTGTATACTGTTTCAGGGTGGACTTGATCTTCAAAAAGACTTTCTTAATAAACTAATGAATAGCAGCGCATTTTGGGGCACTCACTGTCTCCCATTTTGAGGGTTGGTAAATTTCATATTTATTAATTACTTTACATATTTCCTAGTTGTTAGTAACCATTAGACCTTGGTAAATGTAGATCACAGAATAAATACATATATAATTACATACAAGCACATTTGAACCCAAAATTTTTTGGACAAACCAAGCTTCGATATCATATTGATAGCTATCAGACCCAAAAGCTTAAGCTCTATAATTTGAAACGGATTGGCAATTAACTTTTTCCTTTTCTAGGCTAAGGTCCTTGTTTAAACAGCTCTTATAACTTGTTTTAATAATATATTAAGAGTTGAATTTTGCATGCAAGTGCATCATAATGTTTAATCACAATAATTACACATGATGGAAACATTTGAATTAAATAACATGATCTGCTTATGGCATCATGGATATAGTAAGGAGAAAAAAACTGACTAAATCCTGAATGTTAAATTCATTATTTGTACTTAAACTGTATAGGTTGACCAATGAGAGCCTGAAGAAACCGAAATGGAAACGGAGATATTGCAGTATTTGATCTTTGTATGTCTTACTGGCACCACTGTAATTTTGCAGGTTCTTGCCGATAATCAATAAGGTTTCAATATTTTATTTTCCAAATATCAGTTGTTATTTTTTTTTCACAAACTTTATATATTATGACTTCCTCTATTACTTTTCTATTTCTCTATCGGGATTCATCAGCACAGATTGTGGAGCACCGAAAGATTCCAACTATATGGACAGGATAACAGGAATAAATTACAGTTCAGATGAAACATTCGTGGACACTGGTGTAGGCAATGATATAACACCTGAATTCAACAGGGACAACACTGAACAACAATTCTTGAATGTGAGAAGCTTCCCAGAAGGCAACAGAAATTCTTACACTCTGAAATCTGAATCTGGCAATACAAAGTTCTTAATTAGAGCAAGATTCATGTATGGAAATTATGGTGGGAAAGGAAAAGCACCACGTTTCGACTTATCGAGTCTGACCTGTGGGATGCAGTGGAATTTAAAAATGCTTCTAATGTCGTCACCAAAGAGATCATCCATATTCCGCAGAGAAATTATATTTATGTTTGTCTCATAAATATCAGTATTAGAATTAAGGCCTTTGCAGAATACCACTTATGTAACTCAACCAAGATCACTGCTCCTGTTTGACCGCAGGGATGTTAATTCTATTTTTAACAAAGCAATCAGGTAAGTCAGTTTATACATGTTATTTAAATTTGGAAAATTAGATTGTTTACTAAGAAACTAAACTGTACTACATAGGTACAAAGATGAAGTTTGTGATCACATATTGTTGACCTTCGAGTTCACGTTGTCATCAACAATGACTAATTCAACCAATTTCAGTCAAGACAATTACCAATTACCATCTACAGTCATGAGAACTGCTGCTGTACGTACAAATAGCACAGATGATTCCTTGTCTTTTTACTGGGAGCCTAATGATCCGAATTCAAAATATTATGTCTACTTGCACTTTGTCAATGTTGGAGAATTTGATTCAAACAAGACTAGAGAAATGATCATCTATGCAAATGGAGAATTATGGTATAGACCTTTCAAACCATATTACTATTCCGCTACAACTTAAGTCAGCAGAATCCCCTCAAGAGGAAAAAGAATTGAGTTCTCTATCAACAAAACTGAGAACTCAACTCTACCGCCAATCCTCAATGCCGTTGAAATTTATATGGCAATAATTGAATTCCCACGATTGCTAACAAACCAACAAGATGGTATGTTCTTCCCGAAAATAATTTCTGCTTTACCTTTATTAGTGTTTGTATAAGACATTATAATTTAAATTATTCTTCACACCTGTGAAATGTTAGTTGATGCTATAATGAATATCAAGAAAATATATCAAATGAAAAAGAATTGGTAAGGAGATCCTTGTGCCTCTAAATATTTCTTGTGGCAAGGTATTAATTGCAGCTATGATGATTTTGGACCACCCAGGATCGTGTCCCTGTAAGTTTACACCTCCAATTCAAGCATTTCTACTACTTTAGATTGATCAAACAACTAATAATTTTATGGGATCGAAAACAGGAATTTATCTTCAAGTGGAGTGAATGGGACAATTACTTCATTTACATTCAGTTGCAGTTCAATGCAAACTTTATAAGCATGTCAATTTTATATAACTTGGAAGTTGTGTACCTATTAACAACGACAGAAATCATGGCAGCTCAACATTTTAAATCATTATTTCAAGGACTTATCAAACAATAGTTTGACAGCACCACTGCCCGAATTTCTAGCCGAGCTACCATCCTTGAGTGTATTTTAAGTTACTTTGGATTATAACCATAAGGAAAGTTTATTCTTGATTGTGGAAACCAATTGTATTTTCATTTTGTTTTTTTGCAGAAACTTGAGTGGAAACAATCTCAAAGGTTCAATTCCAACTGGACTCATTGAAAAAGAGAAGAATGGTTTGATATCAGCTAGGTATGCTTTCAGTCTAAAGTGTGTTATTAATCACTATGTTTCTAAATCAAATATTTCTCCAATTTCACGTAAGTGAAGATCATGTTACCATTTAATCATCATCTGTTGATTTCAGATTGGAGGGGAATCCAAATCTTTGTCAGTCAGGATCATGCAAACAGAAAAACAAGTTCGTCATTCCAGTAGTAGCATTAGTTGTTCCAATTTCTATCATCTTCATTGCATTGACTATTTTATGAAATTTCAAAAGGAGAAAACAAGGTATGAAAACAATAACATGGATGTCTAAAGTTTTGGAACATACAACTCAAATTCAATTTCTAGTCTCATAATATTGCCCATCAAATGGAAAGAAGAGTATCAAATTATTGGAAATGAGAGAAACCTTAGAGCCAAAAAATCAAAGGTTTTCATACTCTGATGTGGAGAGAATTACCAACAACTTCGAGAGAATTATTGGGCAAGGAGGGTTTGGAACCATTTACTATGGTAACTTAGATGACACTCAAGTAGATGTGAAGATGCTCTCTCAATCATCAGTTCAAGGGTACAAGCAGTTTCAAGCTGAGGTATATAATTGTAACCTGTACATAGTTTTGTCATTTTTTCCTGTCATAAGGCTAAGATATGATTTTCATTTACAGGTGTAACTTCTTACAAGGGTTCATCATAAAAACTTGACGTCGCTAGTTGGATATTGCGATGATGGCACAAATATGGGACTAATCTATGAGTTCATAGCTAATGGAAATTTAGGCACACATCTCTTAGGTTTTCTTTTCACTTACTATAATGTGATCCATGTTTCATTCATCAAAGCAGAAGTGTTATATAAAGACTTACATATTATTTTATGGATTCAGGCAAGACTAGTGTAAATATCTTAAATTGGGAAAGGAGACTTCAAATAGCAACAAAGGCAGCCCAAGGTTGATAGGATTTGAAGTATATGATATACAATTTTCTTTTTCACTTTCTACAATTTTTATATTACATTTTTTACATTGTTGTAAATTGTAAGTGAACTAGAATGCATTGAATGTAACATGCTGGACTGGAATATCTTCACAATGGTTGTAAGCGACCTATAATTCACAAGAATGTGAAATCTAAAAACATTTTATTGAATGAAAAGGTACATGCTAAGTTAGCAGATTTTGGCCTTTCTTGTAGTTTTCCAATTGAAGGTGAAACTCATGTATCGATGAAGATTGCTGGCACCCCTGGATATCTTGATCCCGAGTAAATAGTCATCTTTTTATTTCATAAAAAATACTCAGTTTGTTGATCTATTATAGATTACCAGACTCAGTATTGTAACTTTGATTTGTGGGTACTACAAATTGAACAAGTTAACTAATAAAAGTGAAGTATATAGTTTTGGGGTGGTTCTCCTAAAAATAGTCACGGGTAAGCCTGTGATTGGAAAATCCCATGGGGTGGACCCATATTAGTCAATGGCTGAATTTCAAGCTCACAAATGGAGATATAAAAAATATTGTTGATCAAAGATTATGGGAAGATTTTGACATCAATTCTGTTTGGAAAGCTGTAGAAATAACTATGGGTTGTGTTTCTCCAAATTCAGCAAAAAGCCCAACCATGACTCAAGTAGTCATGGAACTTAAGGAATGATTGGAGATTGAAGTAGCTCACACAACTTGAGAAAGTCACACTGAATCAATAGATTCTACAAAATTGATCAGTTTGAATCTGCATACGGAATTAACCCCCCTAGCAAGATAGTACTTTCTAGTATATATCTTTTCAGTATGAATGGTTTTTTGTTTGTGTGCAGACTTTTATTTTTTACATCAAGGAAAAAATAAATATCCCAGCAATGTTTCTGTGAAATGTGAACCACTTCAAATGTTGCAAAAATTATGTAATAAGAAAATATACGGACAGAAAAATGTTTTCAACATATAGTTATATAATTGCTGGAGGAAAATTTTAATAATTGTATGCCTTACATCGACAGTTGTTGAGTTACTGAAATGAATCATAAACTTTCATCGACTCCCCTCATGCATCTGATGGAAAATCTGCAAAATAGACATAACTGCAGTACTAGTTTGGTGGTTTCAAGGCACGTTAATTACCAAAGTCGCTAACCTTAAGACATTATTGCCCAACCAATCGGGTGATGCACTGGGTTAAGCAAATATATCTCTAGGATAAAATAAAGCTAGGTAGTTTAATATTGTTGTGCACTAATAACTTAAACCGCAAACACCATCTATGATAAATCATAAATCCATCGAAATACAACATAATGTTACTACAATTTAATAGAATATTGGTTTTTTATGTAAGAAAAGAATGAGACAAAACTTAAATTATTTGGAGAGAGAGAAAATGAGGGGAAGAGAGCAAACTGACATGTTACGACAACTTGGATTGAATTGTGGCATCTAAAAATTACACCATTTGATCATACCTTTTGATCAAATCGATCTATCATTTAAGTATCATGCCAAATTATATAATGTGATGCATTATTTTGAAAATAATTTCCACAATAATAACTCTGTTTAGGATTAAGAGAAGTGAGGACATCTATTATCAATTTTAAATTTAATTTGCATACATAGGTCTCTAATTTATGTTGGTAAAATTGATGTTAAAACACAGTAAGATTTTAGCTTTAATACGAGAAAACAGAGTCGCATCCAGAGAAGAATGCAGGGGAAAAACAGGGCTGCATACACTAAATATCTTGAACAGTTCCAACAATTAATTCCAACCACTTGACATTTAAATGCATGCTACAGAGGACTATACAAAACACATTTGCTCAGAATGACAGCACATTTTTAAAGCTATTTAAAAATCAAAATGAACATTTTTCATATCATTACTATTTATTTCAAATGAAACAATTTAACACTAAGAAAATTCATTTTGCCCCTAAATCTGTATGCCCATGATGTTGATAAAATGACACAAGATTTTATGTAGTTTAATGATCTACGTTGGGAAGCTCGACCCCTATATGACATAATCCAAGTATTACAATATTGATTTAGCGTTCACAATCTAACATATAAAGAAAAAGAATTTTAAATTTGATAAGAAATTAGTCTCTAGACAATGTTAACACCATTTTGTCCTGAAATGAGATAACTTGAGGCCAAAGAATTATTCAAAGGATGAAGCAATAGCAGAAGTTGATACGTCCCTCTCTACACATTGTTGAAGGTTTTTTTTTTTTTTTTGGAAAGACATGACGTTTGAGTACTATTAAATTTCGTTAGTGGCTAGCCTGCGACAAGCAGCCTTGAAGTCAAATAAGATGAAAGAGTAGTTTAATATACAATTTGGCTCTCCTTGGACAAGTTTATGTGCAACCTTTGCAATTTTGATGCTGAAGTGCACTCAACTCTGTTATAGTCTAGTTTAATATAGTAGAGGTAATGCTTTCAGGGCAAGAATTTTGGTCCTCTATCTGCAATATCTCAAATTAATTATCTTTACAAACCACCATAGTGTCCAAAATAAAAAATCTTATTATATCTCCATCACTAATTCAAGTACACAAATCAAGACTAACAAAGCATAATTTCATGTTTTTCCACCAAAGAAACACCTATTCTTAAGTACTTCTAAAAATCACAAGAAATCATGTGTAAACTCCTTTATCAATCTAGAACTTCAGTTTCAGAGTTGATAATTTCCTCGGCTTCAATTAAAAATTAAATTTATTGGATTACTTACATTAACATCAAATTTGTCAAGCAGAAGTTTTCTGCTAACAACTTGATATTGTCATCCAATTTAATTACTCTATGGAAACTATTTTATCATAATTATTTTTCTAGTACTGTTCCATACCAAAATTTTAAACTTAATCTAAACTTAGATTAAAAATATTAAAGTAAATCTCTCTTTTATTCATGATGATTGTTCTCTATCTTCAAGCATTACAAGTTTATTCAACTTGTTATAACTTCTATTTTCAAATATACTCTATATGTTAAAATTGTTGGTCATGTGAATTGATTGAATCTATAATAATTTCTTCATGTTCATTCTCGTACAAAACACATGAACCGACTAGTATTTAAAAAGGAAAAACACTCCAAAGTTTTAAGTCAATGCATTTATATTAGGGAAAATTTCATTGTCATACCTATGCTTTGGAAAAGTGTTATTTTTTTAATTATCAATTCAAATTAGCTTTGACATTCCATAAAATTTTCAAAACATATTAAAATACTCTCTCTCGTCAGTCAACTAGTAGTCAATGTTGGGATACACATTTTTTCCATTAGAAAAACAAGAGATTAATACTCTGTTTTCAGTTTTAATTCCCGTTAGAATTCCTTGCGATTTTCACGAGAAATAAATTTCAAAATATGGTCCATATTATGTCTAAGTTCAACTCATGAATCTAGTAACGTTCTATAACGTTTTGAAGCGAGAAAATCTCGCCCACGCTTTGCTCATGTTCGTTGAACTCTGTGATGGACAGAACTCTATAAATTGGACGTGTTGCTCCCTATTTTGGTCCCTAAGCCCGCTCCTCCTTTCAGAAAATTTACACCATCAAAATTGTGAGAGAGTAAGGGATTAGAAGAGCCAAAACAGAAATCTTAAAAATAAATAAAAATTAAACCAGTGAGTGTGTTTAATTTGCAATGGCTGGAGGTACGTTTTTTTTTATCCATTACGCTTCCGTTTTTTATTTAATAATGTTTATTTAGATTTCTGAACATGTTTAGATCGATTAAGAAAGATAAATATATATATAATTTTCCAATATATGGTATCAGAGCAATTGTTAATTATGCCTCTGTCTTGCTCTGTTATGTTCTGTTTTGGAGTTCATATCATTTTGGTATCATTTTGTTATATTTTGTTATGCTGAGACAATACATTTTGAACATATCTGTTTGTATGCCAAACATGTATTTTGGTTGAGTTTACTCCTTGCACCTATCTGTTTATGGTTTCTGAGAATGCAGATTATACTTTGACATAGGGCATTAATATTTGAAGTTTTTAATCCAAAATAAGAACAGAAATCATAATAAAATCAAGTTTATACGTTTTCTGTGATTTGAACCATTGATTTTGGTGTGTAAATGGTTGAGAAACCGTCAGGTTTCTATTCGGAGCTATGGGTCAAAACTGAGTCGAGACGACCCGACTAAAGGTAGAAGACGACTCAAATAAATTGACCAATTTCCAGTTTTTTATTATTATTATTATTTATTATTTATTTTTACATATTGTTTACTGTTTATGTTTATTTGTTTATTATTGATAACTCATATTGTTTGGCACTTAAATGATTGTTTAAGATTAATTATGAGTTATTTCATGAATTTTAATGTGTCTAAATTATTTAGTTATTTTGTTAAATTGTATGATTAATTTTGTATTAGATTAAGCATGCAATATTAAGTTAGGTAATTTATGCACATTAAAATTGTAATTAAAGAGCTTATTTGGTTTAATTGTTGAATAACTGTTATGCATATATTACTTATTTATTTCTTGAACTTTGTATGTATAAACCTATGATTATTATTATACATGCAAAATTAAGTTAAAATATATATATATATATATTTATGCATTGTTATTCGATTTATTTGCATTATTTATGATTTTATGCAAATGTTTAGCTCTTAATTAAGAATTGATTAGTGTTAGGTGATTCATATAATTTTAATTAATTAAGGAGTAGCCACAGCATCTTTAATTAATTAAGATTATATATTAAGTTTAAGGATCATATTAAAACATTAGTTGTAATTAATCATATGTGATATAAAAAATCTACCCACAGGAATTTTGTTATATTTGTATGATTAATTAGGATAAAATATCAGATTATATTTCTTAATCTACCCACAGGAGTTAAGAAAAGGAACATAATTTGATAGTTTCATCATAAAGTTGTTAGATGAATCTAATTGAGTAGGATTTTAGCCCACAGGCAAGTTTTATGTCACTAGATTCATGGATTAAAGCATGATTTACATTGGTAAAACAAGATTTTTTTTTTTTTTAATTTTATTGGTCTCAAATTTTGGTTAATGAGCATGTATGATTAAAAAATTTTTTGCAGTTATTCAACCTGTGAACATCTCTAATGTTAAGTGTGACATTCCTGAATTAAGGGGTGATAACTATAAGGTGTGGAAAGAGAGAGTTCTTCTTCATTTGGGATGGATGGATATTGATTATGATATAAGGAAAGATGAACCACCTGCCATCACTGGAACCAGCACTCCAGACGCTATCAATCTTTATGAAAAATGGGAGCGATCCAATCGTCTCTCTGTGATGTTCATAAAGTCCAAGATATCTACTGGTATCCATGGTTCTATTGAACAGCTTGATAAGGTCAAGGACCTTTTGAAAGCCATCGATGAGCAATTTGCAACGTTTGACAAGGCTCTTGCCAGCACCTTAATTATGCAATTTTCATTCATGAAGCTCATCTGGATAAAAGGCATGTGTGATCATATCATGCACATGAGGGACATAGCGGCTCAGCTTGAAGCTTTGGAAGTTAAAATGTCGGAATCTTTCCTGGTTCATTTCATTCTGAACACTCTGTCACAACAATATAGTCCTTTCAAAATCTCTTACAACACACATAAAGACAAGTGGTCAATTAATGAGCTATTGACCATGTGTGTCCAAGAGGAAGGAAGGTTGGCAATGGAAGAGGGTGAAAAGGTGAACTTGACTACTCAAAGAAAGAAGAAGAAGGATCAAGCCAAAAATAAGGGAAACGGCAAGATTCCTCCTCAGCCAGACATAAAGAAAGAGTCAAAGTGTTTCTTCTACAAGAAGAAGGGACACATGAAGAAAGATTGCTCAAAATTTAAGAACTGGCTTGACAAGAAAAGTACTCAACTTTCATATGTCTGTTATGAATCTAATATGGTTAGTGTTAATCGTAACACATGGTGGATTGATTTTGGTTCTACAATCCATGTTTCTAATACCTTGCAGGGTATGCAAACCTAAGGAAGCCAGTGGTAAGTGAACAATACATCTATTCAGGTGGCAAGATGAGTTCACATGTGGAAGCCATTGGCACGTGCAGTTTGGTTTTAAGCAGTGGTTTCATTTTACATTTGGAAAAGATTTTTTATGTTCCAAGTTTCTCTAGGAATTTGATTTCTATTTCAAGACTTGTACCTTTGGGTTTTTCCTTTAATTTTCGAATTCTGGTTTTAGTTTATTTAATAAATCTAAAGTTATTGGTTATGGTACTTTGATTGATGGTCTTTATTCTATTGAATTACAAAATAATGTTGCTATGCATGTTACTGCTGGGTTAAAACGATATGTTGTAAATGAGGAATCATCTATGTTGTGGCACCGGAGATTAGGACACATCTCCATTGAGAGAATTAAAAGATTGGTAAATGAAGGGGTACTTAGTACTTTGGATTTTGCTGATTTTGAGACTTGTGTGGATTGCATTAAGGGTAAGCAAACTAACAAGTCTAAAAGAGGTGCAAAGAGGAGCGCAAACCTATTAGAGATCATACATACAGATATTTGTTGTCTAGACATGGATGCAAATAGTTCGAAATACTTTATCACCTTTATAAATGATTATTCATGATATATGTATCTCTACTTACTACGTTCTAAGGACGAACTTTGGACGCTTTTAAAGTTTTTAAGGCTGAAGTGGAAAATCAATGTGGAAAGCAAATTAAGATTGTGAGATCAGATAGAGGTGGAGAGTACTATGATAGATACACAAAGAATGGACAAGCACCTGGTCCATTTGCTAAGCTTCTTCAAGAACATGGGATTGTTGCCCAATACACTATGCCTGGTTCTCCGGATCAGAATGGTGTGGCAGAAAGAAGAAACCAAACCTTAATGGACATGGTTAGAAGCATGTGGAGTAATACGAAACTCCTTGAGTTCTTATGGACTGAAGCTCTAAAGACGGCTGTATATATATTAAACCGAGTCCCAATCAAGGCTGTTTCAAAAATGCCTTTTGAGTTATTTAAAGGTTGGAAACCGAGTTTGAGGCATATATGTGTTTGGGGATACCCGTCTGAAGTGAGAGTTTACAACCCACAAGAGAAGAAACTAGACCCAAGAACCATAAGTGGGTATTTCATTGGATATACCGAAAGGTCTAAGGGATATAAAATCTATTGTCCGTCTAACAGCACTAGGATTGTGGAATCAAGAAATGCAAAATTTCTTGAAAATGACTTGATCAGTGGGAGTGATCAATTTCGAGACATTGTTTCTGAAAAGGATCATCAAGAAGCCCAACCCTCTGGTTTAAGTGATAGATTGATTGTCATTCACACTCCTCAAGTACAAATGGGTGTTAGACAACCAGTTGTTGAAATTCCAGAAGCTATTGATAACGATCTAGTAGATCAACTTGTTGATGAGGAATAACAAGATATTGTTGAACAACCAGTTGAACAACGTGCTCCTGAGGAGAATGTTGAAACAACATTAAGGAGATCTACTAGAGTAAGGAAATCGGCTATATCTAGTGATTATGTTGTATATCTACAAGAATCAAACTTTACCATCGGAGTCGAAAATGATCCTAAAACATTTTCACAAGCCATAACTTCTAAGGAATCGGACTTGTGGTACAATGCCATGAAAGATGAGATGAATTCTATGGCATCTAATCGAGTCTGGGATCTTGTTGCATTGCCTAATGGTGTAAAAGCCATTGGATGTAAGTGGGTCTTTAAAACAAAGAAAGATTCACAAAGCAACATTAAGAGACATAAGGCAAGATTAGTTGCCAAAAGATTTACTCAAAGGGAAGGAATCAACTACACAAAGACATTTTCTCCTGTATCTAAAAAAGATTCTCTCCGAATAATTATGGCATTAGTAGCTCATTTTGACTTTGAGTTACATCAAATGGATGTGAAAACGGCGTTCCTTAATGGTAATCTAGAGGAAGTGGTTTACATGAAACAACCAGAAGGATTCTCCTCTAGTGATGGTGAGCACTTGGTCCGCAAGCTTAATAAATCCTTATATGGATTGAAACAAGCCTCCCGTCAGTGGTATTTGAAGTTTTATGAAGTCATCATTTCATTTGGTTTTGAAGAGAATGTCATGGATCAGTGTATATACCAGAAGGTTAGTGGGAGCATGATTTGTTATATTGTGCTACATGTGGATGACATTTTACTTGCAACCAATGATAAGGGTTTGTTATATGAGGTGAAATAATTTCTCTCAAAGAACTTTGATATGAAGGATATGGGTAAGGCGTCTTATGTCATTGGCATTAAGATTCATAGAGAAAGATCTCGAGGCATTTTGGGTTTGTCTCAAGAGACCTATATCAACAAAGTTTTAGAGAGATTTCGAATGAAGGATTGTTCACCGAATGTAGCGCCCATTGTGAAGGGTGATAGATTTGATTTGAATCAATGCTTGAAAAATGATTTCGAGTGGGAACACATGAAGAACATTCCATATGCTTCAGCTGTCGGAAGTCTGATGTATGCTCAAGTCTGTACAAGACCTGACATTGCATTTGTTATTGGGAAGTTAGGAAGATATCAAAGTAATCCAAGTGTTGACCACTGAAAGGCTGCAAAGAAAGTAATGAGATATCTTCAAGGGACAAAGGACTACATGCTCATGTACAGACAAACTGATAATCTGGAAGTGATTGGGTACTCCGATTCAGACTATGCTGGTTGTATTGATTCACGGAAATCAACATCTGGTTATATTTTCATGCTAGCTGGTGGAGCTGTATCTTGGAGAAGTGCAAAGCAGACCTTGACTGCCACTTCCACTATAGAAGCTAAGTTCATATCTTGTTTTGAGGCTACCTCGCATGGTGTATGGTTGAAGAGTTTCATATCCGGGCTTAGACTTGTGGACTCTACTTCTAAGCCATTGAAGTTGTGCTATGACAACTCAGTTGCGATATTTATGGCTAAAAACAACAAGAGCGGAAGTCGAAGTAAGCACATCGATATCAAATATTTAGCCATAAGAGAATGTATTAAGGAAAAGAAAGTGGTTATTGAGCACGTTAGCACTGAGTTGATGATTGTTGATCCTTTGACTAAAGGCATGCCACCCAAGAATTTTAAGAATCACGTAGTACGAATGGGACTTGGTTCCGTGATGTAATTTTGTTGTACGTACATTTATTTTATGGAACTCTTATTCAATTTGATGTTTTCTCATATGGTTTTGTGCACATATATATTCATTCTTTTATTTTGAGAAATATCATTTGGTTTGGACCTAGAATAAACATATGGTTTATTCATTAAGTTTAAGGGCTAGTGTTAAGAGACTTGATGTAGTGTAATACATGGAAGATAATACTCGCTATAAGAGGACCTATCGCCATGATTCATATATTTTGTTTCTTTGTATGGTGTATGTTGAACTATATGGACCAAGTGGGAGAATGTTGAGATACACATTTTTTCCGTTAGAAAAACAAGAGATTAATGCTCTGTTTTCAGTTTTAATTCCCGTTAGAATTCCTTGCGACTTTCATGAGAAATAAATTTCAGAATATGGTCCATATTATGTCTAAGTTCAATTCATGAATCTAGTAATGTTCTATAACGTTCTGAAGCGAGAAAATCTCGCTCACGCGCTACTCACGTCCGTTGAACTCTGTGATGGGCAAAGCTCTATAAATTGGACGTGTTGCTCCCCATTTTGGTCTCTAAGCCCGCTCCTCCTTTCAGAAAATTTACACTATCGAAATTGTGAGAGAGTAAGGGATTAGAAGAGCCAAAACAAAAATCTTAAAAATAAATAAAAATTAAACCAAAGAGTTTGTTTAATTTGCAATGGCCGGAGGTACGTTTTTTTTTATCCATTACGCTTCCGTTTTTTATTTAAATATGTTTATTTAGGTTTCTAAACATGTTTAGATCAATTAAGAAAGATAAATATATATATAATTTTCCAATAGTCAAAGCAAACAGAATGAGCAAAATTACTCATTTGCCTCTCATTTTGGTTACAATGTTTTAATTACTATATTACCCCTAGTGGAAAAATATTAGAAATAAATAAATATATAATTAAAAATTTTTTTACTAAATATAAAAAAAAAAAAAAAAAAAAGCCACCCAATATGACACAAATGTGTTAGGAATTTGGCAAAATAAAAATGGATCCTGGTCCCACATCAGAAAAGAAGCAAAGGTGAAAGAGTTTTCAAGCTTATATAAGAAATACAAGACTTTTGTTTCCAATTGTCCCAATTAACTTTAAATATTGTATTTAACTCTAATTAAAATTTTTGTTTTGTTCCTTTTATTTTAGAGTGTAGAATGATGTGAGTTAATATTTATTTTAAAAATGTGGGCATATTAAGGTCATGGGATTTGAGAGAATAGTATATGCGATTGTAATAATTTTTCATATAGTGAATTTCATTTTGAAAACCATAATTTTTTCTCCTATTTTGGAGTTTTCCATATAAATTTTTATATTTTGATAATTGTTATTATTTTCTAATTTATTTTTTTATTATTCTACGTAAGGCAGGTCTCTAGGGGAAGGTTTTGGGAGCTAATTTTCCTAACAAAGTGCTGATCATCTAATTTTTCAGTATTGCAATTTTAAGTTTTGCATTTGTAATGAAAATGAAAGAATTGAAATCCCACTCGACTTCTCCAATCAACCGGTCGGTTGTTTGTTGGACAAGTCAAGGTCGCTGCATCACTTCTTTACAAAAGTAATTTGAGGTCTATTAGTGTCCTTTAATAAATTAATTATTTTATTGATACTTTTTAACAATGAAGATCACGTGAACTCCCAAGGTTTCAAGTCAATTAATTTATATTACTTTTGTATTAAAGTCTTTACTTTCATATTTTCGAGAAATTGATCGAAACAAAAAGAGGTGCCCTCAACTTAATTTCATGTAATCTTCCTAAGCCTTCCAACATATAAGCTCGATGATTGATTATACTTTCGTTTTCTGGTAGGTTAAGTTGATGTGAACTCAGAAGTTTCAACGTCAAAAGTTCTTAATTTCTTTTCACTTGTTTACTAATTAAAAATCCTAACAAAGTGAACGATAATTTACTTAATAACTTTTTATTACTGTATAATCTAAAAATTATTAGAAAAAAAATGTGCATGTTGTATTTAAGTTGGGAATTAAATTTTAGTTGGAAAGAGATTTTGATTATTCTCAAAGCTAGTTCCTTTTTCTTATTTCCTTTCCAAAAAATTTGATCCCTTTCATTTTCATTAGTAATTATTAATTGTTCCAAAGCTCAATCATAAAAGAACAACATGGGTGGGATGTTCGGGTTTGGATTTAAGTTCACGAAATTGAGACTAATTCAGTAGTAAATCAGTTGCATATATTTTAATCCAACTATATATATTTCATATCATGTATCCTCCTCCATATTTCTCATATCTGTGAATATATATATATATATTTATTTATTTATTTATCTATCGCAGACCTAGCTTTGGGCTAGGAGGGGTACATGTCCTCCTGAAATTTTTTAAAATTTATTAAGTTAGTAATAGTAGTTATTACATATTTAATTATATATAGATATTGAAATAAATGAGATCACTAGTATTGAAATGCATTGATGGCAAGGAGATTATAGTTGATATCCTAGTGCATGAGTTTTATTCTCTTCCTTGTCAAAACTCATGCTATTTTTTTTTTTAATGTTTTTCCAAAAAGGTGCATAGTAAGGGGGGCCGGCATATTCTTATGCATATTACCAACTATATATAGTTATATAACCATCGTGAACTATTTTTTTTGTCGCAATCTATATCATTTTTACACAAATTACTTACTAAATTTTCTTTAATTTTTCAATCTTTTAAGTCTCTCTCACATCTCATTTATTACTTGGTGAATGTTGTGGATTTATTTAAAGAAATTATCAAATGTATACAAAATTTGGAAGTAGATTGAAGTTATTTTAAAAAAATATCTTGGAATTTTTTTTTCATGATGTTCAAATTAGGTGTTGTGACTAACATTTAAAAGTAGATTAAATGTTAAATAATTGGTTTTATTTTAACATTTAATTTAACATTAGATTGAAAAAATATTTTGGAACTTCTTTTACTTTAGCAATAATTTAATTTTTAAAATAAATATTTATTTATTTATGAATAAATATATTAACTCAACTCTTGAACATTATTTATGTGCCCTTCCTGAATAAATTTTCTGGGTCTACCATTATGTGTTTGTGTGTGCGTATGTGTGTGTATAATCACAAATTTCATGGGTTTACAAGTTCATGAACTATTTTTACCATATTTTTATACTTAAACAATTAAAAAAATATATCGAAAATGAAGGGATTTTCAGAAAGAAATCATTTATTTATTTGAAAAATTATATTCTTTTCAAACATATATATCTCACATCTTTTAACATTCATACAAAACAATCTCATATATATATATATATATATATGTATATTACATTTCATAAAGAAAAGAAAGCATGGTTTGGACGTAACTCTTATATAAGATGTTTGCATGTGGAAACTCCTATGCTAAAAATATTATTTAAAACACTATGAGAAGGAGAAGGCATAAACAAAAGCTAAAACGGGAAGTTTCCACTCAATCAATACTAGGCTTAAATATATCTAAATATGTAGAAGTTTTTCTTTTCATCAAACATTCAATATATATCGGATTGTTCTTAATTTTCTTAATAGGAGAGTCTCTTTACCTAAAAAAAGTGTAGTTAATCACATATCAAACAACTCAGGAGTACTCAAATTCTATCTGTAATGGAAAAGTTTTGAAAAGTTTCCATAAAATTAATAGGCAACAATTAAAGGAAAATATTGATGGAAATAGATTTGAAAAAAATAAATATAATAAATTATTTATTATTAAATATATATTTTATTCACTATTAGGGTTTGAAACCATATTGTTTTCACAACAGCCAACTCTCCTATTATTTAAAACCCTCTTCTCCATTGACAAAGCAAAACTCTTTAACCATAGCAAGGTTGAATATCAAGGCTGATTGTTAATTAGGGTATGTTTTCTATCTTTCTGCATTTTTTTTTTTAATATTAGAAACTTTTTGGCATTTTGGACTTGTGGTGTCATATTGTTATGTTTGGAGTTATTTAAAAATAAAAATAAAATTTTATAGAATTCTTAAGAGAAACAGAGACTACTAGATCATTTTGTTTCCTAGTAGACCTATCAATGTTATGTAATTGTTTGAATAGGCAAATGAAGGTACAAAATTATGAAATTTGGTATGAATGCTCTTTAGGATGTTAGGTTATATTTTGGAAAATTTTGTGATCATAGGATAAGTATGTAATTAATTACAAATTTTTGTTTACCTCTAACTTAGTGAAATAAAAATCTATATAGCACTGATTTAGGTTGAATCTTGAATTTTTTAGACATACGATTGATATTATTTTGGTGTCATTAAATTCTTTATGAACCGATATGAGTCTTCTATAAGCCATTAAAGTTTGAAGGATTTTTATTAAGTGGTTTATTTTTAAAAATTTGAATATCAAGGGTTGTTCAGTTTCGAAACTGACATCAATATAGCCTTGGTTTGAATCCGGATATTTAAGTCGATAGGTTAACAATTGTATTTAAGAGTGGGAATTTTTACGGTATTTGTTTCGAGTCTTTAGAACATATATATGCATTTTTGGGACGACTGGTCTTATACACAATTTATTAAAAATAGAGAAATTGGATTGCATTAATAAGGCAGTATTGATAGTAGGAGATTTTAATAGTATTGGGACTTAGATTAATTTAGTAAATTACAATTTCATATAAATTTATGAGTTTCATGATGTGATTTTAGGTTGATAAGAGGGAGTAAATTCATAAAGTTATTTTCTATATTGAGATAAGCGAAAGAGGTAAGTAAACATTATACATTACCATAATGTACATGTGTTTGACTTCAAAAATATTTTGATTGATTCTTTTAAACAATTAAAGGAAATCTTGAGTTTTTTTAATGTTACTTTTCATTATATTTTATTTAAATAATTTTGCACCATCAAATATATGTATTTTGTACATTGATCGAATTATATGAATCATATTATCTTTTTTATGTGAAAAGTATAAAAGTATTCCTCTATATTTGAAAAGCATGATATGTATTATAATCGAAATTATAATAAAAATGTTTTGACTCATTTGTCCATAGTTTATTTAATTGTAATGGCCTAGGCACTAGAATTATAGGTGTCATGGTTTTATCGCATTGATCCAGTTTGAATATTTATTGTTACGTAACATTAATTATATTGGCCCTATACCAAGATTATAAGTGTAAATTGTATTGATCTTACACTGGAATTATAAGTGTCAATTATATTAGCCTTGTATCGGGATTATAAGTGCTAATTGTATTGGCCCCGTATTGGGATTGCAGATGTAATTGTATTGACTTCGTATCAGGATTACAAAAGTGAATGATATTACGTAACAGAAGCTACTTCCATGTTTGTTTAAATTCATATATGAAATGTTTTCTGTTATTTTGACTTCGATTTAAATAATAAATGTTTTATGTATCGTATTGTTAAATGTTTTATCGTTTTATTGAACTTAATTTTGAAAATTGAATGTTTTCTATATTGTATCGTCAAATGTTTTATTGGTATTGCTATATTCGTTGTTTTTTAATTACTATGAAATTACAGTTTTATTCTTACTATAAAGCTACTTTATAAAATTTCAATATACCCTTTTGATTATATACTACATTGTAATGTATAATGTTTACCTATTAAGTTGACGGTTCACCCCTCATTTCTACTATTTTTACAGATTAGTAAACTTTATTTCTCTTGAGAGGCAACTTCGAGTTATTGGTGTCAATTGGAGAAGGATTTCAATTAGGTTATTATTGTTATATCCCTTCTTGTTATTAAAAAACTATTTAAGTTGGTCTTATTGTTTAGGATTTAAATATAAGGATTAATTTTTAATAATCGTGAATTTGAGTTGTTTAAGATTATTATTGAGGTATTGAGAAAAATTATGTTATTGAATTAAATATTTCGTGGAATTTTTTATTAATTGAGTTTTAATCTTGAATATTTAAGTGAGTGATTGAACATTACATTATATTGATTTTTATAGTTAATTGGGGTGTTACACTATCTTTTACGAGACAGTTTGGATTTTGTTTTTTAAGTTAAAGTTTGCTAAACTAAGAATGTAAATTTTGCATCATAACCGCATCGACTTGTCCGCACCTAATATTAATAATGGATGGACAAAGCTCATTGCAATAATTAAGACTTGTTTACAAAAGGGGAAGCAAGATTTATCAATGAATATCATATTTCATACTTTTTGCCGGGTAAAGGTCACCAGAACCCAAATGTCTTCAAGTCAATGTATTTATATAATTTTGTATAATTTACTTCTGATTGATCAAAAAAACACGTGTCAATATATTTATATAATTTTGTATAATTTACTCTGATTGATCAACAAAACACGTGCCCTTTGTTCATGAGTCTTCCCAATTCTTCCAACAAATAAGCGATTAATTACTTTAGGTCCAATAATACTTTACATTAAAGTGGGAAATTGAATCTTTTGAGCACAAATGTTTTATCAAGTAGGTCCAATCAGTGAATTATTAACAAATCTAATCAATCAGTCTTTCAAACTAATTAAACATATATAAAGCTTGACTAATGACTTTTAAACAAAAAATGAAGAATTAAGCGAACCAAATAACAGCAATTCTTCTTAGCAAAAGAGACCGCTTTCCTGTATTCAGAATTATATTTAAAACTATACTTGCAACGGTTGATTTCATTTAAAGAATAAAAAATATAATAAACAATAAAAATAATTTCAAAATAAATAAATAAATAAATAACAATAATAACAGTCGTTCGCAATGTGTGTGCAGATCTATTGTCAAGTCTTTTGTGGCATGTTGGAAGTGTTGTAGAAAGGTAGTAATCTCCAATACTGGATTCACACTTGAATAGTAGTAAACCAATCCCAACAGTGCATGCATAACCCACAATTATTGTCAAGTCTTTTGTGGCTTGTTTGAAGTGTTGCATAAAGGGTAGGTAATCTCCAACACTGCATTCACACTTGAATGGTATTCTTCAACCAATCCCAATAGTGCATGCATAACCCACAATTGTGGGTTAAGACGTAAGCCATGTTCAAGATGGGTTATGATTGTGGGTTATGCTAATATATATTTTTATTTTTTATTTGTTTAATATTACTTCTTTTAATAAAGTAAGCATTTTTTAAAGTATAATATTTTATTTCAATTAAAAATCTAAACATATTAATGTTTTTAAAATTTAATTATTAATTTTTTTAAAAAATATATAAATTATATTTTAGAAAAATCATTTTAATATTTTTATTTGGAAAATAATTTGATCCAATTTTGTGAAATTTGATGCATTAAATACGTGGTAGTATTTGTATTACATTCAGTCCAATCTAGTATAATCAAATTTTAATCAAATACAATCATTTGTAGAAGGAGTTGAAGTCTTTCTGCAAAATAAGGTTGAAAATTAATTTCTTTTGCTTTTGACGGTCTAGCACGTTCTCAACTATTTTACAACTACAAAATGAAATTTCTTTTTGCAAACTAACCAATTTCCAAAGGGTCCTTTCCCAAAAGCAAATCCACCAACCGGAAAAAGCAAATCCACCAACCATTAATCCGATTAGAATATTCAATCATCATCTGTTAAGATTCCTTCTTTCTCAATCAAACCACTGAAACCAATGAAAGTTGGATAGGTAACCTTGAAATCAGATAACAATTATATTTTAGCTACTAAGCATGGTTTCTTATGGTTAAAAGAAATTTCTTTACACAGTCAATCATACCTTAAATTATGGTGGTTTGACTCTTACAATATGTATTTAGCATTGGGGAAATTGTCTCCACATATTGTGGGAATAGATTTCTCTGATTATATGAGTATATTTTTAGATCACACATACATTGTTTAATCGCAGAATGTAGATAAACTTGACATATAATATTTGATTTTGACGGAACTCGACATATGATAATTATTGTTAGATTATTTGCAATTATTTTAAAATATATTTACATAAAATACCCCAATGATTTAAATTTTTTTTACAAGTGGATTTAAGTTTATTTTTAAATTATATGAAACCATATGCTGTTAGTGAAAGACAATCTAAAAAATGAATAGCGGAGATCTCATTTTTTTTTTTTAAAGTTTTTTTTCAGATTTTTTTAACTTTTATTTTCTTAAAAAGATTATTTTAACAAAACATGAATCTCCAACATCCATTTTGGATATGGATTATGGAGGTTTATGCTTTTAATTAATTAATTAATTTAAAAAAATTTTAAAAATATTGAGGAAATTTGATTATTTCATCCAAATTTATTATTAACAGTTAAAATTAACTGCAATTAACTAAAGCAGTAAGGGAGACAATGGTTTTGATGTAGTGGTAAAACCAAAAGCCTACCCACTTGTTTCATAAAAGATTGTGGGTTCAACTCACAAGTTTTACTTAATGTGGGTAATTTTCCCTAGCATATGTGGGTTGCACCGTTTCATTTTCTGAGAGTTGATATTTTCTCATAATCATATCACAGTTGATCCCAATAATTAAAAAATAATAATAAAAACAAATAAAAATAAATAAAAATCTAAAGCAGTGAGGGTTTCACATAAGTGCAATTACTTCTTATTTCAAAAAGTAAAAAGGATATTTGACTGAAATTTCTGCAATTTACTAGTCAATATTGCAAGTCCTTAAATTTGGGGGGTCTAAGTCTTGTGATTGTAAATGCTTGCAATTCCATCCTGAGCAACTGAACAAGAAACAAGAACGGCAATGGAGAGTCCCAAGCTGTTGATATTTGCATTTCTTAGTATAGGTACTCTCACAGTTCTCGTCCATGCCCAGAGCCAAAGAGGTTAGACTGCTTGGAGTAATTCAGATTTTGAATATTAGATTTGCTTGTAGTTTTATAATTTATTCACTAACTATTATTAATTTCTCTTCAAATCTCTGCAGGCTTTATTAGCATCGATTGTGGATTGCCTGAAAATTCTGTGTACACTGAAAAGAAAACAGGCATAAATTACACTTCAGATGTAACCTTCACAGATGATCAAGTGAATACAAGAAAGACACCCTGGAACAACCATTCCTGACAGTCAGAAGCTTCCCTGAAGGAATGAGAAATTGTTACACTCTAGAACCTGCCTGTGGAGATGTTAAGTTTCTTATAAGAGCAAGTTTCATGTATGGAAATTATGATGGCAAAAATACACTACCACGTTTTGATCTCCTTCTTGGAGCTGATGTGTGGGATTCAGTTGCATTGCCGAATCCATCCACCATTGTTTACAAGGAAATAATCCATGTCCCTCCGAAAAATCATATAGATGTCTGTCTTGTAAACAAAGGTTCAGGCATGCCTTTCATATCTTCATTAGAATTAAGACCCTTGCAAAATTCCAGTTATCCGATTAATTCGGACATTTCATTACTCCTCTATCAACGATTGGATATCGGTTCAACAGCCAATGCTAATAAAACATACAGGCAAGTTGTTTTGCAGTATAACAGAAGTTTTTTGTGATGGAATATATTTTACTAATTTAATTAAAACTGTAATATGTAGGTTTAAAGATGATGTTTATGATCGAATATGGTCACCCTACACAAATTTCAGCTGGGTAACAATCAGTAGCTCGCTCAAAGTCGTCAACTCCGGTTTTGGGAATCAGTACCAGCCATCTGAGGTTATGCAGACAGCTGCCATGCCAGCAAATGGTAGCGATTCGTTGGTAATTAACTGGAAGCCCAGTGATCCCACAACAATGTTCTTTGCTTACTTTTACTATGCGGAGCTTGACAAGAGCCAAGCCACAAATCAGAGTAGAAAGCAATTTAAGGGCAATTTATGGCATGGACCTCTTAATCCGTCTTATTTAGCCTCGGGTACTTCATACACCACTAACCCCAGTACTGGAGAAAAACAAGAATTTTCAATAAAAAAAACTTACGACTCTCCATTGCCACCCATCCTCAATGCCTTTGAGTTATATCAATCAAAAAAATTCCTACAATTGTTGTCCAACCAAGGAGATGGTATGCGTCTTCTAACTTAAATGAAAATTTTCAAGTGTGAACGGCGTTATGTTTTACTAAAGATACTGGCTTCAATAAGTTATTTTCTCAAATCAATAATTAATAATTTCAGCTAAAGTTTAATATAAGCATAGAAAATATATATACTGATGTCAAAAGAATATTTTAAATTTTTGTATCAGTTGCAAACATCAATTTTTCGTCTCTCTTCTTCTAATGGATTTTCTTAATTTGTTCTTCTATGTGCATATAAACAATATATTAGTTGATGCTATAATGAATATCAAGAGAAAATATGGAGTGAAAAGAAATTGGTAAGGAGATCCATGTGCCCCTATAAAATATTTGTGGCAAGGTCTTAATTGCAGCTACCCTGAAGATAATCCCCCACGGATCACATCTCTGTGAGTCTTATAGCATCCTATACTTCTTCGCCTTGTTTTGTTTGTATTGTTACTAAAATTATTATATAAGCATGCAGGAACTTGTCTTCCAGTGGAATATTTGGAGAGATTTCTCCCTATATATTAAGTCTCACATTAATTCAATCTTTGTAAGCATTTCAGTCTGTCATGAATTTTAGTTGAAGTTAATGTTTACCTATTGTATATTGATGATGCCTAGTTGATTTTATTAAAACTTTCAATCACAATTTCAGGGATTTATCATACAATAATTTGACTGGACCAGTGCCTGATTTTCTGTTACAATTACCATTCTTGACTGCGTTGTAAGTTGGCCTAATGGTGATGTTAAAATAGATGTTGTTTCGCTGTTAACAATTGGATAAAGAAAGATCACATACTATTCCTTTTACAGAAATTTGAGAGGAAACAATCTCCAAGGTTCAGTGCCTATTGGACTTAGTCAAAAATCGAAGAATGGTCTATTGTCATTAAGGTTTGTCATTTGCTTTCAGTTCTAATTTGGAAAGGACTAAAAAAATATTAAAAACAGGATAAATACCAATTCAGTTCTGAATTTTGTCTTAATTTCAAGTAGTTTGTGGCTGTTCAATTTGTGACTAACTTAGTCTCAATATTTTTCATAAGTGCTACATTAGTCCTTTTACTTATGAAAGATGCATATGTTCTCTCATTGCATAACTTAATGGTGTTGAATTGTATATATTAAATTGTTATTATTTATTTATTTTAATTGGTCAAAATACTTAAAACTACCCACAACAATTGAAAAAAAAGTGAGAATATTCTACTTTTATCTTAATTGTAAATCACCAAAAGATATTTAAACAATTATATCCTAAGTCTATCCTCCACATAATATTATATTTTCAAATTTATCCAAATTTTATATTAGAATTGTTTTCCTCCTTGATACTTACAAGAAATATATTTGAAAATAAGAATTTTGATACATATCATCATAAATTATTTTGGAATTATTAAACTACTATAATTTAGATCACGATTTAAACATTCATTTTTCTAATTCCTTTCTTAAAAATATTAATATTTTTAAATACATAAATATCATTAATTTTACTATATTTTTTTATCATGTTGCAGTTATAAATAAAATATTATTAATATGTACATAAAAATATTTTAGAATTTATTAAATTATCTATTTTTAGTTGTTTGTATCGAATTAATTAAAATTACATAACAACAAATAGTAATAAGAGTATAAATATCAAATTGATGGTTTTTCAGACAATTTTTAATTCAAAAAAAATTACAATATATTGAAAAATAACTAACATTTTATTTAAATTTTATGCTTCAGTCACTATTTAATATACTGTGCATTTCAGTATTTTTCAGTTTTCCAACAAAAAAACTAAGGATCTCTAATCAATTTTAACAGACTTAAAACCAAAATTGTACCATTACTATGAAATCTTATAAATTGACACATGGGCAACTAGTTTTCCACATATGTACATGATTAAGTAAATAGATATTTTAAAACAAATAAATATTTACAGTAAAAATAAAACTAATTAAAATTAGAAACAATTGAATAAGAAAATAATAGCTGAGAAGAGTTGACACAGAGCAGCAGTCATGGCGTTCAAGATAATAAATTCACATACACATTCTTTTCCCGTTTTTTGTTTTTTCTTTGCTAATTGAATAACGTTGGAGGAGGAAGAACACGATTTTGTCTCTTGAATCTGTTTCTTTTCTCTCTGTACTTTTCAAAAACAGAGCACTCTAAAATTCAACCAGTACAGAAGTTGACGCTTTTCCCATAAAATTCATTTTATGTTAATAATTTTACAATGAATTAACATATGGTATTTATGAAAAATTTCTAAAGGGTATAGTTGGTAAAACGTGGAGAGTACTCACAAGTAATAATGTTAAGAGTTTAAATGAGCTTTAGAAAAACACATGGGCTGTTGCTTGATCCTTGGTTAATTGTTTGTTACAACTTTTTTTTTTTTCTGGTTAGGAACTTACACTGGCATCCTCATTTTCTCTTGTTTATAGTGTGGAAACCCAGATCTTTCTCTTTCAACATCTTTCACGAAAAGAAAAAGCGTTGTTGTTCCAATTCTAGCATCATTTCTTGCAGTTCCAGTACTTGTCGCTGCAGTTTCTGTTTTTATGAACCTCAAAACAAGAGGCCGAGGTACATGATGACTTTGCAGCTCAAATTTTATCCAAAAGTAATATTCTATGAACCATGCTTGTGAGACTCATTAATGTATTTTCCAGGCATCATTTGGAACAAAAATAGTAGGTCTCTGGAGCCGAAAAATCGAAGGTTCTCTTACTCTGAAGTTTCAAAAATTACAAACAACTTTGAGATGATTATCGGAAAAGGCGGTTTTGGAACAGTATATTATGGAAACTTAGATGACATGCAAGTTGCTGTCAAAATGCTATCATCGTCATCAATTCAAGGGGATAAACAATTTCAAACTGAGGTATACATACACACAACTTGTACACAACATTTTTCAACTTTTTTCATATAACTATATTATGTTTGGGATCGTAGCTTAAAAATTTATATTTTATAATTTTATTTAAGAAATAATGAGATTTAAAAAATAATAGGTAGGTGTTTGGAAAATTTGTAATAAAATGCATATGGCAAAAATGACTAAAATAACATGATGAAAATATACAATTGGTATAATACCATATATATTAAAAAATTAATAAATATAAAAATATAATTATAATAAATTAATAAAAATATTAAAGTAATTGTATAAAATATGAAAAAAAAACACTGAAAATAATGTAACAACTGTTTTTTTTTAAAAGAATAATATAACAATTTTTTACGAAGGAATTTAGTGTATTCCTTCATAATAGAGATGACTTTTTCAAAGCAAGTTTATAATGAATCAATTAATAATACATTGAAATTATGAAGCAAAGTCAATATTTTATAATAATATATAGTGATTTGAAGTGGAAAGATCAACTGTATATAATTTTGAAAAATTTAAAATAAAAAACTGCTATAACTTTTATTTTCAGACTTCTAAAAAATCCGTAGTCAATATGAGGGTATTATTGTCTTTTTATTAAAATTGAAAACTTATTATGGAAATTTCAAATATAAGAGGTTAACTTTTCTAATAATAATGATTCAAAGGCAATATGGTTTGATTGTAGAGAATATTTATTCAGTTTAACAATATTTAAAGTTCAAGTTGTTATACTACAAGTGATATTTCAAAACAACAAAAACTGTGAAGTAAATTACAAAATAAACAAAATTTTTAAAAAATTCTATTAAATACCTTTCTGCACCAAACTTAATACAAAAGTAATTATTGTATAAATAAAAGTGATTTCAAATGTACTCTAAAACTAACATAGGGTTTTATGTACAGGTTGAACTTCTTTTGAGGGTTCATCATAAGAACCTTACAACCTTGGTGGGTTATTGCGATGATGGCACAAATAAGGGACTAATCTATGAGTTCATGGCTAATGGAAACTTAGAATCATATCTCTTAGGTTGGTCCATTAGTTTGTTAAATCGATTCTAGCTACCAGGACAATAGAACCTGCATATTGCTGAAATTCTGGTTCATCAACTTTTTCCATACGCATAGTTATATACATCTATGGTGTTTTTCTATCTTTGGCAGTCTACATTCCATAAATAGATCAGATTCTTTTTATTAATTAATTAAAAAAAATTATAGTTTTTCACAATTTTAATTTATTTTATAGATGAAGAAAACGATAATGCAGATATCTTAAGTTGGGAAGGGAGGCTTCGAATAGCAACAGAGGCAGCACAAGGTTGGGAAATATCTTAATTTCCACATCTCTTTTATTAGGATGGTTGATCATAATATCTCTAACATTTACTGAATTTGAAATGTAGGATTGGAGTATCTCCATAGTGGTTGTAAGCCACCTATTGTCCATAGAGATGTAAAGCCTACAAACATCTTATTAAATGAAAAATTTCAAGCAAAGATAGCTGATTTTGGTCTTTCACGAATTTTTCCAATTGAAAGCGGAACTCATGTATCAACGAACATTGTATGGACTCCAGGATACCTCGACCCTGAGTAAGCATTTTTATGCAATGAAAGTCAACTAATTTCATTAAGTGGACATTAAAGTAGACTAAGTCATATGATATTGGCCTTGCAAGTACTATAAATTAAATAGATTGACTGAAAAAAGTGATGTATATAGTTTTGGAGTGGTTCTTTTACAGATTATTACAAGTAAACTTGCAATTGAAAAATCTGAAGATAGAACTCATATAATTTGATGGATGAATTCCATGCTTGCAGAAGGGGATATTGAAAAAGTTGTTGATCCAAGATTACAAGGAGATTTCAACGTTAACTCTGTTTGGAGAGTTGTAGAAGTAGCTATGACCTGTATTTCTGAAAATTTAGCCAAAAGGCCAACCATGAATCAGGTAGTGATCGATTTGAATGAGTCCTTGGCAATTGAGTCAGCTCATATAAAGGTTGGGCGTGAGATTGGATCAAAAGATCCTATTCAATCATCAATTAGTGTGCACATGCATTCTGAATTACCTCCCCTTGCAAGGTAGCACTTTCTTAATGTAGTTTACTTCAATATTTATATATATATATCTGAGTGTGTAACTGTAAAAGAACCTTTATTTGTCTAGTTCTTGTGTATTACTGATAATTGTGTGATGACATATCGCAACCAAATTATTAATAGCTCGTGGCAGTTAAGAACAGATCTTATTACAGTGTGCGGAAATAATATTCGAGAGCTTTCATATATCCTGCCTTTGTCTGGGAAATAAACTTACTTTGTACGCCTATTTCGAGTGTTTCTGTTTGAGCAATATTGTGAATTACAAAGAATTATGATAGTTTCAGTCTATGAATTGAATTTCCTGTGTATATTTGTGTGAAGAAATCTTTTCTTGGTTATGTTCAATGATAATTGGAATATAGCATACAAACAAAAGCGTGTCATGATTTAAAAGTTGTATAGTTAGAATTACAAATTTATGCTAGTTGTAAGCCATATTTGCCATTCTCCAAGCTGTTCTTCTCAAATGATCATTACAATTAAATTAGTTCAGAATTCAATTGAAACATGATCAGTTGTTATAAATGTGAGCATATATTTTATTTGGTTGATATAACTCATTCACTCAAAATTAATAACAAAAATCTGAAAATAAATTCAAAATGAGCAAATTTTCATGTCATGACTATTTATTCCAACTAAAACAACTTAATATTACCTTCGAATCTAGAACTCTTATTAAGAAAAAGTTTAGAATCTGGTAAATATAACACTATTTTGTGCCGTTATGACATGACATGAGTACCAAAGAACTATTCAAAAGATGAAGTAGCAGTAGAACTTGACAGATCCCTTTCTGTACGTTGTTAAGTACTAACTACTAGTGTAGAGTCTCCAACAAGTAGCCTAGAGTTCAAATAAGAAAAAATAGTAATTTAATATACAATTTTGCTCCCCTAGAATTCATTTATATGGAAAGTTTGCTATTATGATGTTGACATTCTAGTAGAAATACACTCAAGTCTGTTATATATTCATTAGAAGTAATAGTCACCATTTAGTGACAGTGGTTAGAATTTCCTCCCCCACGCTTAATTGCTTGAAAATGATAATTTCCTCATTCTATCAACACGTCATAGACTTGTTCAACTGAGAATTTTTTAAATTCATCAATCAGCAAGTGAAAATTAGAATGGTTTTATAATCTACCCGTTGGTTCATTTAGAATCTTAAAGCTTTTGTCATTTACGTATTGTAGTGGCTAGTTGCAGATTTTTCCAGTGAATAAACTACAAGCACCAATTACAAGAATCAAGCTGAACAATCTCCTCACACTTTAATGCCACGATCAAGAAAAATTTCGTTAAGAGCATAATACAAAATTTACAATTTTAAGCATCATCAAAACTCAAATTATTAATTGAGTGACAGAATAAAAGTAGATATAAAGAGTGGCACAATTACATCTCATTTTCATGTGATAAATTTCTACCTTCTACATTAAATATTTTGCAGACTTTTCTCGAACTAAAAAACTGATGCCTAAGTCGTTGATTGTGATAGTCTTGATAAAATGTTGATAATGTCACCGGCATACCGTCATTAATGTTATTGTAATTAAATATTTACCTGCATCTATAATTATATTAATTATAGGTTGAGACATATATTGTCTAATTATTAATTAATGAAATTGATTATTTTCTATTTCATTCATTCTTACAAAACTTAAGAATTAATAAATTATTGAATGTTAAAATATAAATTTGCTTACAAAATTTATTATAATTTAATATTAATAAAGTTAGTTACCATCAGACCCAAAAGTTTAAATTGATAGAAAAAAGACTTGACTTAAGGTTGAAACATGACACGCCTCCTCACATGTAACATGGACAAATAACATACATATGTTAAACATCCCAAACTATAATATTCAAAATTTGAGATTGACGCAGGATACATCTCCTCACGTATAACATGGACAAATGATAGATTTGATAGGTGATATGCCTCTTCATGTGTAATAATAATAGATGGCAAATACATGCTAAATGCCTCCAATTATAATAGTGAAGACTTGAGGTTGATACGTGAGACATCCCCCCATGCATAACATGGACAAATGACAGATGTCAGATACATGTTAAACGTCTCCTATCGTTATAACTTGACCTTCTAACATGTGTGATAAAAATTCAAGATAAAGTGAGGAGAAAATGTTTGAATCAGAGATCCAAAAACTCTAATATCAATTTAATTACCATCAAATCCAGAAATGTAAATTGAGTTCAATTATAATATTTAAGACTTGAGGTTAACACGTGACAAATAATATAAACTATTGATTAGAACCCAATATTATTGGATTGTTTTTCTCTAATTTTGTTGGATATTCGGTACACTCTCTATAATATATATATATATATTATTATAGGACTTTTCTATTCAAATTTATTTAGCTTACCTACGAACAATCATATAATTAATGACTAGCAAGTCAAGTTTATCTATTTGTTTTCCCAAGAACCCAAAGTTTAATCATATATGGTCACATGCACGATGGTTTATATTGACCATAAAATCGACCTTGAACATATATGCAATTGTCTATTTATTTATCATAGAATTTCTATAGCTCGCATTACTTGTGGGAATTAGGATTCTCTCTCATGTTGATATTTGTGTTGAGCTCAAAGAATTAAATTATAAGGTATAATGCTTCAAAATAATAAAAGTAAAAAAGATTAAAAAAAAAATTACCTCAATTATTGATGGCAAATACAATCAAATCTATTAGGATCAATACAAAGATCAATATAGAAAAAGATCCTAATTCAACTTGTGGAATGGTCTCATACTTTATTGAGGAAATGGGAAAATCTAATCATGAAATTTAAATGTCACTGTTACATGAATTGCCATGAATTCTTGCATTCTAAAACCCCACAACCACAAGCTCCAATATCCAAAGCATGTGCACCATACGTGCGCCTACGCCATTTCTGTTTTTGAATCGGTCGGATTAGTTATATTACTTGTGGTCCAAGGCTGTTATGTTTTCTTTATTGTGGGTCAGATTGAACTTAAATTATCTTATCATATTAACCAATTTAGTTTACAAATTAATGGATATTATATACTTGTACGTCCTTTTCCGCTCAAGATTCATTGTCATTGATGGTTGTATGAAATGTGAAATTTATTATATCATTGTCTCCCTGATACACCCGCCACCTTACTGAACCCAATTTGTAAGCCTCTTCATACGCAAACTAACTGTGGATATTCACCCAATTTCTAAATAATCCAGAAACTCAAGTTGTGTATCTGAAATTTCGAAGCAAATAATATTACTTATGCCTGGATGGATAAAGGTTGGAAAATTCCTTTCTCTGCAAAAGGTATTGCTGCTCTATTAAAAGTACTTTATATTTTATAATCAGTTGTAAGCAACGTTAGACATCCAAATTCATATATTAACTTATTGTATATCAATTCAATTAATATGCATGTGGTAAGTGATGTATATTTATTTATGAATTAAGATATCATAAGTTCATTTTATGTCACGTTTATACTCACATATGTTCAACAATTATCTCCTAACCACAATCTGAATCTAATAAATTTAATACAACGTTTGTGGGGCACTGATTAAACATATGTGAGGAGTAATGAAGTCAAAATAAATAAAAGTAAGTATATTTAACAATTGAGCTATTTTTTATTATACCATAAGACTTAGTAATGAAGTTTAAAACTAGAATCCAATTGTGATATGAAATTTTTAAGCACCATAGTTTTTTAATTAACAAAAGATAAAATGGTTCAAAAAAATGGTGCTAAAAAAATCATTTTCATAGCTTTAGGCTAGTTTCAAAACTCAAAATTGGTACTAAACTATTTCAAATAATTTTATGCTAGTTTCAAAACTCATTACTAATTGTCAATTTGTTAGAGAAGAACCTTAGCCTATCCGAAGACAGCCGAACTTATCTGTGGGAAGACTTTGAAAAGACTTCATGGAGCAAGGGAAGCGTGTGTTTCAATAAATTCTGTATATTTTATTGTGCTGAAATTTCATAGTGAGATCGCATGAAAATGCATAGAATATGCAAGCAAACAATGCTTCAACATTACATTGCTTTTGCAAAATTTCCTTGGTTCGGGTCTCTCTCTCTCTCTCTCTCTCTCTCTCTCTCTCTAGCTCCTAATCCATATGGTTTGTGATTGAATAACAATTTATTAGATAAAAAATTATCAAATTTTATAATTCATTTTAAACAATTTCCTTTCGTTCTCAGTTATCAGCCAGCCTTTTAAAACAATTTCCTTTCGCTCTCAGTTATCAGCCAGCCTTTTAAAACAATTTCCCTCCACTCTCCGTTATCAGCCACCCTCTACCACCGGTAACTTCTACCAGCCTCTTTACTTTCAACCGGTCTCCTTCACCAACATATCTTGCCAACGTCAATAGTCGCAAGAAGTGGGCTTCGAGGATGATCTAATTTGTATAAATAGCACCATCATAATAAAACTCACTTTCCACCGATGTCAATAGTCATAATTAAGCATGATTGACTTATAAAATAGAAATAATGATTATAAATCATACACATTCAAAAGTATGATCGGTTCAGAGTATAAATGATGATTAAATCACATAAAGTTAGAGGCATGATTCTCATAGATAAAAAGCAACTTAAACAGTGTTGAGTTCAAAATTAGCCAAACAAAAGATATTTGTATCTATAATCTAGCCATCTAAAGATGCCAAATCCCTTGGATATGGATAAATATTTGTACAAAATCATAATGATAAAACTAAGATTGTGAGATACATGCATAAAACTTCTCATGAAGTATAGTGATTGACCATGATGAAATATATTCATCTATAAATAGATACAATTATGCTATGACTTTAACTATTTTTACAAGATTATAAGTACTTAAAATATGTCTAATGAATGTAGTTATGGCATCTTTATGGTTCCATATTAATGCATATATGAGAATCCTTAAAAGATAGAAATTAATTAAGGCATATAATTTGAAAATTTATTGCTTATGTGCAATAAGGTTAGATTGATCATTGTATGGATTAAATCACTATGGGCAAATGTAATATAATTCAGTATGATGAAATACCGATATGTTAACTCATTTATATGTCCATGTGCTTCAATAGAGAGCTTAGAGTTCATATATGCAATTACAACAATAAATGATGATGATATGAATTTAATCAAGGACCTATGGTTTTGAAAGATTTTCTGAAGAACACCAAATGTCTATAAAACTAATAGAAGAGAGATAAAATAAAATAATATCTTAGCTTGGAAATTGAGTACATATTATATGAGATTTGTACTATTCACAAACATATATGAAAGGATTTTGAAATGTTTGAATACTAATTGTTAGTTATCATCGGGTCTAAAGGTTTAAGCTGATAGAAAAGAATTCAACTATAGTATTTAAAACTTGAGGTTATGATACATTAACACGTCATCTCATGTGTAATGTGGATAGATAATAGATAACGGACACATACTAAACGTCCCTACTGTATAATATATGTAACGAGAATATTTTCAGATAAAGAGGGGAAAGATGTTTTGAACTAAGGACCTTCAAGCTATGATACTATGTTAGTTATCATCAGACCTAAAAGTTTAAGTTGAAAGAAAATAGTCCAATATAGTATTTAAAACTTGAAGTTATGACACGTTAACACTGATGTTCATCCCTCCAAGTATCATTAACTATTCTCTTAATTCAAGAAGGGTTATTTTTTACTTAAGAGTAATTTTATTAAAAGATATTTGATCCATGAGCACCATATCATATTGCACCAATATATATGCATCGCAATGCAATTGATTTTACATTGTATTTTCAAGATCCAATTCTATACTATTATACTTCTATATGGGAACAAATATATTATTTTATTTATAATTAAGTTGTGTTCAAAGTATATTTAGTTATGCAGATCATAAGTGTTTCTTTGATCTATACCAAACTTTTTCTCAAGTTGCTTATGTTTCTCACTCATAATAATTCCATGGCGTTCTAACTTTTACTGAGACAACCTCTAATCACTTTCATATTGTTCAAGCTTATATAACAAGGTAAGCATGTTTATGGTTGAGATATATTATTTATCATATTTAATGTACATACGGGTGGTTTGTCTCACTTATATCACTCAAGATGAAGATTTATCTCAGAAGAATATTATCATAGAGAGTATTCCATTAGAGCGAGCTCCCCATTAAGGGTAACATTCTTTTAGGGATAGTATATTAAATTAATATGAACATATGCACGTACCTATCCCTCTTTTCTTCGTCAATCGAGTTTTATCTCACTGGGTTTTCTTATCAAAGTTTTTAACAAGACAATCCTTTTAAGCATGTTCAGATATTAAAAAATCCAAAAGATGATTGTATATATATTTTTTATTGATCCAATAGATCATAAAATATCTTTTGCTTCGGTCTTTATTTCATTGAGTTTTTATTAATAAAATTTCAGTCCAAAAGTTTTATGAGCAAGTGTATGTCATCTTTTTCAAAGTTTTTATATACTACACTCTTTTTCCATTCAACAAAATTTTATCTCATTCGGTTTTATTGGTAGGGTTTTTAATGAGGTAGTTTATCTTTAGATAGAGGCGGTGACTTTGGGTGGCAACTTAGGCTATAAATATATGTATCTCACTTTGAAACGAGTAATTTTTCTCTCAAATCCAACTCCTATACTAATAAAATTTCTTCCTTTTCCCTTCTACTTTATCACTTTCACATTTATTTCTTTATTTGTTATCATATCACATATGCTATCAACTTCATACATTCTTCAACTTCTACTTTTCTCTATTTTATTTTGTTGATTTTACAACAATTCGTACAATTTAATTCTTTTCTTTGATATTTTCAGAGCAACTAATTGATTGATCAACAAAACATGTGCCCTTTGATCATGAGTCTTCTCAAATATTCCAACAGATAAGCTTGGATAAATTACTTTATATCTTTTTCTATCATATTCTGTGATATTACATTAAAGTAGGAAGGAAGAACTTCGAAGAAAGGAAAAAGAAAAATTAAAAAAGAAGAAGAAGAAGAAGAAAGTAGGAAATGGAATCTTTTGAACACAGATGCTATATCAAGTAGCCCCAATAAATGAATTAATAAAAATCTTAATCAACCCATTTTCAAATTAATTAAAATCCATTCTAACAAATCTAATTCGATCGATTAAAATATATAGAAATTTGACAATAATTAATTCTAGCTAATGAATAAATAAACATGGAATATTGTTGAAAATCCAAGGATTGTTATTAATGAATAATGTTATTGATTGGATAAGATAGTCAAATCCAAGATGGACAATAACTTCCAAACAAAAAATGGAAAAGTAATTGAACCAAATAACAGTAGAATTTCTTAGCAAAAGAAATCCCTCCCCGTAGTGAAAGTTATACTCCAAATCATACTTAAAGCGAAGGAATTAAAAATACATATACAAATAAACAATAAAAATACCAGTCCTCTCCAAAGGGTGTGCAGACCTACGAATTGCAATTTAATAAATTAATGTTTTTAATTTTCAAGCTTTTTGAACAACAATGAAGATGTAATTCATAAATTAATTCTATATTTTCATGCTATTTGAACAATAATGAAGTCGAGAAAACTCCAAAGTTTTAACTCAATGCATTTATATTATTATTACGTTTGCATAAATTCTTTGCTTTCATAAGATCTCAAAGTAAATGATTGAAACGCAAGAAATATCCTTGCTTATAAAGTCTTCTCAACAGATAATCCTGGCCATAGATTAGTTTCTAGTACAATTTAACAATAATTTTGAGAAAACTCTCATCCATGTCTTGAGTCAATTACGAAAGGCCAATTGTGAAGTAAACTCCAACGTTTTAAGTCAATATGCATTTATATATGTTTGCATTAATTCTTTGCTTTCTTAGGATCTCAGAGTAAATGATTGAAATGCAAGTGATATCCTTACCTATAAAGTCTTCCCAACAGATGATCTTGGCCATAGATTAGTTTCTAGTACAATTTAACAGCAAATTCGAGAAAATTCTCTTCCATATCTCAAGTCAATCATGAAATAGTTTTGGTGACAAAATTCAACAAAAAATTACTTAATTTCTAAAACCAAATAAAATCTACATATATGTATATGTATGTGTGTGTGGTTTTTCATAAATATATAAAAATTAATATGTACAAAACTTTCACAACTATTTGTGAGTTTTCAATTATTGTGAAGTGTTTTGAATTCCTTTGAGAAATAAGGTTTGAAATTAATTTCTTTTGGTTCTAATAGTCTTTATCATTTTCTCAATTATTTTACAGCTACAAATTCAGATGCATTAAGCAAACTAACCATTTTCCCAACAATCCTTTTTTAAAAAGCAAATCCACTAACCAACATTAATCCGACTAGAATTTTAAATTATGAAAACAGAGATTCTTTCTCTTTCATCTATTCAAATTACCAAATCCAATGAAAGTTGTATCGATAGGCTTGAAATCTAGAAACAATGGTATTTAAACTGGTCAACCTGAATTTTGATGATTAAAAGAAATTTGACAGCACAATAACCCGTTGTTCAAATCATCAATGTACTTTTGCCTTCATATTATGATGATGGTGTAAAACTTATAATGCATATTTAATATAATGTGTGTGGGCCGGGAAGTGGTCTACTCGTATTGTGATCATATCCATTATATGAATATATTTTTGGACTGTGTTTCTAATTTTTAATTTTACTAAATAGATTTTTAAACGACACATATAATGTTTAATTTCGATAGTATATCTTACCATTATATTTACCAAAAAAAAGAGAGAGAGAGAGAAATTTGACTGAAATTTCTGCAATATACTGGTCAATGTTATGTCATTAATTTGGAAGTATACATTGTCTGATGGTTACTGCTTGCAATTCTATCCTGAGCAATCGACCGAGAAACGGGAACAACTAGCGATGGAGATTCTCAAGCTGTTGATATTTGCATTTCTTGGTATAGTTGCTCTCATACTTCTCGTCCATGGCCAGAGTCAAAGAGGTTAGACTGATTGGAGTAATTTTGAATATTAGGTTTGCCTGTAGTTTTATTCACTAACTATTATTAATTTCTCTTCATCTTTGTATCTCTGCAGGTTTCATTAGTATCAATTGTGGACTGCCTGAAAATTTTGGTTATACTGAAAAGAAAACTGGCATAAATTACACTTCAGATGCAACCTTCATAAAATCATATTCTAAAGCTTTTGTATATTTTGTCCTGTCTTGGCAAGGAGCTTACTTTTTGCAACTTGTCTTGGGTGTTTCTGTTCAAACAATAAATTTCTCTGATTATGGTAAGTAGAATATTTTTAATCAGTAAACTGGGTTAACATAGACCAATTTTGTAATTTCCTTTGTATCTATGTGTATCAAGATTTTTTTTTTTCTGGTTATGTTGAATACAACTCATAAAGCATGCCATTTTACAAAACTTGGACATCTAAATTAACTGATTTATGCTAGAATGCTGTAAACCATATTTGCCAAGCAGTAACTCTCTGCTGATCATGACAATTAAAAATCAACTCAGGATTGGCTTGAGACTTCAGGAAAAAAAAATGCTGTCAATTTGGACCCCTTCAAATGCTAACAAAAATCTCAGAAACGTTCTAACAGCCTTATCAGTTCAACTTGACCATAGATACATCATAAGTCAATTGAGGTAACCCCACATTGATGTCCCTTTTACATCCACAAGTTGGTTTATTAATTTCTTATACTTGTTTAATTAATTAAACCAAAATTATTGTCTTTTTCATTGGTGTTTGATATTGTAATTGACATTACCAACATTTCCATGGTTAAGCATTCAAAACTCTTGAAGTTATTAATCTACCATTCAAGAATTGCAGAGTGTTTACTCTTATTTGACCAGTTCACAAGGTGCAAATATTGTTACATGTAACCACATTAAAGCAGCTTCCAAGCAACCCGTCATTGTTCCAAGTATTTTATACACGATTTACTGCATATATTATTGTAGTTTGTGAGATATCCAATGTAGAGGGTATTTAAATGCTTTAATCGAATACTGTTTCATGATGGACTTGATCTTCACAAGACTTTTAGAGCAAACGAATGTATGTCAGGGGATTATGAGTAAACTTTGTGGATGCTTTGGGCATTCCCTATCTCCCATTTAGAGGGTTGTCAATTTTCATACTTTTTAATTACTTTGCATATTTTGTAATAACAACCAATTTGAAGCAGACAAGCAAATAACCTTTACTTTTCAAGCTAAGGTCCTTGTTTAAACAACTCTCATAATTTATTTTACTAATAAATGTAGTGTTGAATTTTGCATGCGAGTGCATCATAGCAGTTATATGTGATGGAAGCATTTGCGTAATATAACATGATCTGATTATGGCATCATGCATATAGATATAGTAAGCAGAAAAAAAAAAAAATTGACTCAATTCTGAATGTTAAATTCATTATTGTACTTAAACTATATAAGTTGATCAGATCTTGCCCATTCTCTCTTCCGCCCTTTCCTATGATATAGAGGTTAACACAATTTAAAATGTGAATGTGCATTGATTGATTTGATATTCATATAAAGAATGTTGAATTATCAGATATCTCTTCCCCTTTCCCAGCTCACTAATTATATAAGCAAGCAAACAATGCTGCGACATCACATTGCTTTTGCAAAATTTCCTTGTTGGCAATGTCAATTACAATATCAAGTACCAGTGTTGGTAATGTTGGTAATTTCAATTACAATAACAATTTGTTGTCTTTTTCATTGCTGGCAGCTTTAATACAAGAAAACAGAGTTGCATACAGAGAAGAATGCAGGGGAGAAACTGGTCTGCATAGACTAAAAATCTTGAACAATTCCAGCAAGTGTTTCCAACTACTTGACATTTAAATGCTCGCAGAAGAGGACGATACGAAACATATTTGTTCAAAAATGAAAATGACATAACAAAGTTGTAAATCTAATTTAAAATCAAAATGAACAATTTTCTTGTCATGACTATCCATTCCGAATAAAATGATGTGATAGTTAGAAAATTTTCTTTACCTCTAAATCTAGGAGTCTGAAGAAGTGAAAAAGATTTGGAATCTAATTAAGGCTTTAATGTTAAGACAATGTTAACATTATTTTTTCCCGAATGACATGAGCGCCAAAAAATTATTCAAAGAAGAAGTAATAGCAGAAGTTTTGATAGGTCCCTTTCTATATGTTGTTCAAGTACTAAATTCTGCTAGTGCGTCAGTCTGTGACAAATAGCATTGAAGTCAATTAAAATAAAGAGTAGTTTATAATACAATTTGGCTCCCCTAGAATTAGTAGCCAAATTGAGGGACATATAGGTATTTTGGAGGAACATATTTTGCCCTGGCTATCCTCCCACAGCTCCACCGCGTTCCCCATCCACTTCAGTGGTAGGGGTTTAAGCCCCATCATGCACTTACGAGCATATGGGGAAGTTGATATCTCCACTTAACTAATTGTGGATATTCACCCAATTTCTGTTTAATCCAGAAACTCAAAGTACTTATGCCTGGATGGATAAACGTAGGAAAATTCCTTTCTTCGCAGAAGGGATTGCAACTCTATTAAAAGTATTTTATATTTTATAATTAATTAATATCAACTCTTCATAGGAGAGAGAATGCAATGGATAAATTTGATTAATTCATCATAACTTTTTAAAGTTAAGAGGTACTGATGGTAAAATCACTTATATATATATGTTGTTCAAGTACTAAATTCTGCTAGTGCATCAGTCTGTGACAAGTAGCATTGAAGTCAATTAAAATAAAGAGTAGTTTATAATACAATTTGGCTCCCCTAGAATTAGTAGCCAAATTGAGGGACATATAGGTATTTTGGAGGAACATATTTTGCCCTGGCTATCCTCCCACAGCTCCACCACGTTCCCCATCCACTTCAGTGGTAGGGTTTTAAGCCCCATCATGCACTTACGAGCATATGGGGAAGTTGATATCTCCACTTAACTAATTGTGGATATTCACCCAATTTCTGTTTAATCCAGAAACTCAAAGTACTTATGCCTGGATGGATAAAGTTAGGAAAATTCCTTTCTTTGCAGAAGGGATTGCAGCTCTATTAAAAGTACTTTATATTTTATAATCAATTAATATCAACTCTTCATAGGAGAGAAAATACAATGGATAAATTTAATTGATTCATCCTAACTTTTAAAATTAGGAGACACTGACAGTAAAATCACTTATATATATATATGCAACTAAGTGATGTATATTTATTTATAAATTAAGATATCATGAGTTGGTTTTGTTTCACATACACACATATGTACAATAATTATCTCCCAAGGACAATCTGAATTTGATAAAGTAAATAGAAAGCCGGTGGGTTATTGATTAAGTATAAGTGAGTGATAATTATGTTAAAAAATATAAAAATAAATGAATCTAATATTGGGCCCTTTTTTATTTTATACTGTAATTCATTTTTCATGTGATTAGACTTTATTGATGGCTAGAAACTTACATATAGATCACGGAGCTCCATTAATTCGAATCTACTCGGAAATACCTTTGAGTACTTACGTGGAAATTTTCATGATACACCACACAAGTCACGTATAATTTACTTGTCTTATTAATACAGGTAGAGAAAAATATTGGGTGTAGTGGAATGAACCATACTTTCACATCAGGATTGTGCCACATGGCAAGATAGCGATGGGATGCCTGTCCATCCCGCTGCCTGGTAAATTCTTTCAAACGATAAGCACTTACAATCAGCTAGTAAAGTAAACCCATGAAAATGAAATTACAAGTACCCTTCAATTTGGCGATGACTCATAGCATAGACTTCGTCGACTTTAGCCATATTGATCGATCTAGTCTATGTCATTTTTGGCTTCATCAAGGAAAATAATAAGTACTAGGAAATACTTATGAGTATTTTAGCAAAAATTTACATCATAGACTGCACAATAAGTATAATTTATTATGTGGGAAATTTAGTTAGATTGCAGTAGGAAAAATCTTGAGTACAACAAAATACACAATACCTGTTCATTATAATCGTGTCACATGATATGATAGCAACGGGGATGCATGTGCCAACCGCAGCATTGTAAATTCCCCCCAACAGTAGAATCTTAAAATCAACTAATTAAGCCCATGAAACTGAAATGACAAGTACGCTTCAAGTTGGTGATAACTCAAAGCATAAGACTCAGTGGACTTGAGCCATGTTGACCTGGTCTAAGTCATTGCGGGCTCCATTTCTTCACGTTAAAACAAAAAGTATGTCAATTAATTTCTAGTCCAACTGGCCATGACTTGCATGCATCTTAAAAAACCAACCATTGTATGGCGCGTAAAAGGCTTAAACATTTGTGAACGATAATAACGTGATGTGGACATTGATTCAAGTCAATTGTTGCATGCAATTTGGTCACTGCCAACTTTACTTGTAGGCAAAGGTAACTACATTTATTACCATGAATATATCACTGGCTCACATTTTTAAAGATTTGAGTGGTCCCTTATATAGGAAAAAGAACACATGCATCTACAAGAAAAAATGGTTCTTTTTTAATATATAGATATGCACAGAGAAAATTACAGGAAGTGTTGCCCATTCATTATGTCTTGACAAATCTTTTGTGTATTATAGGAAGTTACAAGTCTACCCTATAAGTCTCTAAAGTTACAATAAACTCTGTTTAAGCCTTTGTCTTCACAAATAAGGGCTGTATTTTTAATGTAATAATTCCAATCATTTGAGAAAAGGTAATTACCAAATAAGTCCTGGACTTTTTAAAAAATTTCAAGTAGTTTGTGACTTTTTTTCATTTTTGATCGAATTGCTCACCATATTTTCCATAAATATCAATTAACTACCTGAATTTTTAGAAGCAATCAAATTAGTCTCTCATATGGTCAAACCATTATTTGGACCCCTTATTTTTCTAAGTATCAATTAAGTCCCTAACTTTTTTAAAGTGACTAAATTAGTCTCTTTATATGGTCAAACCATTGTTAATTTTAATTGCTAACTTTGACAATTTTAGTGAAAAGAAATGAATATCCTTGATTTGCCTTATTTGAGTTAGTTTAATTTCTTTGGTGTATGAATATTACTTTACCTAAATTTATCAATAGAATTACAATAAAATCAAAATATTCTTCTACTCAAATGTCAATTTTACTCATAATATTTAGATCATTAATAAAAATTCTAAATATATTTTTGTGGGAGAAAAGTCAAATTTAACTTTTATTATAAAAAATTACTAAAAGCTTCAAATATGTTGTCATCTTCCATGGGATGCCACTCATATTTACACTTTCTTTTTTTTTTTTTTTTTTTTTGTTCTTGATTTTTATAATTGAAATTATCTAATTGTTCTTGATTTTTATTATTGAAATTATTGCATGCCTTTAAAAGCTAGTTGTAAAAAATAATTGGAGGAAAAATTATTTTAAAATTTTTATTTCTTACTTACATTTTCTATAATGGGTTGCTCATTGTAGAAAAATCATTAACCATATACAATGCCTATTGTAGAAAATAACTGGATGGAGGGAAAAATTTTTGAATATGTTTCAATTCCAACCAACAATAAAAATTTTATACATATATATATGTATATATATATTTCTTAACTTTCTAAACACTATCATCTTATTCTTTCATTCTTTACACCACTCCAACTCTCTTATTACTCTCATTTCATCAATTTTACTTCTTTATTTAATAAATGCTTTTTGGAATAATTATTTTTAATGCTTGGTTCATATATGTTTTATTTAAAACAGGCATGGCCGTTGTAGAAGCACTTTTCTATAGCTAGCAATGCCCATTGTAAAAAGCGTATTTACCACGAACATGACAACAACCATTGCCACCTATAGAAAAAACTGCCTAGATAATATTTAATGTTATAGATCTCAACAACACTAATAGAACATAAATGTTATCTAAGAGAGGCATTTTTTAAACATTCACTATGTTTTTTTTTTCGGTGGAAATGGGGGAGGGGATTATAACTTTAGATTTCAACTTCATTAAAAAGTGTGGTTACAACTCAGCTATGCTTGTGATGACAAAAGCCTTTACATTAACAAAAACATTTTTGCAAACAAGTGCTCTACAAATTTCATGTTTAATACCAAGACTATAATCTAGCATATGAGGCTGATGACTATGATATGTGAGAAGACTGGATAAATCAAATTTTGAATCATCACTTTTCTCTAAAAGGTAGGCAACACCAATACTTATTGATAGTATTTTTTTCATAATTATTTCCAATTTGAGCTTAAAGAGTAAAATTATAACAAACTTATAAGCGATGAACTTATAATTGATTCATAATTGTTGTAATACATGCCTAAGTAGTAATGAAATTTATAATATTAGATTATAATTTCTACACAAGTCAGAAACTCGACTTCAAATACTTCAAATAATGAAAATAATTCATCTACCACCTATAAAGGTTTTAAATAATTGTGTGATAATCACTATTGTAAAACTCAATGAGTAACGTTGACTACTAGTTAAGAACTCGGTCAGCTAGGTTCCACCAACCTTAGAACCCCAAATCAGGGTTTCTACTTATCGACGGTACGTAGTCATTGTACTCGGCCCAACTCAAGCAACTCAAGTCTCTATGGAGCTCTTCACTAAATTTTGCACCAACCTTCACTACCAGTTTGTCATCACTTATGTCATCTCACCATCTTTACTGCTAGTTGCCAGCATGTTATCTCTACTGTCAGTCATTTATTCAATGGAAATGGGATGCGACTTTGCAAGTTATGGATTTTGACTATTAGAGCTTAATGGGTTATGGGTTTAGAGTGTCATTGTTGTTGTCGATGGGTCATTGCTATCGTTGATCTTTCGTCATCGTCATTTGTCCAATCATGGGTAGTAGTTTGGTTATGGGTGGTGGCGTGGGGCATTTAAAATGGGTTTGATAAGTGATTAAGTAAGGTATGTTTATATAGAAGAGCAATTTGGTCATGCCCCCATCATTTAAATAAATGTCAATTTATGCCCTTATATTTCAAAAATAATAATTTTCCCCTCGTTGGCTGACAATTGTTAATGTTTGTAGAGAGGATAACTATGCTCTCATATTAATGTTTTGTGATCATATGATTGTATTTTGATTCTATAAATATTTTTTTTATTTTTCTTTATTGGTTTGACCAAATTTGATTGTCAATCAATGGGTTAACTGTTGACCGATAGTCAAACTGAATATTTGCAGAGTAGCTAAGTAGTTGCTACTCGACAAGTCACCGATTGACTAGCAATTAACGAGTTTTGAAACATTAATCATGAAAAGCCAAGGGCGGACCTAGCTTGATCCCCAAGAGGGGCACGTGCCTCCCCTGAAACATTTTAAAATTTAATTAAATTAACTATATTGGTCATCAGATTTATAAATATATAAATAAAATGTCATATTGTATCAACGTTTGCGAACGATGCTATTGGTTAGCGTGTCCTTATGTTTCCAAAAGCCATTAGGTTCGAAGCCACATTGCCCCACCATGAAAATAATGTTGCTTCATCTCATTGTTTTTTAGTATTAAATATATTATATAAATTGAATCCTACAAACAATTGCAAACCATGAATGGTGCTAATGGTTGAAACTTGTCCTTCTTTCTTGAATCAACCTTGGTTCAAGCCCATTGAGAGGTCCCTTTTTTTTTTCTTTTTCTTTTTCAGTTAATGGCACTATTTTTTTTTTCTTTTACAGTTGATTTTTTTTTTCCCATCAAAAAATGTTTTTTCAGTCATTAATTATATTGTGTAAATAATTTTAAAAATTATATTGTATAAATAAAATTCTACATACTTTTTCTTATTTTTTTCTTCCATTATGGTTCAATTTCTTCCTCTATCAAAACATGTTTTTTTTTTTTTTTTCATATTTCTCTAATTATTACAAACTAATCGTTAAAGTTAAAACATTTAGACTTTGCAAATTGTAATGCTCATTTCAAATTATTTTTCTTATTACAAACTATATAATGTTTACATGAACTAGAAAATAAGCATATAGTGTTATTTAATCTTAATAGGTCTTGATTTATTCATGATTATTGGTGTAAATTACATCTCTTACTAGTTAATGTATTTTAACTATTTTTATTTTATATAACATTTTTCTAGCAATTGAAGGAAACATTGCAAACAAAATTTCATATAACTTAGTTTAATGATGATATAATTATTATATAAAAGTGCTCCTCCTCATGTAGATTTCTTGGTTTGTCATTGTGAAAGGCCAATTGTGAGGTAAACTCCAAAGTTTTAAACCCATGCGTTTATATTAAGTATATTATTATTTTATCCCTTAGACTTGGAAATAATGTCAAAGTTTTAAACCCATGCATTTATTCTGGATGGAAACTGCTTTTGGAGTGGTGGTAGGAGTTTTTTTTGCTAATATTTTCAAAAGTTGGGGGTTCATTGATATTACTTTCTATTTTAGGGTTTTTTTTTTTTTAAAGAATTTTCCCGTTATATTATACTTTGCATCAATTCTTTGCTTTCGTAGGATCTCAAATTAAATGATTGAAATACAAGAGGTATTCTTACTTATAAAGTCTTCCCAACAGATGATCTTGGCCCTAGATTAGTTTCTAGTACAATTTGACAAGAATAAATTTGAGAATATTCTCTTCCATATCTCAAGTCAATCATGAAATAGTTTTGGTGCAATAAAATTCAACTAAAAATGATTTAATTTCTAAAACCAAACAAAGTCGATATTTATATATGATTTCTCATAAATATATAAAAATTCGTGTGTACAAAATTTTCACAGCTATTTGTGAGTTTTCAATTATTGCTAAGTCTTTTGAATTCCTTTGAGATATAAGGTTTGAAATTAATTTCTTTTGCTTCTAATAGTCTATGATTTTCTCAATTATTTTACAGCTACAAATTAATATTCATTATGCAAACTAACCATTTTCCCAATGATCCTTTTTTAAAAAGCAAATTAACTAACCATTAATCCGATTAGAATATTAAATTATGAAAACAGAGGTTCTTTCTCTCTCATCTACTCAAACTGCCAAATCCAATATGAAAACAGTGATATTTAAGCTGGTCAGACTGAATTTTGATGATTGAAAGAAATTTGACGCCACAATCACTTGTTCAAACAATCAGTGTATTTTTGTCTTCATATTTATGATGATTGTTTAAATCTTGTAATACGTATTTAATGTAATGTGTGGGAAATAGTCTCCTTGTATTGTGATCGTATCCATTACATGAATATATTTTTAGACAGTACATCTAATATTTAAGTTAGTAAATAGACTTCCAGATTATATGTATAACATTTAATTTCGACAGACCGACAAACTCACAATCAGTTTTAACTTACCTTTACATTTATTGAAAAAAAGAAAATAGAGAAATTTGACTGAAATTTCTGCAATCTACTGGTCAATGTCAAGTCATTAAATTTGGAAGTATAAATTGCCCGATGGTTTATGCTTCCAATTCTATCCTGTGCAATCGACCAAGAACGGAGCAGCAATGGAGATTCTCAGGCTGTTGATATTTGCATTTCTTGGTATAGTTGCTCTCACAGTTCTCGTCCATGGCCAGAGTCAAAGAGGTTAGACTGCTTGGAGTAATTCAGCATTTTGAATATTAGGCTTGCTTGTAGTTTTGTTCACTAACTATTATTAATTTCTCTTCATCTTTGTATCTCTGCAGGTTTTATTAGTATCGATTGTGGATTGTCTGAAAATTTAGTGTATACTGAAAAGAAAACAGGCATAACTTACACTTCAGATGTAACCTTCACAGAATCTGGTGTAAGCTACAATATATCAAGTGAATACTACAGTGACACCCTGGAACAACCATTCCTAACTGTCAGAAGCTTCCCTGAAGGAACAAAAAATTGTTACACTCTGAATCCTGCTCATGGAGAAATTAAGTTCCTTATTAGAGCAAGTTTCATGTATGGTAATTATGATGGCCTAAATAAACCACCAAGTTTTGATCTGCTTCTTGGAGCTGATGTGTGGGATTCAGTGGAATTGGCAAATGCATCCACCATTTTTGTCAAGGAAATCATCCATGCATCTCAGAAAAACTATTTGGATGTCTGTCTTGGAAACAAAGGGTCAGGCACACCTTTCATATCTTCATTAGAATTAAGACCCTTAATAAATTCCAGTTATCCAACTGATTTGGGAATATCATTACTCCTCTGTCAACGATTGGACTTTGGTTCGACGGCCAATGCTAATGAAACATACAGGCAAGTTGTTCGGTATTGATTGAAAGTGTTATTATTGATATTTGTCACTAATTTGAATAATTTGAAATATGTAGGTTTAAAGATGATGTTTATGATCGTATATGGTCACCCTACACAAGATCTAACTGGGTGACATTAAGTAGCCCATTCAAAGTTGCCTCAACCTCCGGCTGGAGTTATTATGTTCCACCATCTATGGTTATGCAGACAGCTGCCATGCCAGCAAATGGTAGCGATTCATTGGTATTCGACTGGAAACCTAGTGATCCCACAATACGGTTCTTTCCATACTTTTACTATGCAGAACTTGACCAGAGCCAAGAAAATAACCAGACTAGAGAACTGAATATCTATATTAATAAACAACTATGGTTTGAAGCTTATACACCTTATTACTTGGACCCCGAAGTTGTGCACAACTCCCACCCAATTAGTGCAGAAAAACTTGAGTTTCAAATTAGAAAAACTTTAGAATCGCCACTGCCTCCCATCCTCAATGCATTCGAGTTATATCAACTAAAACAATTTCCACAATTGTCAACCAATCAACAAGACGGTATGTTCTCTAAGCAATTTTTTTTTAATTATATGAAAGTTTTAAATACAGGCATCATATATATTTTACTAAAGATACAGGCTTTCAGCTTTCTTCGTAAGGTTCAAATAAAGACATAATAAACCATTAGTTGTTGCATTCAACAGCCAAAATTTACTATATGACTCATTTCGCCTGTTGATAGTAGAGGATATTAGTGTTTTTTTTTTCTTCTCTCTCTTTGTTTAATGGATTTTACTTTTCTTTTATGTTTATGTAAAACTATCAGTTGATGCTATGATGAATATCAAGACAAAGTATGGAGTGAAAAAAAATTGGCAAGGTGATCCATGTGTCCCTGTAAAGTACTTGTGGCAAGGTCTTAATTGCAGCTATGCGAAGTATGATTCCCCAAGGGTTACATATTTGTAAGTAGTATTGCCACCTTTAAACTCGCATCTTGTACTTATTAGCTTCAATTTTTTGTACTTTCTCATAAATTATTGTGTGAACATATAGGAACTTGTCTTCAAGTGGAATATCTGGGGAGATAGCTCCTGATATATCTAGTCTTACGTTGATACATTCTTTGTGAGCATTTTAATTTGTCCTGAATCTCAATTGAAGTTTATATTAATCTGCGATACATTGATGACGACTAAGTGAATTCATTAACATTTTCGTATCATTATTTCAGGGATTTATCCAATAATAATTTGACTGGATCAGTGCCTGATTTTCTGTTACAGCTACCATTCTTAACAGTGCTGTAAGTTTGCTCAATTGTGATGAATAACAGAAGTTGCTTTGTCATTATGTAAAAGAAAAAAAAAAAATCATGTACTATCTTCTAATTTGTAGAAATTTGAGTCAAAACAATCTCCAAGGTTTAGTTCCCATTGGACTTGGTGAAAAAGGGAAGGACGGTCAACTATCATTAAGGTATGCTTTAAATTTTTTCAATATCTAGCTCAATATAGTTGTATATAATAAAGGGTGATGTTATTGCCGCCCAAAAAACTACTTTTCACATCCATATTTCCAATAAATAAAAATAATATATATAAAATTAGTTATAAAGACAAGATAATTTAAAGTAATAAAATAAAATCACTTTCTTACACTCATTCATTCAAATAATTATCATAAACCCTAATTATCCTATCCATCTTAATATTTGAAAATTTCTAAACTAATTTAATCAGAAAATTTTAACTTCATAGAATTCTTTTTAATTATATTAAAAAAAAAATTCCTTTAAAACTCTTAGTAAATAATCAAAACTACTAAAGTGATGCAATTCACAAACCTAAACAATTGCATATGTTGGAAAACTTACAATTTAACACCTAGAACTTCAAAATTATCATAACAAACAATTTTAATTACTTGTCTTTTGACAACAGAATTGTTTTGGGACAACAATATTGAGAAACCAAAAGAAGTTAAGGAAATGATTCTCAATATATATATATATATATATATATATTAAAAAGGCAACTCTCTAGTAATTTGTTAAAAATAAGAAAAACAATAATATAGATTGGTTAAAAGTTGATATATATTTTGTTTAAAATAATTGCATTGGAGATGAAAATATGGATTTACTTTTTCTTTTTTCTTTTTTTCTTTTTTATTTTTTTGCCAAAGTGGATCCATATTATAAAAAAAAAATTGTTGATGTGTTATGAATAGAAACTCAAAAATACATAATAGCATTGGAGATACTCTAATTGTTGGTATGTTTCCAATTCAGGGGCTATTGTTGATGTGGCATAAAAATCTTAATTTAAACACCAATAAACTTGACTTTTGAATTGAAAACATATCAATAGTTATTTATTAAAGTCAGTTTTTTTTTTTTTTTAGTCTGACCCTTTTTTTAAATAATAGTTTTTATTGTTATTTGTCATCCAAACAAAGAAGTTTGTTGTAACTAATGTTTACTGCAAGTTTAATATATTAATGTAAAATTTTGCTAATAAATAAAAACGTTAGATTGAGCAGTTTAATTAATTTACATTAATATTACATTTGTAGTATGGCTGAATTGTATGGTTTTTTATATTGGATATAAAATTGATAATGCCACATTTTATTTGTATTTTATTATATCTTTATGCCAAAACTAATTAGCCCAGTCAAATGCAAAGTCTTGGTTTCAACCCGGTACTGTAGATGCTTCTACAAAGTTAAACTGTTATGAATTCTGAGTCTCATCTTTCTTAATAGTGTGGATGGAAATCCAGATCTTTGCCTTTCAATTACTTCATGCACAGAAAAGACAAACATTGCTGGTGTGGACGGAAATTCAGATCACATTGTTGTTACAATCCTAGCAGTAGTAGTTGCAGTTTTAGTCCTTGTTATGGCTGTATTATTAATACTATGGCGTCTCAAAACAAGAAGCCAAGGTATATGAACATTTTGCAGCACAATAGCTATCCAAAAAAGTATTCTGTGAAACTTGCTTGTGAGATTCATAAATGTGTGTTGTGTTCCAGGCATCCCTTGGATTAAACAGAAGAGGTTATTGGATCCAAAAAGTCGAAGGTTCTCATACCGTGACGTCATGAGAATCACTAACAACTTTGAGATGATTATTGGGAAAGGTGGATTTGGAACAGTTTATCATGGAAATTTGGATGATGCTCAAGTAGCTGTAAAGATGCTTTCACAATCATCAATTCAAGGGTATAAGCAATTTCAGGCGGAGGTACCTATTATAATTACAAATATTGTTTTTATTTTTTTTAAAAAAACTGTACAACTATTTAATTATCTTACCAATTTAATTGGCTTTTATTACAGGTTGAACTTCTTTTAAGAGTTCATCATAAGAATTTGACAGCCCTTGTTGGATATTGTGAAGATGGCAAGAACATAGGACTAATCTATGAGTTCATGGCAAATGGAAACTTAGAATCACATCTCTTGGGTATTTAACTAGTTAGTTAAATTTTTCTAGTTACCACAATGGAACTTTCATTGCTGAAATCCAGTTCATTCTTTTGTTTTCTTAAAAGTAAGATTGTATTGATTAATAATTTGATAGTTTCTTACATTTCTTTGTAGACCAAGACAGCACTAACGCCGATATCTTAAGTTGGGAAGGTAGACTTCGAATAGCAACAGAGGCAGCACAAGGTTAGAAAATATATTTATATATAAATGATTTGCGACTTTCTATTTATATATATATTATATTTATAATGAATTTGTTTTGTAGGATTGGAGTATCTCCATAGTGGATGCAAGCCACCTATAGTCCACAGAGATGTGAAGCCTACAAATATCTTATTAAATGAAAAATTTCAGGCTAAGATAGGTGATTTTGGTCTTTCACGAATTTTTCCTTTTGAAAGTGAAACTCATGTATCAACTATTATTGCTGGCACTCCAGGATACCTCGACCCTGAGTAAGCATTTTCATATAATGAAAATAACTTGTATGCACCATTATTAAGTATTAATATAGATTGAATCATGTGTTAATGCATTGCAGATACTATAAATCAAATAGATTGACAGAAAAAAGTGATGTCTACAGTTTTGGAGTGGTTCTCTTACAGATAATCACAAGTAAACCTGTATTAAAAGAAGAGATGACTCACATTATTCAATGGGTGAGATCCATGCTTGCAAAAGGGGATATTGAAAATGTTGTTGATCCAAGATTACAAGGAGATTTTGACCTGAACTCGGCCTGGAGAGCTGTAGAAGCAGCCCTGGTTTGTGTTTCGGAAAGTTCAGCCAAAAGGCCAACCATGAGTCAAGTAGTAATGGATTTAAATGAGTCCTTGGCAATAGAGAGAGCCCGTACAAAGAAGGGCATTGAGACTGAACCAAAAGCTACTTTTAACCAGATTAGTTTGAACTTGGGTTCTGAAATACTTCCTCTAGCAAGTTAGTACTTTCTCAATAGATCCTAATTCAAAAACGAATAAATATAAATGTATTTACATTTTTGTCTCCAGTTTGTTAAATACTGGTTAATAGCTGCAAGCAATGACGGATCTTGCTTTGAATAGCTTTCAGTATTCTAAACTTTTTGTATGTTCTGTCCTGTATAAACCAGGGAGGTACTCTGAACCCTATATCTTGGTTGTTCTTGTTTCAGCTGTATACGATTGTGTGAAATAATTATGGTTTATTGTGCTTCTGTGAACTGCATGAAAGTAGGATGCTTTAATTTTGTGGATTTGTATGTAATTTGTGTGTCGGAACTCATTCCTTGGTTGCCGAATCGTTTTATATTGGAAGATGAATTGGGGCACATTTATAGATTGAAACAAAAGCATCCTATCACAAGTCGTAAAAATTTCAAATCAGAACAACAGATTTGCATTTGAATGTCACATCATTGCTATTTGTAATTGTTAATGATTATTGTAGAACGTATAAACAAATTTATCAGTCAAGCAAAACTACAACCAGTCAAACAAATCATAGTAATAGAAGAATTTGCCTGGTTTGGGGAAAGTCTATACCCACAGATCAAACTCGAAATAATGTCTTTATTATTATCTCCAATAATAGGTGTACATAATAATATGAGGTACCAAACAAAGAAGAAAAAGATCACAAACAATCTCATCATACCAAACTCTATGGAATGAGGAAGATACAAATTTTAAGAGCCCAGTACAATAGACAAAGTTGAAGACACAGATTGTTGGACGGAGAAAAAGAACATCAAAAAATTCTTGGTTCATCAATTTAGCTACACTTACATTAACACTGAGACTATGTTTGACATTGCTGTTGCTTAAGAAGTAATCAATTATATCTTAACTTACTAAATAATTTAATTAAAAGATAAGTAGGTAAACTAACTTTTTCGATGAACTTACTAAAAAGGCAAGCAAAATATGTTTAGTAAGTTGCAGGAGATTATGCAAAATTACTAGACTGGACATGGTGGAATACATTTTTCTTTTGACTTTTTGCTATTTTTTACAGTTTTTCGACCCTTACATAGTTATCATAAGGAAAAATGGATATGGAACAATAGACCTTATACTTCAATTATCCAAAGAAGCTAGATACTTATCCAAAAACTAAAATTCTGAACACATACTCAAATATGATCATTGAATACTACCGAAGATAATCCCATAAATTTACTGTGCCACTTTAATAATTAACATTACGAGAAGAATGCAGGGGAAAGACAGAGCTGCACAGACTGAACATTTTGAATTGTTTCACCAACTGATTCCAACTACTTGACATTTCAATACATGCATAAAAAGGACTATACAAATGGTTTGTTTGGCTGTCATGACTCATTCACTCGAAATTAATAACAAAAATCTGAAAATAAATTCAAAATGAGCAAATTTTTATGTCTTGACTATTTATTCTAACTAAGACAACTTAATATTACTTTAGAATCTAGGACTCTCATTAAGAAAAATTTAGAATCTGGTAAATATAACACTATTTTGTGCTGTTATGACATGACTTGAGTACCAAAGAACTATTCAAAGGATAAAGTAGCAGTAGAACTTGATAGGTCCCTTTCAGACATTGTTAAGTTCTAACTACTAGTGAAAAGTCTCTCACAAGTAGCCTAGAAGTCAAATAAGAAAAAATAGTAATTTAATATACAATTTTGCTCCCCTAGAATTGATTAATAAGGAAAGTTTGCTATTATGATGTTGACATTCTAGCTGAAATACACTCAAGTCTGTTATATATTCACTAGAAGTAACAGTCACCATATTGTGACAGTGGTTAGAATTTCCTCCCCGATGCTCAAATGCTTGAAAATGATAATTTCGTCATTCTATCAACACGTCATAGACTAGTCCAACTGAGAATTTTCTAAATTTATCAATCAGCCAAGTGAAAATTTGAATGGTTTTATAATCTACCCGTTGGTTTATTTAAAATCTTAAAGCTTTTGTCATATACTTATTCTAGTGGCTAGTTGCAGATTTTTCCAGTGAAGAAATTATAAGCACCAATTACAAGAATCAAGCTGAACAATCTCCTCACACTTTAATGCCACAATCAAGAAAAATTTTATTAAGAGCATAATACGAAATCTATAATTTTAAGTACTATTAAAACTTAAATTATTAATTGACTGATAGAATAAAAGTAGAAGGAAAGAGTGGAGCAACTACATCTCATTTTCATGTGATAAATTTCTACCTTCTACATTAAATATTTTGCAGACTTTTCTCGAACAAAAAAACTGATGCCTAAGTCGTTGATTGTGATAGTCTTGATAAAATGTTGATAATGTCACCGGCATACCGTCATTAATGTTATTGTAATGAAATATTTACCTGCATCTATAATTACATTAATTATAGTTTAGGACACATATTGTCTAATTATTAATTAATGAAATTGATTATTTTCTATTTAATTCATTCTTACAAAACTTAAGAATTAATAAATTATTGTATATTAAAATACAAATTTGCTTACAAAATTTATTATAATTTAATATTTATAAAATTAGTTCCTATCAGACCCAAAAACTTAAGCTGATAGGAAAAGGGCCCGACTTAAGATTGATATGTGACACGTCCCTTCACATGTAATGTGGATAAATGACAGACACATATTAAATGCCCTCAACTATAATATTTAAAAGGTGAGATTGATACGTGATATAAGACAACCCTTCACGTGTAATATAAACAAATAATATATTTGATACGTGACACATCTTCTTACGTGTAATGTAAATAAATAACAGATATATGTTAAACGCTCCTAACTATAATATTTCAAACTTGATGTTGACGCAAGATGCACTTTCTCACGTGTGATGTGGACAAATGATAAATATCAGACACATATTAAATATATGTTAAACATCTTCTATCATTATAACATGACGATTTATCATGTGTAATAAGAATTTAAGATAAAATGAGGAGAGAAGGTTTGAATAAGAGACCTTTAAACTTTAATACCAATTTAGTTATCATCAAATCCAAAAACTTAAACTGATGAGAAATGATTCAATTGTGGTATTTAAACTTGAGGTTGATATGTGACAAATAATATGAACCATTGACTAGAGCTCGATATTACTGGATTGTTTTTCCTTGATTTTGTTGGATATTCCGTACTCTCTCTATAATATATATATATATATATATTTTATTATAGGACTTTTCTATTCAAATTTTTTAGCTTACCTACCAACAATCCTATAACTAATGACTAACAAGTCAAGTTTATTTATTTGTTTTCCCAAGAACCCAAAGTTTAATCATATATGGTCACATGAGCACGATGGTCTATATTGACCATAGAATCGACCTTGAACGTACATGCAATTGTCTATATTCTCTCTCATGTTGATATTTGTATTGAACACAAAGAATTTAATTATAAGGTATAATGCTTCAAAATAATAAAAGTGAAAAAGATAAAAAATATATATATCTCACTTATTGATGGCAAATACAATCAAATCTATTATGATCAGTACGAAGATCAATATAGAAAAAGATCCTAATTCAACTTGTGGAATGGTCTCATACTTTATTGAGGAAATGGGAAAATCTAATCATGAAATTTAAATGTCACTGTTACATGAATTCCCATGAATTCTTGCATTCTATAACCGCACAACCACAAGCTCCAATATCAAAAGCATGTGCACCGTACGTGTGCCAACTCCATTTCTGTTTTTGAATCGGTCGGATTAGTCATATTACTTGTGGTCCAAAGCTGTTAGGTTTTCTTTATTGTGGGTCATATTGGCCTTAAATTATCTTATCATATTAACCAATTTAGTTTACAAATTAATTGATATTATATACTTGTACGTCCTTTTCCGCTCAAGATTCATTGTCTTTGATGGTTCTATGAAATGTGGAATTTATTATATCATTGACTCCCTATACACCCGCCACCTTAGTGAACCCCATTTGTAAACCCAATTTGTGAACCCAATTTCTAAATATTCCAGAAACTCAAATTGTAGATATGAAATTTCAAAGCAAAATTCAACAAAAAAATTACTTAATTTCTAAAACCAAACAAAGTCTATATATATATCTGTGATTTTTCATATATATATATATAAGTTCATGTGTACAAAATTTTCACAACTATTTGCGAGTTTTCAATTATTGTGAAATGTTTTGAATTCCTTTGAGAAATAAGGTTTGAAATTAATTTCTTTTGGTTCTAATAGTCTTATCATTTTCTCAATTATTTTACAGCCACAAATTCATATTCATTAAGATCTAATTTGTTAGTTTTAGGATATGTAGCATGGCCCCTGGAGAAAGGCCTTGTTTGGTATAAAAAGCTCATCTATTATTCAATTTTAGCACATTACAATATTCATGAACAATAAGCAAACCAAGTTAGTAGGTGCGGAACAATTGAAAAAAAGTATTATGCTGAAAATCTAATTGTTTAAAAACTGTAAAAGTATTGTTGCTTAATGTGATTTGGTGGCAAAAATACATTTATCCAGTCTAACAATGTCTCAAATTTAAGTAAGACAAACCCAAAAAATTATATAAAATGGGGCACTATAAAACAATATAATGCAATAATACTTTGCAAAGTTAAATTCAGTCAAAAGGCCAACCACAAATCAAGTTGTGACTGAGAATGAGTCTTTTGACAATTGAAACAGGTCATAAATTGGTCAGTGGTGAAACTGAACATTCTATTAAACCCATTAGTTTCAATATGTAATCTGAATTACCTCCCTTTGCAAGGTAGCACTTTCTCAATTCAATATGTATATGTAACTATGAACATTTGTCTACCTAGTTCTTATCTTATGTATTAGTTATGGCATGTAATGAAAAATCGCAACCAAATTATGAATAGCTTGTGGAAATTAAGAACAGGTCTTGTTCTAGTGCTGGCCTGAAAATCATATTCTTTAGCTTTTATATATTTTGCCCTGTCTTGGCAAAGGAGTTTTGTACGCCTCTTCTTGGATGTTTCTGTTCAAGAAATATATATCTCTTACTAAATCATTTGACTTGTAGGAAAGTAGAATATTCTCAATCAGTAAATGTCAGTTGATGCTACAATGAATATCAAGAAAATATTTCAAGTGAAAAAGAATTGGCAAGGAGATATTTGTGCCACTAAAGAGTACTTGTGGCAAGGTATTAATTGCAGTTATGATGATTTTGGACCACCCAAAATTGCGTCTTTGCAAGTTTACACCTCTAATTGCACTTCTACTACTTAAGTTTGATCAAATTGTCAACTAATAATTTCATAGGATGGAAAATTAGGATTTATCTTCAAGTCGAGTGAATTGGATAATTACTTCTTCTATATTCAGTCTTAGTTTGATACAATCTTTATAAGCATGTCAATTTTATATAACATGGAAGCTGTGTACCTAATAAAAATGACAGAAATCATGGCAACTTAACATTTTAAATCATTATTTCAAGGACTTATCAAACAATAGTTTGACAGGACCAGTGCCTGAAGTTACAAGTCACTTTGTAGAAACCAATTACTTTTCAGTCTAAAGTATTATTAATCAATATATTTTTAATTCATATTTTTCTCCAGTTGCACGAAAGTGAGGATCTTAGTGCAATAGCAAAAAGCATAGCGTTATTAGTTACTATTTCAAATCTTACCATTTAATCATCGTCTGTTGATTTCAGATTGGAGGGGAATCCAAATTTTTGTCGTTCAGGATTATGCAAACAGGAAAAACAAGTTCATCATTCCAGTAGTAGCATCAGTTGTTCCAGTTTCTATCATCTTTATTGTATTGGCTATTTTATGGAATCTCAAAAGGAGAAAACAAGGTATGAAAACAATAACATGATTGTCTAACATTTTGGAACACACACCCAAATTCAATGTAACTTTTTTTAACAAATTCATGCTTTCTAGACTGATAATAATGTCCATCAGATGAAAAGAAGAGTATCAAATTATTGAAAATGAGGTAAACCTTGGAGCGAAAAAATCAAAGGTTTTCATAATCTGACGTGGAGCGAATTACCAACAACTTTGAGAGAATTATCGGGTAAGGAGGGTTTGGAACTGTTTATATGGCAACTAGATGACACTCAAGTAGTTGTGAAGATGCTCTCTCTGTCATCAATTCAAGGGTACAAGCATTATATAGAGACTTTCGTATTATTTTATGGATGCAGGCAAGACTAGTGTAAATATCTTAAATTGGTAAAGGAGACTTCATATAGTAACAGAGGCAGCAGAAGGCATTAATTCACAAAAGCATGACTTACTTTATAAAAGAAATTAAAAAACGCTCATTAAGGACAACTTTGTCCCACAAATGGATGAATGATAAAATAGTGCTATTAAACTCGTTTCAATTCTTTGGTGTTAGTACACAAACTCATTAGTTCTATGCTATATAAAAAGGAGCTCTTAATTTATATCCATAGATGGTCACATGCACGATGGTCTATATTGGTCATAAAATCAACCTTGGACATATATGCATCAGTCTATTTAGTGGCCGTACCTTTTCTGTATGCCATCTCATGTAACTTGTGGAATGTTCCATGAATCCTCATGAATTCTCGCATCTACAACCCTACAATCACAAGCTCCAATATCCAAAGCATATATGTGCACCGTACGTGTCCATTTCTGTTTTCGAATCGGTGGGATTAGTCATATTACTTGTGGTCCAAAGCTGTTTGGTTTTCTTTGACTGTGGTCCAACCCTATGCAGATGCAAGTTGTGCTGCCTGAATACCTGTCTTATTACAACCAACTGTAACGATTAGTGTACAAATTAATTAGCATTATATAGTCGTCCTTTTCCGCTCAGGATTCATTGTCATTGATCGTTCTATGAAATGTGGAATTTATTATATCATTCACACACTCATACACCCACCACCTCAATGAACCTAATTTCCAAACCTCTCCAAACGCAAACTAACTCTGGATATTCACCCAATCTCTGTTTAATACAGAAACTCAAGTTGTACATCTGAAATTCAAAACAAAACAAAATTCCTTTCTTCACCTATAATTGATGCATTTTCTACTGAATGCATCCTAAACTATAATTGATGCTATAAAGAATATCAAGGCAAAGTATAAAGTGAACAGAAATTGGCAAGGAGATCCATGTGCCCCTATAGAATACTTGTGGCAAGGTCTTAATTGCAGCTACTCTGATTATAATTCCCCAAGGATCACATCTCTGTAAGTTTTATGTGGCCTTTAAATGCACATCTTAACTTACTTTGCGCTCATTCTTTGTACTGTTGCTAAAATTATTATGCAAGCATGCAGGAACTTATCTTCCAGTAAAATATCTGGAGAGATATCTCCTTATATAGCCGATCTCACATTGTTACAATCTCTGTAAGCATTTCAATCTATCATGAATCTAATTTAAAATCAAGTTCACCTACAATATATAGATCTTGTGTACCAAGTCAGTTTAATTAATACCTTCAATCACCATTTTAGGGACTTATCAAACAACAACCTGATTGGACTAGTGCCTGATTTTCTGTTAAAGCTATCATTCTTGACCGTTCTGTAAGTTTACTTGATTTTGATCCGTAACAGAATTTGCTTTGTCATTTGATAAAAAGAGTAAAAAATCTTACACTATTTTTTTTTTCAGAAATTTGAGAGGAAACAAGCTTCAAGGTTCAGTTCCAGCTCAACTTCGTGAAAAAGGGAAGAATGGTTTATCATTAAGGTTTGCTTTTAGTCTTTGAAAGTTCTTGATCAATATGGGTGAGGTCAACGAAAAAAGTTCAACACTTTTTATTGCCTTTAAACACCTTTCCATGACATTAACCTTCTTTTAGATAAACCCTATGGGCATATGCGTATTGCTTACTAGTAACTTACCACCTTTTCGTACTTCACAATTCACAAAATTGACCTCAACCATCAATTCCTTGCCGTCATATTACTTTAGGATTTGGTCTTAAACATAATTATTACAGGAACGATATTAAAAATTGCATGTACACCCCAACATAGTCTACTTCTAAAAATTCAATGTTATCCTTAAAGAAAATTACTAAAAATGTTAAATAATTTGTAACTACACCCACAAATATTAATCACTTCCTCATGTATATGATAAAACATTTTTATTTTCTCAAACCCTTAACTTCTCTTTTAAATAGTAATTTCAAATATCAAATAATTTTTAAGAAAACAAATTAATTACATAATATTAAGAATGAATTAAAATCATGATGAAATTATTGTATTTAGTTAAAAAGGAAAACATAAAAAGAGGAAAACATTTTTGAAAGAAAAAAAAAAAGAATATATATCAATACATTTGTTTTATTTCAAATATTTCATAAGCAATCACCGATCAATTCAAACTTCTTTTCTTTATAATATAATACATTTATCGAACCAAGATAAAAAATTATACCTTGGTCAAGTAACAATAAATTTGTTTGAATGCTATCATATAATTTTAAAAATTAAACTCAATAAAAAATTAAATTGTAATAAAACTCTCTATATATTTTCAAATTCTATCTTCTCTAAATTAATTGTTTTTTTTCAAATATTAATTTTTTTTTAAAAGAATGCAAATTAATTGTAAAGTATTAAGAATAGTTTAAAATCTTGTTAAGAAATTGATTGTAAAATGTAAGTTTTAAGTTAATTATTATTAGAAGAAAATCATAATCTACTTGTCTTGTTTGTTAGGGAAAAAATCTCAAAATTTTAGCAAAATTAATTAAATAATAAAATAAGTATTATGGGTTGTATTTATAAAAATATAGTACAAAAACAATTAAAAAAAAATGCAATATTAGTGTTAATTGAGGTTTATTTACAAATTAGAGATTTTTCATAGTTTTGATGAAATGTACTTATGAAAAAGGTATGCACACGATTTATGATGAGTGACAATATCTTTTTATTGATGTATTTATTAGTTAATAATTATTATTGGTTTAAAATAGAATATTTTAGAGTAAAATGACACTGAAGGTTTTTGAAAAAAAAAATTGAGGGCATTTTTGACTTTTCTTGTTGAACGGTTAGTCAACAGTTAAACTTGACGGAAGTCAAACGTTGACAGGGGGGGCTGCAGCAATAAATCTAATTAGTTGAATATTAAGTCTTTCTTTAAAAATTGGAGGTATGTTAGTGCAATTAACCCTTATAACTAACAAAACAATAATAATACCGACACTAAGGAGACCTATATTGTTATGAAATTCAAAATCTCACAGTGTATCCTCATCTCTCTCGTTTATAGCTTGGATGGAAATCCGGGTCTTTGTTCTTCCACATCATGCACAAAAGAGAAAACCATTGCTGTTCCGGTTCTAGCAGCATTTCCTGGAGTTTTAGTCTTTGTAGTAGCTGCATTATCTCTTCTTTGGATCAAAGCAAGAAGCCAAGGTACGTGAAGACTTTGCAGCACAAAATTTATCCAAGAAAATATTGTATCAATCATGCTTATGAGACTCGTTAATGGATTTTCAGGCTTCACATTAAACAAAAATAATAGGTCACTGGAAGTAAATCGAAGGTTCTCTTATGCTGATGTTGTGAGAATTACAGACAACTTTAAGAGCATTCTTGGAAAAGGTGGGTTTGGAACTGTTTATCATGGAAACTTAGATAACACACAAGTTGCTGTGAAGATGCTATCACTGTCATCAATCCAAGGTGATAAGCAATTTCAAACCGAGGTATGTATGTTTGCAACTTGTACATAAGATTAATTTTCAATATTTTTATAACTGTAAGGCTGACACGAAATTTTATTTATAGGTTGAACTTCTTTTGAGAGTTCATCATAAGAACCTAACAACTCTGGTTGGGTATTGCGATGATGGCACAAACATGGGACTAATCTATGAGTTCATGGCTAATGGAAATTTAGAATCACATCTCTTAGGTTTGTTTATAACTAGTAAAAAATTTTCTAGCTACCAGTACAATAGACTCAGCATCGCTGAAATTTCTGTTCATATACTGTTTATTAACAGATAATTACATACGTTTATGCCGCGATTTATCTTTGGCAATTCTCTTTCTATGAGAAGATCAAACTTTTTTATTAACTAAAATAATTATAATTCAACATTATTTTTAGATGAAGGAAGCAGTACTGCAGCTATCCTAAGTTGGAAAGAGAGGCTTCAAATAGCAACAGAGGCAGCACAAGGTTTGGAAATATTTGTGTGATTTTCAATTTTTACTTTCCAGTTTAATTTCCATATCTGTTTTTGTATAGAGAGCTGATAGTGAGATATCTAATATTTATTGAATTTGAAATGTAGGATTGGAGTATCTCCATAGTGGCTGTAAGCCACCCATAGTCCACAAAGACGTGAAGCCTACAAACATTTTATTAAATAAAAATTTCCAGGCCAAAATATCTGATTTTGGTCTTTCACGAATTTTTCCAATTAAAGGTGGAACTCATGTGTCAACAACCATTGTAGGCACTCCTGTATAGCTCGACCCTGAGTAAGCATTTGTTTGGAAAGAAAGTAACTAAATTAATTTGATTTATAGGAAGTTAAATAGACTCCCTCTTTTGTTCATGGCCTTGCAGGTACTATACATTGAATAGATTGACTGAAGAAAGTGATGTATTTAGTTTTTGAGTGGTTCTCTTACAAATAATTACAGGTAAACCTGCAATGGAAAAATCCAAAGATAGGACTCATATAATTCAATGGGTAAGTTTCATGCTTGCAAAAGGGGATATAGAAAATGTTGTTGATCCAAGATTACAAGGAGATTTCAACATGAACTCTGTTTCAAAAGCTGTAAAAATGGCCATGGCTTGTGTTTCTCAAAGTTCTACTGAAAGACCAACAATGAATCGAGTGGTGATCGATTTGAATGAATCATTGGCAATTGAGATTGCTCATACAAAGGTTGGAAACGAGACTAAATCCAAAAATTCTAATGAATTGATTAGTTTGGATATGCACTCTGAACTATCTCTCATTGCAAGGTAGTGCTTTCTCAATGTATCCTACTTCACTATTTGTGTGTAACTACGAACATTCATCCTGTCTAGTTCTTTGTGTACTGGTAATCACACATAATGCTAGATCACAACCATATTACTTATTAATAGCTCGGGGCAATTAAGAACATGTCTTGTTCTAGTGCCAGAATAACATATTCTAAAGCTTTTGTATGTTTTACCCTGTCTCGGCTAAAAAACTTTGTACACTTGTTCTTGGGTGTTTTTGTTTGATCAATGTCTATTGTTTACAAAACCGTTTGAAATACTGGACAGAATAATAGTCTCAATCTGTGAATTTGCTTAAGATCAATTAGTTATGATATTTCCTTGCCATATATGTGTCTCAATTATGTTGAATTGGAATTTATAACTCATAAAGCATGCCATTTTGTAAAAGTTTGATATTTAGAATAACAGATTTGTGCTAGAATGCTGTAAATCAGTCCTCCTTAGCTGATCATTACAATTAAACCAAGTCAGAATTGGTTTAAACTTTCAGGCAAAGAAAAATCCTTTCTGTCAATTTGGACCACTTTAAATGCTGACAAAATTTTGAACATTGAATAGTATCAGTTCAAATTAACCTTATATATTATGGTAAGTCAATTGGTATAGCTCTATATCAATATCCATTTTCAATCCACCAGTTGGTAATTCATTACCTTCTTATACTAATATAATCAATTATTGTAGTGTTGTCTTTTTCCATTGTTTGATATTTTAATTGGCATGACCAACATTTCAATTGTGAAGTATTGAATCTCTTTAACTTATTACTAAATAAAGAATTGCAACATGTTGGGTTTTCATAATTATTCAAATTTTGTTCTTACTCTGAGACGAGTTCACAAGGAGCAAAAATTGTTTAGTGTAATCACATGAAAGATACTTCCAAACAAACTGTTGTTGTTCAAGTATTTTATATAAGGTTTACCATGTATATTATTGCAAAAAAGTAAGAACTAAATAAACCAGTCATGTTTCTATGAAATGTGGACTTCACTAAATTTGGTCAAAATTATTAGTTTAGTACGTAATTACATGATATCTCCATTTAAATGTAGTTAAGATATTTAGTATTGCTTTTTTACTTGTTCTCTTAGAATAAATCTAATATTAATTTACATAAATAATCATCTATCATGCTGGTAAATTGATTGTAGAACACAGTAAGATGGTAGTTTAATACAAGAAAACAGAGAAGAATGCAGGGGATATACAGGCCTGCACAGATTAAGTATTTTGAACAGTTCCAGCAATTCATTACGAGGACTTGACATTCCAACAAAACATAAATTAGAATCTAATTTGTTAACTGTTTAGCATAAGTAGTATGGCCTTTGGGAGAGAGGCCTTGTTTGGTATTAAAACCTCATCTATTATTCAATTTTAGCATATTACCATATTAATGAACAATTAGCAAATCAGGTTAGTAGCCTAATGTAGTTTGGTGGCAAGAAAGCATTTACTTAGTCTGACAATACCTTAGATTTGAATAATTGCACCAATGACGGACCCAAAAAGTTACATAAGAAGGGGCACTATAAAAAAATATTATGTAATAATGCTTTTCAAAGTTAAATTTTGTCAAAGGCCAACCATGAATCAAGTTGTGATTGATTTGAATGAGTCCTTTGACAATTGAAATATATCATAAATTGGTCAGTCGTGAAACTGAACATTCTATTAAATCTATTAGTTTCAATCTAAAATCTGAATTACCTCCCTTTGCAAGGTAGTACTTTCTCAATTCAATATGTATATGTAACTGTGAACATTAGTCTATCTAGTTCTTATGTATTAGTAATGGCAAGTAATGACAAATCACAACCAAATTATGAATAGCTTGTGGCAATTAAGAACAGGTCCTGTTCTAGTGCTGGCCTGAAAATCATGTTCTAAAGTTCTTGTATATTTTGCCCTGTCTTGGCTAAGGAACTTTGTACAACTCTTCTTGGGTGTTTTTGTTCAAGCAATGTATATCTCTTACTAAATCATAAAGCGTACCATTTTAAAAAAGTTGGATTTCTAGAATAACTTATTTGTGGTAGAATGATGCAAGCCATATTTGCCAAGCAGTACTTCTTGCTAATCATTACAATTAAACCAACTCAGAATTGGTCCGAGACTTAAGGGAATGAAAAAACAATTTTACCAATTTGGAACACTTCAAAATTTGAAAAAATCTTGGAAAAGTACAGGGCAAAAATGATTTATTTAACAGCCTAATCAATTCTTTTTTATTTTATTTTATTTTTTTATTTTTTTAAAGAACCTTATCAATTCAAATTGACCTCAGATATATCATAAGTCAATAGATATAGCTCTACATTAATGTCATTTTTACACCCATAAGTTGGTTCATTAACTTCTTGTACTTATATAATCAATTAACCAAAATTATTGTCTTGTTAATTGGTGTTTGATATTGTCAATGGCATGACCAATATTTCAGTGGTTAAGCATTCACTCTCTTAATATTTTTAATATAACAATAAAGAAGTGCAATGTATATGGTTTTAGTTAGTACTCAGTTTTTACTTTTACTTTGACAAGTTCATAGGGAGCAAATATAGTTACATGTAATCACATGAAAGTAACTTGCAAACTAGTCATTGTTGTCCTAATATTTTATAAGATTTACTGCATATATAATTGTAGTTGGCGGGCTGTCAATATTTGGAGGGTATTCAAATACTTTACCTTGTATACTGTTTCATGGTGGAATTGATCTTCAAAAAGACTTTTAATAAACTAATGTATAGCAGGGCATTATGAGTAATCTCTGGGCAACCCCTGTCCCCCATTTTGAGGGTTGGTAAATTTCATATTTATTAATTACTTACATATTTCCTAGTTGTTAGTAACCATTAGACCTTGGTAAATGTAGATCACAGAATAAAATACATATATAATTATATATGAGCACATTTGAACCCAAAATTTTTTGGACAAACCAAGCTTTGATATTATATTGATAGTCATTACCCAAAAGCTTTGGTTCTGTAATTTGAAGCAGATAGGCAAATAACCTTTTCCTTTTACAGGTTAAGGTCCTTGTTTAAACAGCTCTTATAATTTGTTTAGGTAATATATTAAGAGTTGAATTTTGCCTGCAAGTGCATCATAATGTTTAATCACAATAGTTACACATGATGGAAACATTTGAGTTAAATAACATGATCTGCTTATGGCATCATGAATATAGTAAGGAGAAAAAAAAATTGACTCCATCCTGAATGTTAAATTCGTTCGTACTTAAACTGTATAAGTTGACCGATGAGCCTGAAGAAACTGAAATGGAAACGGAGATGATGCAGTATTTGATCTTTGTGTGTCTTACTGGCACCACTGCTCTTACTGTAATTCTACAGGTTCATGCAGAGAATCTATCAGGTTTTGATATTTGATTTTCCAAATATCAGTTTTCATTATTTTTCACAACTTACATATTTTATGAGTTTCTGTATTACTTTTCTGTCTTTATTATTATTAGGATTTATCAGCGTAGATTGTGGAGCACCGAAAGATTCCAAATATACGGACAGGATAACAGGAATAAATTACAATTCAGATGAAACTTTCGTGGACACTGGTGTATGCAATGATTTATCTCCTGAATTCAACAGGGACAACATTGAGCAACAACTCATGAATGTAAGAAGCTTCACTGAAGGCAACAGAAATTGTTACACTCTGAAACCTGAATCTGGCAATACTAAGTTCTTAATTGGAGCAGGATTCATGTATGGAAATTATGATAGGAAACCAAAAGCACCATGTTTTGACTTATTTATCGAGTCTAACCTGTGGGATGCAGTGGAATTTAAAAATGCTTCCAATGTTGTCACCAAAGAGATCATCCATATTCCTTAGAGAAATTATATTTATGTTTGTCTCATAAATTATAACTCAAATCAGGATCACTGCTCCTGTTTGACCGCAGGGATGTTAATTCGATTTTTAACAAAGCAATCAGGTAAGTCAGTTTATAAATTTGGAAAGTAGATTGTTTACTAAGAAACTAAACTGTACTACATAGGTACAAAGATGATGTTTGTGATTGTATAAGGTTGCCCTTCGGTTCACCTTGTCATCAACAATGACTAGTTCGACCAATTTCGGTCAAGGCAATTACCAATTACCATCTACAGTCATGAGAACTGCTGCTGTACGTACAAATAGCACGGATGATTCCTTGTCTTTTTACTGGGAGCCTAATCATCCGAATTCAAAATATTATGTCTACTTGCAGAATTCGATGCAAACCGGACTAGAGAAATGATCATCTATGCAAATGGTGATTTATGGTATGGACCTTTCAAACCATATTACTATTCCACTGCAACTTTAGTCAGCAGAATCCCCTCAAGAGGAAAAACAATTGAGTTCTCTATCAACAAAACTGAGAACTCAACTCTACCGCCAATCCTCAATGCCGCTGAAATTTATGTAGCAATAATTGAATTCCCATAATTGCTAACAAACCAACAAGATGTTATGTTCTTCCTGAAAATAATTTCTGCTTTACCTTTATTAGTATTTGTATAAGATATTATAACTTGAATTATTCTTCATACCTATGGAAATGTTAGTTGATGCTATAATGAATATCAAGAAAATATATCAAGTGAAAAAGAATTGGCAAGGAGATCCTTGTACCCCTAAAAATTACTTGTGGCAAGGTATTAATTGCAGCTATGATGATTTTGGACCACCCAGGATTGTGTCCCTATAAGTTTATGCCTCTAATTCAGGCACTTCTACTACTTAAGTTTGATCAAATAGTCAACTAATAATTTTATGGGATCAAAAACAGGAATTTATCTTCAAGTGGAGTGAATGGGACAATTACTTCGTTTATATTCAGTCTCAGTGCAATACAATCTTTATAAGCATGTCAATTTTATATAACTTGGAAGTTGCGTACCTATTAACAATGACAGAAATCATGGCAGCTCAACATTTTTCCATGTCATTAGCAATGTAGATGAAGTTGTGGCAGAGCATATTGGCAAGTTTCAGGACTCTGTTACGAAGAGAAACAGAACAAGTTTAGCATTGACCTAAAGGTCCCAAACATAGTATGCAACGGACTTAGTGAAGTAAAACACATTAACAGGGTAGAAAAAAGAAAGAAAGTTGAACCAAAAAGCCTTGTCAACTAGTCAATTCCCACCAGAAAATTAATGTCTCTATTATGAAAGACAAACAATAGTGTATCAAACACGGAGCTCCATTATTGATTCATTATTCATCTGACTAGACCTTATTGCATGGATGGAAACTTACATTTAGATCATGCCTGTCAAATCTACTTGGAAATTCTTTTGAGTACTTAAGTAAAAATTTCCATGATAGACCACACAAGTCACATGTAATTTACTTGTCTGATTAATACAATTAGATTGTAGTAGAGAAAAATATTGGTTGTAGTGGAATGAACCATACTTTCACATCAGGATTGTGCCACGTGGCAAGATAGTAATGGGATGCATGTCCACTCTGCTGCCTGGTAAATTCTCTCAAACGCTAAACACTTGCGATCAGCTAGCAAGTAAACCCATGAAAATGAAATTACAAGTACCCTTCAATTTGGCGATGACTCATAGCATAGACTTAGTCGACTTCAGCCATATTGATCTAGTCTAAGTCATTTTGGGCCTTAAGTAAAATAGTAAGTACCAGGAAATACTTATGAGCATTTCAGTAAAAATTTCCATCATGGACTGCACAACAAATATAATTCATGTGGAAAATTTAACTAGATTGCAGTAGGAAAAATCTTGAATACAACAAAATACACAATACTGTTCATTATAATTGTGCCACATGATATGATAGCAACGTGGATGCATGTGCAACCAGCAGCATTGTAAATTCTCCCCAACAGTAGACACTTAAAATCAGCTAACTAAGCCCATGAAAATGAAATGATAAGTACATTTCAAGTTGGTGACAACTCAAAGCATAGGAGTCAGTGGACGTGAGCTATGTTGACCCTGGTCTAAGTCATTGTGGGCTCCATTTCTTCACGTCATTACAAAAATTCCGTCAATTAATTTCCCTAGTCCAACTGGCCATGACTTGCATACAGCTTAAAAATCAACCATTGTATGGCGTGTAAAAGTTGTAACCAGTTGTGGAAGATGATAACGTGATATGGACATTGACTCAAGTCAAATTGTTGTATGCTACGACATTGACTCAAGTCAAATTGTTGTATACTATTTGGTTGCTGCCATGAATAAAGATTGGAGTGGTCCCTATTATAGGAAAAACACATGCATCTGTAAGAAAAAATGGTTCCATTTTGATATGTAGATTGCACAGAGAGAATTACAGGGAGTGTCGCCCATTCAGTACGTCTTGGCAAATCTTTGTGTATTATAGGAAGTTACAAGCCTACGCTATAAGTCTTTCAAGTTACAATCAACTCTGTTTAAGTCTTTGTCTTCATAAATAATGGTTATATTTTTAACGTAATAATTCTAATCATTTGAGAAAAGGCCATTACCAAATAAGTCCTGGATTTTCTCTAAAAATTTCTAGTAGCTTGTGACTTCTTTCATTTTTGAGCAAATCGGTCTCCATATTTTCCATAAATATCAATTAAGTTCCTGAATTTTAAGAAGTGATCAAGTTAGTCTCTCATATGGTCAAATCATTATTTGGTCCCCATATTTTTCTAAGTATCAATTAAGTCCCTAATTTTTTTAAAGTGATTAAATTAGTCTCTTTATACGGTCAAACCATTGTTAACTTTAACTGTTAGCTTTGACAATTTTAGTGAAAAGAAATGAATATCCTGATTTGCCTTCATTGAGTTAATTTAATTTCTTTGGTGTACAAATACTATTTTGCCTGAATTTATCAATAGAATTACAATAAAAGCAAAACATTCTTCTACTAAAATGTCAATTTTACGCGTAATATTTAGATAATTAATAAAAATTCTAAATATTTTTTTGTGGGGGAAGTCAAATTTACCTTTCATTATAAAAAATTACTAAAAGCTTCAAATTTGTTGTCACCCTCTATGGGATGCCACTCATATTTACACTTTCTTTTTGTATTTTTTTTGTTCTTGATTTTTATTATTGAAATTATCTAATCGTTCTTGATTTTTATTATTGAAATTATCCCATGTCTTTAAATGCTCGTTGTAGAAAATGACTAGAGGAAAAATTATTTTAAAATTTTTATTTCATGCTTATATTTTCTATAATGGGCGACGTCCATTGTAGAAAAATCATTAACCATGGACCATGCCCATTGTAGAAAATACTTGGATGGAGGGAAAATTTTTTTGAATTTGTATCATTTCCCACCAACAATAAAAATTAATTTATATATAATTCTTGACTTTCTAAACACTATCATCTTACTCTTTCATTCGCTATACCACTTTGAAAAAACCTATTCACTGTACGGTACCAAAATTTTATGGAAATGTTGTAACACAAAAAAATAAGTACGTTATAATATGTTTACAGATAGAATGTTGTAACACATTTAATACCACATGTTATAATACAGAACAAAAAATAAAAACAGTAAAGTAAAAAAAACCACACAACCATGTTTTCAACGTGGTTCAGTTTTACCCTCCATCCACAAGACCACGTCCAGAGATATCAACTCATTATGAACAAATAAGGATAAAACCTATATTTACTCATACAAACTAAGACTCTCTCTTAGTGTTAATGCAAGTCCCAATTAATCAATGAGGTTGCAGCAAGCTCCCCTTGCCTTTAATGGTTGTCAGCTTTTTAAACTTCTTTCAACAATTGCAAACCTGCCTTCTCCCAAAAGCCAATCGGTTCTTCCTCCCGAAGAACATTTATTGCTTAAACTCCCTTCAAGACTTAAGTCACCTTCTCTTGAGGACGAAAACGTTCTTCCTCCGAAAAAACTTATGCTCCCTGAAATCTCTTCAAGAATTGTGAACCAATCTTCTCCCAAATACTTGATGACTTGTCATTCCAATAAGCATCTAAATACAAATTTAGACTTAGTCGGCTAACTTCCTAAATCTAGAAATAAAAACAATTTAGGGATCAAACTCTCTAAGGTTTACAAGCAAACTCTCAATATTGCACGTTAACTTTCAATGGCTTGCTTGCATTCTTCAGCTTGATTCAATCCTATATTTATAGTAACTTCATGCTCATCAAGAACTGTGAGATAGAACATGTTATACCTATTTTTGGGATTGCAAAAATGGCTGGTAAAAGCCCAAAGAACCAATCAAATAAACTGACCCAGCTCTCAGCTTCTCAGCATCTAGCAGCTAGCAGCTCCAGCTTAGCTCTCAGCTCGTAGCTCTCAGCTCGCAAATCGCAGGTCGAGCTCAGGTCGAGCTCGTAGCTCGCAACTCGCAGCTCGCAGCTAGCAGCTAGCTCCAACTCTCAGCTAGCTCAGCCTCCAGCTCGCAGCTAGTTTCAGCTCTCAGCTCCTCAACATCCAACTCAGCTAGCAGGATAGAGCTCTCAGTTGACTCTACGTAACCCCAAATCCCGAGGAGCAATTAATACAATATGACTATAACAGAGTTGTTAGTCAATGCAATAAATGCTATGTCAGAGTAGTTGATTTCTTTACGTGTACATCACTCAAGTAAAATCTCCCTTCCTCTATAAATAGGAGGAGGAAATTCATTGTAAAGGGGGTGAAAAACTTTTAATATTACAGTCAATCTGGAAGAATATATTGGGAGTGACCCGTGGATGTAGGCACTATTGCCGAACCACGTAAAAATCTCTGTGCATCTATTTCTAGTTTTTCCTCTTTCCTCTCTTTGATGTGCTCTTTGATTGTAGGTATTGGGCATTGGATCATCCGGTTGACTATGCCCAAAAATCGACGTCGACATAAATTGGCGCTAGAAGGAGGGCCCAAGCTGCAATCTTGAACTTTCAACAACCATGGCGAAAGAAGAACAACCAGAAGTTCAGACCCGGTAGCTGATCCACTTGAAAGGCAAGTAGATCAGTAAGAGCATGATTTCCAACTGAGGGAGAATGTTGTTGTGCCCATATCAGGCACATCTCACGCCCCCATGACAGGTGTTGCTATAGGTGTGCCTCCACCAACCTCTCACCAGCCAACACCAGCAAACTCTATGGCTGGGGGGCTGCATGCATGGTACCAGTGGCAAGAAATGTTAGAGGATACAGTGCAGCAACTCGTTGAGGCAATCAGGGCGTTGGTACAGGCCCAAGCACCAGCCCTGATGGACCACTCAGAGATCAACCACGACCTGCCAACTCAGTTCATTCCTCCAGCTCGCGTTTGAGAACTGAAGGTCGCCGAGCTAGTGGAGCTAGGAACTCACAAAGGTCTCGTTTGGAAGGTACCCCAGATCGCAACTCTCAAGGTCGCGAGCTCGAGGGAGGCTATAACCATCAGAATCCAGCAATAGAAGAGCTCATTCAGAGGGTTCAACAGCTGGAGGAGCAACCTGGACCCCAGGATCTGAAAGTGCAGTATGAGGAGAGAACCTCTCTCACTAGGGAGGTCGAGACGCAACCTCTCCCTCCCAAATTCAAGCTCCCCAACGTTCCATCTTATAATGGGGACAACGACCCTTATGATCATCTGAAGGTCGCGATCAAGAACCGAAGGTCGCCGAGCTAGTGGAGCTAGGAACTCACAAAGGTCTCGTCTGGAAGGTACCCCAGATCGCAACTCTCAAGGTCGCGAGCTCGAGGGAGGCTATAACCATCAGAATCCAGCAATAGAAGAGCTCATTCAGAGGGTTCAATAGCTGGAGGATCAACCTGGATCCCAGGATCTAAAAGTGCAGTATGAGAAGAGAACCTCTCTCACTAAGGAGGTCGAGACGCAACCTCTCCCTCCCAGATTCAAGCTCCCTAACGTTCCACCTTATAATGGGAACAACGACCCTTATGATCATCTGGAAACATTCAATATCCAAATGGATCTTTAGACGTCCAACCCCTTGGTGAAATGCAGTGTTTTTCCAGCCACCTTGGGCGACGTTTCGCGAGCTTGGTTCAAACGTCTCCCAGCTCACAACATAAACAGCTAGGGAGAATGTTAGCAAAGATTCATCAACCAGTACCAGGCTCTGAAAAAGCAGCTCGCACCACCCTGCCACCTCGCTACAGTCTTTCAACGGTAGGGCGAGTCTTTGAAAAATTATATTACCAGGTTCAGACATGAGGTCGCTAACGTGGAGAATCCCTCAGATGACAGCATCTTGACTGCGATCTCAGCTGGGCTTCGCAAAGATGGGAAGCTCTATGAGAGCATATACAAATCTCCAGTGAGGGACCTGGGTGAATTCTACAAACGAGCTGTAAGGAAGATTAGATGGGAAGAAACCTTCGGCCCCAAAAAGTCTGACCAAACGGATGAATCGGGTAGTCCCAACCAGTTGAAGAAAAGAAGTAATGGTGGAGACGGAAATGAAGGTCAGAATGAGGACTCAAGGTATCAGGTCGCTAAAAAGGCCAGAAACGAGCTCAGAAGCGAGCGACCTCAGCATCAAGGGCGTCATGAAAGCTACAGCGTCTTGTTAGATATGCAAGACAGTATTTTTGCAACAGAAAGGGGTAGAGAAGACTTTGGGAAGCCTAACCCCATAAAGACCCCTACTAAGTTCAGAAACAAGAACAAGTTTTGTGTCTATCATGACGAGATCGGCACAATACTTCATATTGCTGGAAGCTGAAAGATGCTATCGAGGACCTGATTAAACAAGGCCGTCTAGGAGAATATGTGGTGCATAGTAGCAGCCCCAGCAGGCTCCCAAGCTAGACATGAATCCTCAGTGCATCCACATTGCAGTTGCTCCCAACAGGTCATGTACCTAATTTGTAATTCAATTTAAGAAATCAATAGAAGATATGAATTTTCTTCAAATACTTTATATTTCAGCTGCTTTATTGATTTCTTAAAATCATGCTATGAAAAAGCGCTTACGCGACCTGTTAGCTGAGGTCGCGACCCTCTGGACAGCCTGCTATTACGCTATCTTAGCTGAGGCTCCGACCTACTGGAGATAGCTAGCTATAACGCTGTTAGCTGAGGCCGGCCTACTGGATAGTTCACAAAAGCGTGTCGCTATGATATAAGAGGTTACGACCTACTAGACAACTCGTTATCTTAGCTGAGGCTTCGATCCACTGGAGATAGCCAGCGCTGTTAGCTGAGGTCACAGCCCCCTACGTAGTTCGACAAAATATTGTTACAGCAGGCGAGGTCTCGACCCCCTGCATAGTTCACAGTAATGTTTTATATATATATATTATGCTGGTTGAGTTCCTAAACTGAGTTATGATCTGGAACCCCAGCCCGTGATGGTCAAACGACCTTCCAAGCTCTCATAAGGTGTTTTTACCCTTGAGCAATACATTAATTAACACATTGATCACCTAGATTTTTCTGTCCGCAGGAAAAACTAGAGGAATAAAGCACAATCGTGACAGGCCTCAGAAAAATATTCAACTCACCAGCCTTGATAGAGTCGCCACAAGATGGGACAAAATCGAAAAAGGCGCCAAGGTAAACCCAAAATATCAGCTTTTACCAGCGAGCTCGAGCTCCCAATCCGAAAATCGCACTGAGAGCTGGGGGGCTTATGTTATACCTATTTTTGGGACTGCAAAAATGGGCTGGTAAAAGCCCAAAGAACCAATCAAATAAACTGACCCAGCTCTCAACTTCTCAGCATCCAGCTAGCTCCAGCTTGCAGCTCGTAGCTCTCAGATCGCAGGTCGAGCTTGCAGCTCGCAACTCGCAGGTCGAGTTCGCAGCTCGCAACTAGCTCCAGCTCTCAGCTAGCTAGCCTCCAGCTCGTAGCTAGCTCCAACTCTTAGCTCTTAGCTCTCAACTCCTCAGCATCCAGCTCAGCTAGCAGGATAGAGCTCTCAGTTGACTCTACGCAACCCCAAATCCCTAGGAGCAATTAATGCAATATGGTTATAACAGAGTTGTTAGTCAATGCAATAAATGCTATGTCAGAGTAGTTGATTTCTTTACGTGTACATCACTCAAGTGAAATCCCCCTTCCTCTATAAATAAAAGGAGGAAATTCATTGTAAAGGGGGCGAAAAACTTTTAGTATTACAGTCACTCTGGAAGAATATATTGGGAGTGACTTGTGGATGTAGGCACCATTACCAAACCACGTAAAAATCTCTGTGCATCTATTTCTAGTTCTTCCTCTTTCCTCTCTTTGGTGTGCTCTTTGATTGCAGGTATTGGGCGTTGGATCATCCGGTCGACTGTGCCCAAAAATCGATGTCGACAAAACTAAAATGAAGAATCTCTATAAAATTAATGTTGGGATTAGATCATGGAGTCTCAAGTGAGAAATGCTTTAGTGTGGTGCATGTATATGTATTCAATCCACTTAAATTATGTGAGGTAGCATTAGCAAATATTCACATGAAAGAAGCCTGCCAAATAATATATACTATATATAGTTTAACACAAATCCGTGAATATATTGAAGTTTTTATTTTCATGTGCAATTCCATATTTATCAATATTCCTCCTAATTTTCTTAATAGGAGAATATGATTACCTAAAAGTTTGTAGTTAGTGACATATCAATAATTCAAAGTACTGAAATCCCTAATCCCCCAAATCGGGGCCCACTTGTTTATGTTCTATGTTTATTTTGTGTTTCAGTCTGTTGGTGGTTGATTGGTCCCTTAGTCACCTAACCGGTCCCTTGTTTGGGGTCTGCTTGATTTTCCTCCGACCTTCCTACTAGTTCCTTTGAGAATCGTTTTTGTGTTTCTGTGTTTAAGTTAGTTGCCCCAAATTGGATTGGCTCTTAGAGTTGTATGTTGTATGTTTATGGATCTAAGTTTGGGTTTGTTGATGATGAAGTTTTTTGTTTTTATATATATATATATATATATATATATATATAAGGGTCTGCTTCATTTAGGGCGATTTAAACCAAGGGTCAGTTTTCAAGTTAAGTTTGAGTCATAAAACTTTTGACTCGCTCCAATCCGAGCCACTTCATCATTTTTTTTATTACACATTATTATTATTATTATTATTATTATTATTATTACTATTATTATTATACAGTATTTTTAAGTGTTGTATAATACTGTTTGTTTGTTTAATTTTGTTATTATAAACATTTTCAAACTAACTATACTTGTGAATAATTGAGATATTTTATTGAAATTTTGTATGATATTTTTACTATATTGACGTTGTTATACAAAGCTTTATGAATGTTATATTGTTTAAGTTATTATTGTATTCATATTTCTTTGTTTAAATTTAAGATTTATTAAGTTTGGATGATGTTCAACTAAATTAAAGTTTATGTATGAATTTTTATTTTATTTTTATAAGTGCAAGTTAAACTTTATATGTATGTTTGAAATTAAATGTATATTTAAATTTAGGGAAGTTATCAAAACATCCCTAAAATGGAAAATAATATCAAACTACTTCTGATTTTCAAAACATTATCCAAAAAAACCCTTAACGTTATAAAAGTAAGCGGTAGTTGACCATAATCCGAAAAACACAAAAATAATCTTACATTTTAAAAGTAATATTATAAAAAATTATTAATAATTAAAATTAAACAAATTAAGTTAATTACCAAACCACTCTTGCATCACCACCATTCATCACACATCCTTCGTCACCCATCCATTAATTAATTAAATTAAATATTAATAAATAAATGGAGGTAGACATACACCAACGTCATAATCACAATCAATAGAAGAAAGGGCTGCCCAGACCACAGTAATTTTAATATTCACAGTGAGGGATTGAAACCCCAGCCTCATGCTGTGACCTCCCAAGATCACAATTAATTGAAGAAAGGGCTATCCATAGCCACATTAGTGTTAATATTCACTAACTTGCTACAATTAATATTTGCTATCCAATATAAACATAGAAAACTCGACCAATGACTTTTAAACAAAAAATGAAAGCTTGACTAATGACTTTTAAACCAAAAAGAAAAAGAAAAAAAAAATGAAGAATTAAGTGAACCAAATAACAGTAGTTCTTCTTACCAAAAGTAATTGGTTCCCTATAGTCAAGGTTACATTCGAAGCTATGGTCAAACTTGTGTGGCTATGGGATGCCCTTTCTTCAATTGATTGTGATTATGACCTTGGTGGGTCCCAGTAAAAATAAATAAATAAATTTTAAGGTAGTTGGAAATAAAAAAAGGAAAATCGTTTGTTATAAAAATTAAACATACACAAATTTGAGTACAACTAATAATTGATAGCCAATATAAACATAGAAAGCTTGACTAATGACACTTTTAAACAAAAAAATGAAAGCTTGACTCATAACTTTTAAACGAAAAACTGAAGAATTAATTGAACTAAACGAAAGCTTGACTAACACAATTTGTGGGTTTGACGTGATTCTATACGGAGTTGAAGCTAAAATCGTTATTTGATGTTTGTATTTGACTATTAAAAATGATTTATTTTACTTAAAAATTAGGTTAGAACTGTTCCGTGCGATATTCATTTGATGCTTAAATTATCTTTTTCTGAATTGTATAATTTATATATTATAATTCAAAAAAATTACTATTACAATTAATTATGTTTAACTATTATACAATTCGATTTTGAATATAGATGTGAATTAGACTACATATGAGTGTGAAAATTTTAGATTTTATGGACTTGGGAGTTGCTAATTTATCCTTCAAAGTAGGTGACGATGCCTGCCGGTGGACATGCAACAGGTCTGTCCTCAGTAAATACGCCTTCCCCATCCTCCACGGAGCTAGACTGCAAGTCAAGTCAACCCTTTCTTTCTTTATTCACTTTATTTTATTATGATTTAGTTTTATTCTATTTTATTAATTTTTTAATTTTTTTTATTATTAATTTTTTTATTTCAGTGAAAGTCTTTTTGGTCTTTACAAAAGTCTGAGGAAGTCCATTCCACCCAAAGTCTAAAAGTTTGAAGGTGTCTTGGGTAGAATATTGAAATTTGTCTATTTAGACGTCTAAATCCAAACATAAACTGTAATTTTCCCTTCACAAGTAGGACTTTTATGTGCATTGGTCCACTTATCGACTCAATCGTCAATTGTAGACCCTACAATCCTGTGACACCGTGTGGAACGGTGTTCAAGCAAGCTGTCATCATTTGTTGAGGGAGAGTCTTTATATACCAGAAGCAGATATGATTTTTATTAGAAAAATAAATCTAAATATATATATGATTATTTTTATTAAAGAGGTTTTAAAATTTTTATTTTAGGATCATTATTTATAAATATATATTTTCAACGTTTCTATCATTGTGATGAGTTTCATTAGAAATAAATAGTTATAATTGATGGATGAGAAATAATAATTTAAGGATATTCTAATTGGAGAATTATATATAAATATATATGATGCTAATAAGTAAATTTGTAATACATATCATTTATTAGTGCAGTTAGTTGAGTCTCGATGGATCCCGACATAAAAAATATATATATAGATATATATTTTTAATATTACAAACTTTCTATTAAGATATAATTAGGAATGACCGACTCCCATCTGTAAATCTGTATCGTTTCAAAAAAATAAAATAAAAATCCAATTTTCACAAAACAAATTCCTCAAATATTACTTAATAAGCACAAATGATATAATTCACATCTCCTAATAATAACATCAACCACAAAATAGAAATAATTTTATATTCCAACATAAAAATTAAATTCTAACATCAAACATAATAAATTCAAAACAAAAGATATAATTACATAAATCTGAAAAATCCGGATACAACACAAAATATATCAAAATATTGGTCAAATACATAATAAATTTTAACTTCAAATAACATATATAACAAACAAATGCAAAACGTTTCATAAAATTAACAAATATAAAATTATTTAATGTTATATTATAAAAAAAATAATATTGTAGGTTCGCGAGTTCAGGCGCAGAATTTTTTGACACCCACTCCCGTACCATTTAATGTCATTGTGACTTCTATTTTCAAATATACTCTATATATTAAAATTATTGATCATATGAATTGATTAAATCTACTATAGTTTCTCCATGTTCATTTTTGTGCAAAACAGGTGAACTGATTAGTATTTAAAAAGAAAAAACACTCCAAAGTTTTAAGTCAATGCATTTATATTAGGGAAAAATTTTATTTTCATCCTATACTTTGAAAAAGTGTTGTTTTTTAATTATTAATTCAAATTAGCTTTGATATTCCATGAAGTTTTCAAAATACATCGATAGTCTTTTTTGTCAGTAGTCAAAGCAAACGGAATGAGCAAAATGACTCATTTATCTCTCATTTCTCATTTTGGTTATAATGTTTTAATTACTGTTTTACCCCTTGTGGAAAAAATATTAGAAATAAATAAATATATATATAATTAAATTTTTTTTACTAAATAAAAAAAAGAAAGCAAAATGATTAATAATTAAAAAAAATAGCCACCCGATTCCACCATCAACGGTCCATCGATGACACAAGTGTGTTAAGAATTTATAAATTAAATAGGGATCCTAGTCCTATATCAGGAAAGAAGTAAGCATTAAGGGATTTTCAAGTCTCTATAAGGAGTTCAAGGCTTCGTTTTTTATTATCCTAATTAAAACACTTTAAATATTATATTTGACTCTAATTAAATTTTTTTTTTATATTCCTCTTATTTTAGATTATAGAATGATGTAAGTTAATATATATTTTGAAGGGTATGAGTATATTGAGATTATAAAATTTAAGATAATAGACTATATAATTGTAATAATTTTGTATATAGTGAATTTTTTTTAGGGGTCATAATTTTTCTCCTATTTAGAGTTTTTTATAAAAATTTTATATTTTGGTGATTATTATTATTTTGTAATTTATTTTTCTATTATTTATGATATTTTTATATAAGGCAGGTCTCTGTAGCAGGCTTTGTGAGACACTTTTCCCAACAAAGTGCCTATCATCTAATTCTTCAGTAATGTAATTTTAAGTTCTGGATCTGTATTGAGACTACAGTAATTGAAATCTCACTCCGCTTCTCCAATCAACCGACGGTTGCTTGTTGGACAAGTCAAGGTCGCTGCATCACTACTTTACAAAAGTAACTTGAGGTCTATTAGTGCCATTTAATAAATTAATTATTTTATTTGATGCTTTTTGAACAATGAAGATCACGTGAAATCCCAAGGTTTCAAGTCAATTAATTTATATTACTTTAGTATTAAACTTTTTACTTTCACATTTTCCGAGAAATTTATCGAAACAAAAAGTGGTGCCCTTAACCGAATTTCACGTAGTCTTCCTTAGCCTTCCAACATATAAGCTAGTTGATTGATTACTTTTCGTTTCTAGTAGGTTGAGTTGATGTGAACACCGAAGTTTCAAGTCAAAAGTTCTCAATTTCTTTTCACTTGTTTACTAATTAAAATCCTAACAACTGAACGAAAATTTAATTTATGACTTTTTATTTCTATGTAATCTAAAAATTATTAAAAAATTGTATCAAAAAAATTATTAGAAAAAAATGTGTGCACGTTGTATTTAAATTGGAAATTAAATTTTAGTTGGAAAGAGAATTTGATTCCTCTCAAAGTTAGTTCCTTTTTTCTGATTCCCTTTCCAAATCATTTGATGCCTTTCATTTTCATTTGTGCTTACAAATTGTGCCAAAGCTCAATCATAAAAGAACAACACGGGTGGGATTTTTGGGTTTGGATTCAAGTTCAACATGGTGAAATTGACAAAATTGAAGCTAACTCAGTAGTAAATCACTTACACATATTTTAATCCAACTATATGTTGTTGACGTTTGGAAATGGTCGACTCGGAGATCCTAGGTCCAACTATAACTCTAATAATTAAAGACAATTAAAGTAGTTGAAAAAATTAAAGAACAATTAAGAAAGGAGAAAACAGAGGAAGAACAATGCAAAGAGAAAGATTTTTACATGGTTCAGCAAGTGTGCATACATTCACGGTTATTACTCTGAAATGATTTTGGCAGAGTAACAACAATACTCATTATAACTTGTCTGATACAAAGAATTTCACTCCTATTTATAGAGTGAGAGATTACAATTGAGTGTAATATACGTTAAATGAATAATAATTACATTAACTACTCTGACATGGTCATCATCGTATTAAATGCTCTTGTATGCCCATTACTGTATTAATTGTTCCGGCATGGCCATCCCTGTATTAATTGCTCTAGTATGACCATCTCTACATTAATTGCTCTTCTGGATTAGGGACTGTAGAGATTTCGTTGGCACAAAATCGGGAAACTAGAATTTGAGGGATTTGATCTGGCACCGGCCTCTAAGAGATTGCTTGATGCCAGCTCAACGAGCTGACCTATTCACCCTCGCGAGCTAAAGATGCATTGAAGTGGATTTGGTGCAGGCCACGAGCTGAAGAAGGTAGTGAGCTCGCCATAGCGACCTGAGTACTGGGCTTTTTGGGTCCTTCGTCATTGGTTTCAACCATTGGGCCTTTAGCTGCCCATTAATCCATGTCGCGAAAACGGCTATAACATATGTCATGTCATAAATCCTCCTCCATATTTCTCAAATTTATGATATTATATATATATGGATGGAAAACAATTTCATCGTTTTACAAGTTCATGAACTATTTTTACCATATTTTTAAAGGTAAACAATTAAAAATATATATGGAAAATAAAGGGATTTTTAGAAAAAATGATTTATTTAAGTTGACATTCGGAGACGGTCAACATCCGATTGGGGGTCAAAACCTCGCCAACGAAACGATTTGTACGGGACCGGCGGTGAAGACCATGCCGGGCCGGGGGTGAAGACCACGCCGAGCAATCCCTTTTGGTTTAACTCCGGACGTGACTCTCAAAGAGGCCAAAAGAGGTTCAACGGTCTACGGACCGGCCCCATATAAATCGTTCCGTTGACGAGGTTCCGACCCCCAACCGGGTGTTGACCGTCTCTGGACGTCAACAATTTATTTAAAAAATTATATTTTTTTTCAAACATATATATCTCACATCTTTTAACATTCATACAAAACAAACCCAAAAAAAAAAAAAAAAAAAAAAAAAATTAGATTTCATTAAAAAAAAAAAAAAAGAATGGTTTGGACATAACTCTTATAAAAGATGTTTTCATGTGAAAACTCCTATGCTAAAAATATTATTTAACACACTATGAGAAGGAGAAGGCATAAACAAAAGCTAAAACGGGAAGTTTTTAATCAATCAATACTAGGCATAAATTGTTGCACATGAAGCCAATCGAGAAATGCTTCAATGTGAAGCATGTTTGCATTCAACCTATTTAAGTTATATAGGTGACAAATAAATGTTGACATGAGAGACTTATACCAAATGATAGAATTATATGAATTGATTTGGACATATATATCATTAAGAATACTGTTATATATATGCAAAAGTTTTTCTTTTCATCAAACATTATTCAATATATATCATTAAGAATACTGTTATTAATTCCTCCTAATTTTCTTAATAGGCCAAGAGAGTCTCTTTATCTAAAAAAGTGTAATTAATCACATATCATGACACCTCAGGAGTACTGAAATTCTATGTTTTACGAAACAGTTTGGATTTTGTTTTTTAAGTTACAATTTGCTAAACTAAGAATATAATTTTTGCATCATAACTGCATAGACGTTACCATGCCTCCCATGGTGTGTGGCATAAGTTCAACACCCACCCATTAAATCCAAATATATAATAATAATAACAGTTCTTTCATCATTATGTATTAGTTGATTTCTCATTCTAGTATAGGTTTTCCTCTCATCTCTATGTGGGTGGATCTCTCCTAATTGGGAATAGCTCTCCTAATCTCACCACCATTGTTTTATCTCAATTGGTCTCAATAGTCCTCTGAATCTATTCTAATCACAATTCTTGTACTCAAATAATAATAATAATAATAAATAATAATAATAATAATAATAATAAATAAAATAACCGTATAGACTTGTCCGCACCTAATAATAATAATGGATGTACAAAGTCCAGTGCAATAATTAAGACTTGTTTACAAAAGGGAAGCAAGATTTATCAATTAATATCATATTTCATACTTTTTGACGGGTGAAGATCGCCTGTCAAAACACGTGCCCTTTGTTCATGAGTCTTCCCAAGTCTTCCAACAAATAAGCTTGGATTAATTACTTTAGGTTCTGTCGACGTTGATTTCTGGTCGACAAGAGTTCACAGCTCAATACCTGCAATCAATGTAAAGCCAAACAAAAAGCACAAGAAAAAGTAGAAAAGTAGAGAACAAAAACAACACACGAAATTTTTTAACGTGGTTCAGCAAATGTGTCTACGTCCACGACTGTTCCTTTTAATGATTCTGTAGAGTAACGGTATAATATTACTTATGTATATCTGTTACAATAAATTCGGCCTCTATTTATAGAGAAAGAGATGTTGCAATTTGAGTTTAAATGAAATAGGAAAATAATCTTGCATTAACTAACTTCCTAATCGGTTAGCACCAATCAGGAAATTGCTCCGTAAAATCAAAGATCATATTGACTGAATTTGAATTTGAATTTATTTCCAATTCTGATAGAAGAATCACGATTAATTTGAGTTACTGCATTTTCTAGAAGATTTCCTTGTCTAACTGATCATTGGGCGAGCTGTAAACTGGCTTAGACGATCTCTAGTTGGACCTCGATCTGGGTAACGAGCTATGCATGGTACGAACTGTATAATACTAGCAACAACCTGCGAATGTCGACTGTGATGCGAGTTTGCTGGTGCAAGCTGTAGAGCTTGCATGAGTTGGATGTTGATAACTTGAGTCTTGTCTGCTGGACCACTTCTTTGGGTTGACTTGTTAGGCTTCTATTAGGCTTTTACCAGCCTATTTGATGAATCCAGAAAATACCCATAACAGGTTCTATAACACTTTACATTAAAGTGGGAAATGGAATCTTTTCAGCGCAAATGTTTTATCAAGTAGATCCAATTAATGAACAAATCTAATCAAACATAGAAAGCTTGATTAATGACTTTTAAACAAAATATGAAGAATTAAGTGAACCAAATAACAGTAATTCTTCTTAGGGAAATAGGCCGCTTCCCTATAGTCAGTTATATTCAAAACCATACTTGCAACGGTTGATTTGATTTAAAGAGTAAAAAATATAATAATCAATAAAAATAACGGTCATTTCCAATGGGTGTGCAGATCTATCAAGCGCAATTTAATAAATTAATCCTTTATTTTCTTTCTATTAGAAAAACAAATGCTTTTTGAACAATAACGCAAATCAAGCAAACCCCAAAGTTTTAAGTCAATGCATTGATATTATGTTTGCATAAATTTTTTTCTTTCATAGGACCTCGACCAAATGATTGAAACACGAGATGTCCTTGCTTCAGGTAAGTCTTCCCAACAGATAATCTTGACCATAGATTACTGCATTCACACTTGAATATAATTCAACCAATCCCAACAGTACATGCACACAGGGGTAGACCTAGCTTAGGGCCAGGTGGGGCACGTGCCCCCCTGAAATTTTGCAAAAAATTATTAAATTTATAGTAATAGTAGTAAATATTTGAATGTTTAGATAAATATTATATATGATTTCTAGCAAATAATCTCACCAACGACTCATTTGGTCTAGCGGTATGAAGTGTCTTTTTAATCCCATTAGGATCCAAGTTTGATTCCCACTCCCCACTTGCTTGTCGTTTTTTTTTTTAAGAGAAAAACATGAAATCGTGCATGTTGTGGGTTTCGAACCCTGAACAGAGGATTGAGATGATGCAACTTCTTACCATCCATTATGATGTAAACATTTGGCATAAGGTGACTTAAAAAAACTTTTGTATTGGAGTTCTTTCCATTTTTCAGTTGTTTAATAATTTTTTTACTTTATTATTTATCCTTCCTACTTTCAGTGTAATTAACATCTTTTTTTTTTTCATTGTTTTATTAGACCTATTTTTTCTATTTTTAATATTTTTTCTACTTCTAATTAATTAATATTTTCCTTTTTTTTCAATTTTTCCTTTTAATTTTCTCCTATATAAATATTATTTATTTCTACTTTTTGTGTGCTATGCAAAATTCATTGGCATTTTAACATCTTATCACTTATCAGGTTAGCTTACTAAATTAATTTTTTAATTATTTATTTTAATGTTTATTGAAATTTTTAAGTATAAGATTATTTGTTTTACTTAAATATTATGTATATTTTATTTTATTTAAACTATATAGTATTATTAAACATTGTTTTATATAAAAACATTATATATTTAGTATGTTCTTAATTTGTGATATTTTTATTATTTTATTAATGTGCCCCCCCTAAACAAATTTTCTGGGTCCGCCACTGCATGCACAACACACAATTGTTGGTTAAGATGTAAGCCATATTCAAGATGGGTTATGATTGTGGGTTATGCTAATATATATATATATATATATATAATTTTTTTAATTACTTTTTTTTAATAAGAATTTTTTAAAGTATAATATTTTATTTTATTTAAAAATCTAAATATATTAATTTTTTAAAAATATTTATTAATTTTTTTTAATGTTAAATATAATATATATTTTGAAAAATCATTTTAATATATTTCTTTAAAAACTAAGTAGTCGCTACTCGATTGATTGATCGTCATTGAATAGCTAAGTAGTTGCTACTCGACAAGTCACCGACCAACTAGCAACTAATGACTTTTGAAACATTAATCATGAAAGGCCAATTGTGAAGTAAACTCCAAAGTTTCAAGTCTATGCAATTATATTATGCTTGCATAAATTCTTTGCTTTGGTAGGACCTCATAAAAAATTATTGAAATAAGAGATATCCTTACCAATAAAGTCTTCCCAACAGATGATCTCGGCCATAGATTAGTTTATAGTAGAACTTAACAACAAATTCGAGAAAATTCTCTTCCATAAGAGATATCCTTACCAATTGTGAAGTAAACTCCAAAGTTTCAAGTCTATGCAATTATATTATGCTTGCATAAATTCTTTGCTTTGGTAGGACCTCATAAAAAATTATTGAAATGAGAGATATCCTTACCAAAAAAGTCTTCCCAACAGATGATCTCGGCCATAGATGAGTTTCTAGTAGAATTTAACAACAAATTCGAGAAAATTCTCTTCCATATCTCAAGACAATTATGAAATAGTTTTGGTGAGACAAAATTCAACTAAAAATGATTTAATTTCTAAAACCAAATAAAGTGTATATATATAGTGCTGTTATAATGGGTACCTCCCAACTTTAAAAAAGTTAAAATAAACCAATCAAATTCATCAATTGTATTCTCTTTCCTAAAATAAATTCTTTCTCCTATTTAATTCAAATACAATAGATAAATTTGATTTATTTATTCTAACTTTCTAAAATTAGAAGGTACTGATTATAAAAGTACTAACTATATACACACATACGATTTCTCATAAATACATAAAAACTCATATTTACAAAATTTTCATAGCTATTTGTCAGTTTCAATTATTGTGAAGTCTTTTGAATTCCTCCAAGAGATAAGGTTTGAAATCAATTTCTTTTGCTTCTAATAGTCTATCACTTTCTCAAATATTTTACAGTTACAAATTGAGATTCATTATGCAAACTAACCATTTTTCCAATGATCCTTTTTTAAAAAGCAAATCCACTAACCATTAATCCAATTAGAATATTAAATTATGAAAACAGAGATTCTTTCTCTCTCATCTGTTCAAACTACCAAATCCAATGAAAGTTGTATCGGTAGACTTGAAATCTGGAAACAATGATATTTAAGCTGGTCAGCCTGAATTTTGATGATTAAAAGAATTTGACCGCATAATCACTCGTTGTTCAAATGATCAGTGTACTTTTGCCTTCATATTATGATTATGGTGTAAGTCTTATAGTGCGGATTTAATATAATATGTGTGTGAGAAGTGGTCCCCTCCTATTGTGATCATATCAATTATATATGAATATATTTTTAGACCATAGATCTAATATTTGATTTTACTAAGTAGATTTCTAAACTAAACATGCAAGGTTTAATTTCGATAGACAGACAAACTTCTAACAATCATTTTCAACTTACCTTCATATTTATTGACCCAAAAAAAAAAAAAAAAGACCGAAATTTCCGCAATATACTGTTCAGTGTTATGTCATTAAATGTGGAACTATAAATTGTCTGATGGTTAATGCTTGCAATTCTATCCTGAGCAATCGACCAAGAAACGGGAACAGCCATATATGGAGATTCTCAAGCTGTTGATATTTGAATTTCTTGGTATAGTTGCTCTCACAGTTCTCGTCCATGGCCAGAGTCAAAGAGGTTAGACTGCTTGGAGTAATTCAGCGTTTTGAATATTAGGTTTGCTTGTAGTTTTGTTCACTAACTATTATTAATTTCTCTTCATCTTTGTATCTCTGCAGGTTTCATTAGTATCGATTGTGGATTGCCTGATAATTTTGGTTATACTGAAAAGAAAACAGGCATAAATTACACTTCAGATGTAACCTTCACAGATGCTGGTGTAAACTACAATATATCAAGTGAATACTACAGTGATACCCTGGAACAACCATTCCTAACTATCAGAAGCTTCCCTGAAGGAACGAAAAATTGTTATACTCTGAATCCTGCTCATGGAGACATTAAGTTTCTTATAAGAGCAAGTTTCATGTATGGTAACTACGATGGCCTAAATAAACCACCAAGTTTTGATCTGCTTCTTGGAGCTGACGAGTGGGATTCAGTGGAACTGGCAAATGCATCCACCATTGTTTTCAAGGAAATCATCCATGCATCTCAGAAAAATTATTTGGATGTCTGTCTTGGAAACAAAGGGTCAGGCACACCTTTCATATCTTCATTAGAATTAAGACCCTTAATAAATTCCAGTTATCCAACTGATTTGGGAATATCATTACTCCTCTATCGACGATTAGACTTTGGTTCAACAGCCAATGCTAATAAAACATACAGGTAAATTGTTTGATATTGTACAAAAGTGTTATTATTGGTATTTGTCACTAATTTGATTAATTTGAAATATGTAGATTTAAAGATGATGTTTATGATCGCATATGGTCACCCTACACAAGATCTAACTGGGTGACATTAAGTAGCCCATTCAAAGTCGTCTCAGCCGCCGGCATGAGTTATTATGTTCCACCGTCTATGGTTATGCAGACTGCTGCCATGCCAGCAAACGGTAGCGATTCATTGGTATTTGAGTGGGAACCTAGTGATCCCACATTCCGGTTCTTTGTATACTTTTACACTGCAGAACTTGACCAGAGCCAAGCAAATAACCAGACTAGAAAACAGAATATCTATTTGAATGGACAACTATGGGATAATGGTCTAGACTGTTTTACTTGTACCCCTATGTTACTTACAGCGGCCCACCAATAAGTGGAGAAAAACTCGAGTTTCAAATTAAAAAAACTGCAGAATCGCCACTGCCTCCCATCCTCAATGCGTTGGAGTTATATCAACTAAAACAATTTCCACAAATGTCAACCAACCAACAAGATGGTATGTTCTTATAAACATTTTTTTTTTTTTTTTGTCTTTTATAATATGAAAATTTTTAAGTATAGGCATCATATATATTTTACTAAAGATACAGGCTTTCAGATTTCTTTGTAAGGTTCAAATAAAGACATAATAAATCATTAGTTGTTGCATTCAAATGCATTCAACGGCCAAAAATTAATGTATAACTCATTTTGCCTGTTGATAAGTTTTTTTTTTCCTGTCTCTCTCTGTGTTTAATGGATTTTACTTTTCTTCTATATTTATGTAAAACTATTAGTTGATGCTATGATGAATATCAAGACTAAATATGGAGTGAAAAGAAATTGGCAAGGTGATCCATGTGCCCCTGTAAAGTACTTGTGGCAAGGTCTTAATTGCAGCTATCCGGAGTATGATCCCCCAAGGATCACATCTTTGTAAGTAGTATTGCCATCATTAAACTCTCATCTTGTACTTGTTAGTTTCAGTTTTTTGTACTTTCTAATAAATGATTGTGCAAACATTTAGGAACTTATCTTCAAGTGGAATATTCGGGGAGATAACTCCTGATATATCTGATCTCACTTCGATACAATCTTTGTGAGCATTTTAATTTGTCCTGAATCTCAATTGAAGTTTGTATTAATCTACAATATCTTGATGAGGACTAAGTCAATTTATTAACAATTTTTATCATTATTTCAGGGACTTATCCAATAATAATTTGACTGGACCGGTGCCTGATTTTCTGTTACAGCTACCATTCTTAACAGTGCTGTAAGTTTGCTCGATTGTGATGCATAGCTGAAGTTGCTTTGTCATTATATAAGAGGGAAAAAAATCATATACTATTCTTTTAATTTGCAGAAATTTGAGTCGAAACAATCTCCAAGGTTTAGTTCCCGTTGGACTTAGTGAAAAATGGAAGGACGGTCTGCTATCATTAAGGTATGCTTAGAATCTTTTCAATATCTTGCTCAATATAGTTATATATATGTATATATATAATTAGTAAAATTTATATTATTTTATCACAATATTATTTAAGAAAAGAAAAGATCAGTTCTAAATTAATAAAAGTTTATTAATTGAAAACAATTATAAAAATATATGTATCTCCCTTTGGATGCACCTGGAATATTGATACACTTAATAAAAAAAAAGAGTGATTGTATTTTAAAATTATGGATTGTAATTTATTATATCTAATTACAATTAAATGAATCAAATTATATTTACAACAATCAACATATAAAATCACTTTTACTTATTGTAATCAGACATGTTTAGTTGTAATCACTTATTTTTTTTAAATTAAGTGTATCGATACCCCAGGTGTATTGATTCTTTGGTTTCTTGTTTTCACAAAAAAATGCATTGGTTTTCATTTTTGAAAAAGAGAAAACATGTTTGTAAAATGTTAATAACAGGCCGTAAGTGTTATCCTAATTTTCTTGTTTTCAAACATGTTTCCAAAAATGTTTCTTGTTTTCACTAATCTTCTTTTGTTCATAGTGTGGATGGAAATCGAGACCTTTGTCTTTCAATATCTTGCAAGAAAAAGAAAAACGTTGCTGTTCCCCTTCTAGCGTCATTTCTTGCAGTTTCAGTACTCATAGCTGCATTTTCTATTCTTTGGATCCTCAAAACAAGAAGTCAAGGTAAGTGTAGACTTCCCAGCACAAAATTTACCCAAAAAAGTATTCTATGAATCTTGCTTGGGAGACTCATTAATGTATTTTCCAGGCATCAATTGGAACAAAATTAATAGGTCACAGGAGCCCAAAAATCGAAGGTTCTCTTACTCTAATGTTGTCAGAATAACTAACAACTTTCAGAGGATAATTGGAGAAGGTGGTTTTGGAACCGTTTACTATGGAATCTTAGATGACATGGAAGTTGCTGTGAAGATGCTCTCATCATCATCAATTCAAGGGCATAACCAATTTCAAACTGAGGTATATATGCTCACATGTTGTATTAATAATTTTCAACTTCTTAAGTCTAGCTAAGACTAACACAGGGTTATATCTATAGGTTGAACTTCTTTTGAAAGTTTATCATAAGAATCTAACAACCTTGGTTGGATATTGCGATGATGGCACGAACAAGGGACTAATCTATGAGTTCATGGCTAATGGAAACCTAGAATCACACCTCTTAGGTTTGTTCATCAGTTAAATTTTTTCTGGCCACCAATACAATAGAATCTGCATGCGTTGCTGAAATTTCAGTTCATCTATTGTTTTTTTTTTTTTTTTTGAACAGATAGCTAGTTACATAAGTTGATCTATCCTGCTTTTTATCTTTGCCAATCTACAATCTGTGAATAGATCAAAGTTTTTTGATTGATTGATACTTCTTGTATAGATAAAGGAAGCAGTGATGCAGATATCTTAAGTTGGGAAGGGAGGCTTCGAATAGCAACAGAGGCAGCACAAGGTTAGGAAATATTTGTATGATTTTTAATTGTTGACTTACAATTTAATATTTTCCACATATATTTTATATATCTGGTTGATACTGATATAACTAAAATTTATTGCAATTGAAATGTAGGGCTGGAGTATCTTCATAGTGGCTGTAAGCCATCCATAGTTCATAGAGATGTAAAGCCTACAAATATCTTATTAAATGAAAAATTTCAAGCAAAGATATCTGATTTTGGCCTTTCAAGAATATTTCCCATAGAAAGTGAAACGCACGTGTCCACGATCGTTGCAGGCACTCCTGGATACCTCGACCCTGAGTAAGCATATTTATGGAATAAAATTAATTTTATTAATTTCATTTATTGGAAGTTAATATGGACTGAGTCGTCTATGCTAATGATCTTGTAGGTATTATAAATCAAATAGATTGACTGAAAAAAGTGATGTGTATAGTTTTGGAGTAGTTCTCTTACAACTAATCACAAGTAAACCTGCAATTGAAAAATCTGAAGAGAGGACTCATATAACTCAATGGGTGAGTTTCCAGATTGCAAAAGGGGATATCAAAAATGTTATTGATTGTAGATTACTAGAAGATTTTGACATGAACTCTGTATGGAGAGCTGTAGAAGTAGCTATGGCTTGTGTTTCTCAAAATTCATCCAAAAGGCCAACCATGAAACAGGTTGTGAGAGATTTGAATGAGTCCTTGGCAATTGAGATATCTCGTACAAAGGACGGCCATGAGACTGCTGAACATTCTAGTAGATCAAATAGTTTAAATTTGCAATCTGAATCACGTCCTGTTGCAAGGTAGTGTTTTCTCAATGTATCCTATTTCTATTCCTCATATGTCAATGTATCCTATTTCAGTATATGTAAACATGAACATGTGTCTTCCTTGACTGATAACTGACGAGATGGCACATCACTACCATATCATTAACATATAAACCTATCGGGTTACCAAGATGAATGTGTCTCTACATATCAAAAATTAAAATTTGTAATCTATTGATTTTCTTATAAATCAAGAGTGAGAAAGAATAAATAAATTCAAGGTGAATGGCAACTCTTGGATTTCAAAGAAATAGATTGATGAATGTTTAAATTATAATTTTAAATTGAAATTATAAGTTAATGTAGTCTGGTAAATAATAATTTTAACAACCATCATCTAATATGGTTTGATGATGGTAAAGAACTTGTCGACGTTAAAATTCAGTCGACGAGTAATCAATATCCAATACCTGCAATCAATGTGAGAAAACACAGAAATCGAGAAGATAACAATAAAGAACCAAGAACCAAACAAACAGGAATGCACAGGATTTTTAACGTGGTTCAGCAAGTGTGCCTACGTCCACGACTGTCTCTCTTAAATTCTGCAGAGTGACAATATGATATTCAATGTGTCCTGTTACAATGATTTTAACCCCTATTTATAGGGAAAATATCGTTATAATTTAGGAAATAACAAAATAGGAAGAGAATCATGAATTAATTACACTTCCTAATCTGTTTGAATAAAACCAGGAAACTGCTCCTTAAAATCCGAGATAATGTTGATTGAGTTTGAATTTGAATTAACTTCCATATCTGGAGAGAGAATCACTATCTGATTAGGTAACTGCCTATTCTGGAAGATATTGCATTAACTGTGCTCTGGGCGAACTGCCGTTTATGGCGACCTCGAGCTGTAGCTCGTTGAGAAGCGAACAGCGAGCTGTGCTTATGGTGAATGGTGGAACGAGCTACAATCTTGCTGTGAGATGAGCTCGTTACTGCGAGCTGAGAAGATTGCTAGGCGAGCTGTAGAGCTCGCTGGGCTTAGAGTTGAAATATGGGCCTTGATTGGGTTGACTTTATTGGGCCTTCTATTGGGCCTAAGTTGGGTTTTTGCCAGCCCATTTAATGAATCCGAAAAATACATATAACAGAACTCTTATTCAACCTGACAATAAGTCAAATTTGAGAGTGGCTACATCAAATACAATATATTTTTTTTTAAAAAAAAATAATTAGGAAAAAAATCAATGCATCCGATGGCCTACAAACTTGGGATTAAAATTATCAAAATGATTTCATTCTTCAAGAGAAAGTATATATGTGTGTGTGCGTGTACAGAGCTTCTATGGCTAGTGGCTCCTAACTTTTAAAAGTTACAATAAACTAATCAATTCATCAATTGCATTTGAATTAAATAGGAGAGATAATTTATTTAGAAAAGATAATGCAATGGATGAATGTAATTGATTCACCCTAACTTCTTAAAATTATGAGGCATTGATGGTAATATATGGTAATATATATATTACCATCAGTGTCTTCTAACTTTAAAAAGTTAGGACAAACTAATCAAATTCATTAATTGCATTGGAATTAAATAGAAAAAAGAATTTATTTTAGGAAAGAGAATGCAATGGATGAATGTGATTGATTCACCCTAACTTTTTAAAATTATGAAGCATTGATGGTAATATATATATATTACTTTCAGTGCCTTCTAACTTTAAAAAGTTAGGACAAACCAATCAAATTCATCTATTGTATTGGAATTAAATAGAAGAAAGAATTTATTTTGGGAGAGAGAATGTAATGGATGAATTTGATTGATTCATTTTAACTTTTTAAAATTAGAAGGCACTGATGGTAAAATTATTATATATATATATTTATATATATTGCTAGAATGTTGTATGTCATATTTGCCAAGCAATATTCAACTGATCACTATAATTAAACTTAATTAGTTTGAACCTTCAAGGGCAAATATCAATTCTATCAATTTGGAATAGTAACAAAATTATGAACGTAGAAAAGTATGAAGTAGAGAAGATAGGCCTCTAACAATCTAATCAATTTAAGTTGGCCTTATGTACTAGGATATGTCAATTGATATAGCTATTGATGTTAATTTTAAATCCTCAAGTTGGTAACTCATTACTTTCTTGTACTAATATAATCAATTATAGCAGTGTTGTCTGTTTCCATTGACGCTTGATATCATAATTGGCATGACCAACATTTCAATGGCAAGCATCGAATCTCTTAAATTTGTTATAAAAAAAACTGCAATGTGTTTTGTTTTAGTAATTACTGAAAATTTACTCTCACTTTGACGAGTTCATATGGAGCAAAAATTGTTATATGTAATCACATGAAAGTAATGTCCAAATAAACGGTCTTTTGTCAAAGTATTTTACAGAAGATCTATCATTTATATTATTACAAAAAAAGTGAAAATGTAAATAAACCTGTGTTTCTACAAAATGTGGACCACTCCAAATTTTGCAAAAATTATTACTTCCAGTTTTCAATTGCATGATATTTCCATTTAGATGTAGTGAAGACATTCATCATCGCTTTTATTTGTTCTCTCAGGATGAATCTAATATAATTTTACATAACTGATCCTGTGATTTGAGCTAGTAAATCGATTGCAGAATACAGAAAGATGATCGCTTTAATACAAGAAAACAGATAGCTTACAAGAAAACAAAGTTGAAAACAGAGAAGAATGCAGTATTTTGAACAGTTCCAGCTATTAATTCCAAGGACTAGACATTCCAGCAGAACATGGATTAAGATCTAATTTGTTTGTTTAGGATAAGTAGCATGGCCCTTGGGAGAAAGGCCTTCTTTGGTATAAAAACCTCATCTATTATTCAATTTTAGCACATTACAATATTCATGAACAATAAGCAAACCAGGTTAGTAGGTGCGGAAAAATTGAAAAAATATTATGCTGAAAATCTAATTGTTTAAAGACGGTAAAAATATTGTCGCTTAATGTGATTTGGTGACAAAAAAACATTCATACAATCTAACAATGTCTGACATTTGAGAAAGACGGACCCAAAAAGTTACATGAAAGGGGACACTATAGAACAATATAATGTAATAATACTTTTTAAAGTTAAATTCAGCCAAAAGGCCATGAATCAAGTTGTGATTGAGAATGAGTCCTTTGACAATTGAAGTAGGTCATAAATTGGTTGGTGGTGAAACTAAACATTCTATTAAATCCATTAGTTTCAATATGCAATCTGAATTACCTCCCTTTGCAGGTAGTACTTTCTCAATTCAATATGTATATGTTACTATGAACATTTGTCTCCATAGTTCTTATCTTATGTATTAGTAATGGCACGTAATGATAAATCATGACCAAACTACTAATAGCTTGTGGCAATTAAGAACAGGTCTTGTTCTAGTGCTGGCCTGAAATTCACATTCTTTAGCTTTTATATATTTTGCTCTGTCTTCGCAAAGGAACTTTGTACACCTCTTCTTGGGTGTTCTGTTCAAGCAATATATCTCTTACTAAATCATTTCACTTGTAGAAAAGTAAAATATTTTCAATCAATAAATGTTAGTTGATGCTACAATGAATATTAAGTGAAAAAAAATTGGCAAGGAGATCCTTGCGTCCCTAAAGATTACTTGTGGCAAGGTATTAATTGCAGCTATGATGATTTTGGACCATATAAAATTGTGTCCTTGTAAGTTTACACCTCTAATTGAACTTCTACTACTTAAGTTTGATCAAATTGTCAACTAATAATTTCATAGGATCAAAAATAGGAATTTATCTTCAAGTGGAGTGAATGAGACAATTACTTCTTTCATATTCAGTCTTAGTTCTACACAGTCTTCGTAAGCATGTCAATTTTATATAACCTGGAAGTTGTGTACCTATTAATAATGACAGAAATCATGGCAGCCCAACATTTTTCCATGTTACTAGCAATGTAGATGAAAGTTCTCAAATTTGTATCCCTGTAAATATAATTGTCTATGTGGTGGAGCATATTAGGCAAGTTTCAGGACTCTGTTACAAAGGGAAACAGAACAAGTTTAGCACGGACCTAAATATATTATGCAATGGACTTAATTAGGGAAGTGAACAAATTGACAGGGAAAAAACAGAAAGAAAGAAAGTTGAACTGAAAAGCCTTGTCAACTGGTCAGTTTCCACTAGAAAATTAATGTCTTTATTATGAAAGACGAACAATAGTGTATCAAACACGGAGCTCCATTAATTCATTTTTCATGTGAGTAGACTTTATTTGATGGATAGAAACTTACATATAGGTCACGGAGCTCCATTAATTCAAATTTACTCTGAAATACTTTTGAGTACTGAAGTGGAAATTTTCATGATACACCATTCAAGTCACGTATAATTTACTTGTCTGATTAATACAATTAGATGTAGTAGAGAAAAATATTGGGTGTAGTGGAATGAACCATACTTTCACATCAGGATCGTGCCACATGGCAAGATAGCGATGGGATGCATATCCATCCCGCTGCCTGATAAATTCTCTCAAACGATAAGCACTTACAATCAGCCAGCAAGTACCCTTCAAATTGGCGATGACTCATAGATTTGCCATATTGATCTGGTCTAAGTGTACATTTGGTATAATTTACCTACTGATCAAAAGTACTTTTTTAATTCTAAAAACTCTACTTATTTTTTTTACATCGTTTGGTTAACATCCTAGTAGAGCTTTTGGAGAATTTAAAAAACTGAAAAATGTCTATTTGGAGAAGCTTAAAATTTGAGCTTTCCCAAGTAGATCTTTTTGAGCATTTTTTGAAAGATTAGAATGTTTAATCTACCCCTATTTTATTTTCTTAATATTCTTATGCCCTTATAACTATTACACTTTCTTTATAAATATAAACACATAGTCTCCACTTTCATTCACTTTTTATTTCATAAAAACATCTAAGAACTTCTCTAGTAAGTTTTCTATATTTATATATATATATATATTTTTTCAATTGGTTTTAGTTGATAATGCAATTTTTTTTCGTTATTGATTCATTTATATATATATTGCAATTCATACAGGTGAAAAAAAAAAAAGAGAAAAAACTTTTTTTTTATTTTTTACTTCTTTTGAAAAAAAAATAGAGAAATAAAATTAGCCAACAGGTCTGAAATGGATACATGTAAACTTTACAAGAACCATGAAATAGATAAAAAAAGAATAGAGAAATACGACTTTTTTATTTCTTAAGACTAATTAAACCAAGAGTGAAAATTTGGCTGAGAATAGAAAAATTTTTATTACTATTATGATTGATTAATTTTTTATGATTGAGGTTAAAGAATTACATTTCTAGAATGAATATACTACTTCTCCCTTTCATGTTCTTTTTGGTAAATTAATAATCTAAAAATACTTTAAAAATAATTTAACAAAACCGTCAATAATTTAAAAGAATTTTTTTAATTGACAACCAAACAACTAATAACTTTTTTCTATAAGATTTATTTCCAAAAGATCTACTTTCAAAAGATTTACTTATAAAAGATCTATTCGGATAAATTATACCAAACAAAGCCTAAGTCATTTTTAGCTTCATCTATGCACACTAAATTAAAAGTTTGTCAGTACTGGTACTGTAGGTGCCTTAAGGAAAATAATAAGTACTAGGAAATAATTATGAGTATTTTAGTAAAAATTTCCATCATAGACTGCACAACAAATATTATGTGTGGGAAATTTAATTAGATTGCTGTAGGAAAAATCTTGAGTACAACAAAATACACAATTCCTCATTATAATTGTGCCACATGATATGATAGCAGCGGGGATGCATGTGCAGCCCGCAGCATGTTAAATTCTCCCCAACATTGGACACTTAAAATCAGCTAATTAAGCCCATGAAAATGAAATGACAAGTACCCTTCAAGTTCGTGATAACTCAAAGCATAGGACTCAGTGGACTGTGGACTTGAGCTATGTTGAACTGGTCTAAGTCATTGTTGGCTCCATTCTTCACGTTATAACAAAAGGTTTGTCAATTAATTTCTTAGCCCAACTGGCCATGACTTGCATGCAGCTTAAAAATCAACCATTATATGGCGTGTAAAAGGTGTAACCATTTGTGGAAGATAATAATGTGACCTAGGACATTGACTCAAGGTCCCTAATATTGGAAAACCACATGCATCTGTAAGAAAAAATGGCTCTTCCTTTTTAATATATAGATTCGATAGAGAAAATCACAGGAAGTGTCGCCCGTTCAATACGTCTTGACAATCTTTGTGTAATATAGGAAGTTACAAGTCTACGCCATAAGTCTCTAAAGTTACAATCAACTCTGTTAAGTCTTTGTCTTCATAAATAAGGGTTGTATTTTTAATGTACTGATTCTAATCATTCGAGAAAAGGTAATTACCCAACAAGTCCTGGACTTTTTAAAAAATTTCAAGTAGATTGTGACTTTTTTTATTTTTGATCAATTGGGTCTCCCTATTTTCCCTATATAGTCAAACCATTATTTGGTTCCCATATTTTTCTAACTATCAATTAAGTCCCTAACTTTTTTAAAGTGACTAAATTGTGAGTTGTTTGTTTTTCGGTCTGAATTAAAACATGACTACTTATTATAGTAGAGTAAATTAAATTTATGTATTTAAATAAAAATAAATAAAATAATCTTAAATTGAATTACTATTGCAATGGAAAATTTAAATTATGAAGTAATATATATTTTCTACTAAAATTAAATAAGAATAATCATGACTTAAAAAAATTTGAGGATGAGATGTTTAAGGTTTTTATTTGTTAACAATGTTTGTTATAACATTAAAAGGAATTTGTATAATGTAAAATTAGGATAAATTTGAAAATATATTATTTTAAGGAGGATAGACTTGGAGTAAAATATTTAAAAAATCATGAAGTGATTTCATATTGACAGGACCCGACCCGACCTATATCTCGAGTCTGGGAGGATCCTATAAAAACTAGGTTTTCTTGAAAAAAATCTAGACTCATTAAAATCTTTTGAAATAATCTTCAATATTTTGAAAATCACCTTAATCGAAACATAAATTGAACAAAACTAAATTCTATACATTTCTTGTATTGAAACCCATAAACTAAACATATAAAATGATATTTCAAATATCTGTAAAATGATTGTCAATTTGTAAAGCAAATTTGGGAAACATACTTACAAAAGTTGGTAAATAAAGAAATCATACACGTGAATTGAAAAGTTTATCATCATGTAGCCCTTCTCGATACGCAGTAACCTGCATGAACTTATAGTGGATACCTGAGGGGAAAAAGAGTTTATAAAAAAAGGGTAAACCTAATGCCCAATGAGTGGATATAAATTTTTCAAAAACATTTCTAAATAAAATATAACATGGTTCGATAACAAAAATTACTTCTCAGTGAATCATAAAATTTTGCATCTTGAAATAGTAAAATCAAACTTAAATATGATCGTGTTAATAAAAAGAAACAATTTCAATGATTATAATTGGAATTAACAATGGAATATAAATTTTTATATTGTTGCAAAACTATAATTTTTATATAAATTATCTTAACAACTTTAGTGATAAAAATGAAATTGGAAATCCATAATAATTTTCTAAAGATCTCTTTATGTAAATATGATACTTTGTAAATTCTTCTCTTTGAAAAATCTCTTTTGGAAAATCTAATATTCTGTAAATTCTTTCTCTGTACATATAAAATGTGAAAATCCACAATTAGTAATTTTTTTTTTTTTAATGATTTTAGGTTTGTACTCTACACTAATTAGTATTGGGGGAACTCGGCCATACGTGTGGGGGCTTAGACGTGTATTTTACATGCAGCCTTTCGACTATGCAACCGGCATAGGAGTCCACACCTACTCGGACGTGTCAGGGTTTGTAAGAATCAATGCTCTGTCAGTCATAATCACAATGTGAAAACCCCGATCACGTAAGCCAAATTTTTATCTAACCCTTATCCTATAACACGCTTTGATACACAATACACACATAGAGAGCAAGGGATCTTTGTCATCCACATGCTAGGCGACTCAAATACTCTTTCTCTCTCTCTCTCTCAATCCCCAATGACTCACCTATCTAACCTCTGCACTAGCATGTGGTAGGCAACCTTTGGGTCTTATTCACGTGATGCCCTATGACCATTAGAGGGGAGGGTACGCTTTGATGTTCTATAAACATCACTTATTTCTCTTTCCTTTCTCAAATCTTTACTAAAAACATTTTTACAAGTAAAATTCCAATGCTTTTTGTAAAACCTTCCATACAAAAATTTAGTTTCCAACAAAAAAATGTTATTCATGCAAATATTTATCAAAATCATAAATTCTAATGCACTTATGAAACATGCACTAAATTTTCATAAATCAATTAGTTTATTCATAAACCATAAAACATATTTCACCTTATTAGCTTGTCAAACATACTTTGAAAACTACAATACAAGGTTCACAAATCATACAACATACTTTAGAATCACTAAGAACTTAGTTTTAAATTACATAAAACATAAATTTATAGAACAAAATCTCAAACTCATAAATTATATAATATACTATAAGATTTCAAAATCAATTATTTTTTCAGAAACCATAAAACATAATCCTTTTTGTTAAATCATAAGCTATATTTGGGAACCATAAATTCAAAGCTTGCTTTATTAAATTGTAAAACATACTTTGGAAATCATATGATCAAAACTCACTTTGTTAAGTTATAAAATATAATTGGGAAATCAAAACATAAAGTTATTTTAATTGAATCATAAAACCTACTTAAAACAAACTCAACGCAAACTATAAAATTTACAAATCATCAAACATATTTTAGAATCACCAAAACATAGTTTCTAATTTCATATACCAATAGGTATATTTTAAGTCATAAAACAAAATTTTAAGTTCATAAATTCTAAAATGTACTTTATGTTTTCAAACTCAAATAGTTTCATTTATAAACCATAAAACATAATTTATTTTATTGAATCATGAACTAACTTTGGAAACTCAACACAAAATATGAGATTTTCAAATCTTCAAACACACATTTTAAAATGCATACTTTTTTATTTTGTAAACCATAGGGGATACTTAAAATCATAAGAATAAAGCCTTGAATTCATAGTTCCCAAAGTATAATTTAAGATTTTAAAACCAATTACCTTATTTTAAAAATAATAAAAACATAATTTATTTTCTTAATTTATAAAACATGCTTCGAAAATCATATAACATAATTCACTTTATTAAATGGTAAAACATACTTTGGAAGTCATAAAGTCAAAACTTTGTTAATTTATGAAACATACTTTTGGAAATCAAAAAATCAAAATTCACTTTGTTAAATTATAAAATATGCTTTGGAAATCATAACATGATTTTACTTTATTAAATCATAAATTTCACTTTAAAAACTCAACAAAAACCATAAAATATGCAAATAATCAAACTTACTTTAAAAACAATCCAAAAGACATGGCTTCTAATTTATAATATAGAACCCATAATTTCATTTCCCTAGGAGAAATAGTGTTTTTCGGATTAATAGTATTTTCAAATGAATAGTATTTTTATGTGAATAGTATTTTTGAGTGAATAGTGATTTTTGGGGAACGGAAAATTTCCTCAAGTTTCGTGAAATAAATTTTTTTTGGTGAATAGCGTTTTCGATGAACAATGTTTCCCCGGGTGAATAGTATCCGTGTGAATAGTGATTTTTGAAAAATGGACCCCAGACCTAAGAAGTCCCGAAATAGGAATTAAAGTTATTAAAAACTGAAATGAATCAAAAATAAGTTCATTCGAATAAGTTTCAAGAGATTCGGGTGTAATTGACGAAAATGCCCTTTTTGGAGAATAATAGGAAACGATAATTTTATGACCAATTGATTTTTTTCCAAATCATGAGATTAAGAGTTAAGATACCCAATTAGAGTATTGCATAGTCAATTTGATGATAGGATGACCATGGAATAATTTTGGAATTTATTAGTGTTAAATGAGCATAAAATTTTAAGTTTAAGGATTAATTAAAGTGTGGCATGAATGGATAATCAACAAACAAGCACAATCCTTGTGAAATTGAATGGACCAATGAGGGAATGACACCTTAGGGTCAAGTGGATGACTAAATATGTGGTTAAGAAATTTTTGAGTGATTAATGGATTATTTAATTTGTAATTAATGGCATTTTTGATATTTGAGTGATCATTTAAGGGCAAAATTGTCAAAGGGGTGGATGGGTATATAAAGTGAAGGCATGAGAGGATGAAGAAGTGGAGTCATTCGACCAAAAGAAGAAGGAATCGTGAAAGAGAGAGGAAGATAGAAAGAAGAAAAAAAAAAGAGTGGAGCCGTGAGAAGGAATAAGAAGAAGAAGAAGAAGAGGCCAAGGTTTCAAGGTGATTTCATCTACTGTCTACCCTTGTTATCATCCATAAAGAACCAAGAAGAAGTGAAGAAGAATTGGTAAGTTAAAAAGGGATTTATTTTGATGTTAAATGATATTGATTTTCACGGGTTTTTAAAGTTTGTTGATTTAATGAGAGTTTGATGGAATTTTTGGGTTGATTAGAGATTTATCATCCTCAAATTGAGTTTGGAAGTGGAAGGAGAGTGAAGCAAGTGTTGGTCAAGCTATTTTAGTAAGGTAAGGGTTAGGATTTTTGAAAGGATTTTAATGGAATTTAATTGATTTTGAGTTTAAGGTTTTAGTTAGATATTTGATAATTATTTGATGCATTTGGATATGATTTGAGCTTGAAATGAAGATATTAGCTTGGTTATTACCAATATTAGTAAGTGGTTAACTTGGAAGAATTTATGTAATTGAATGGATTTTAGTATTTGGATGATATTATATGATGATTTATGTTGATTGAGATGAATGTTTGAAAAGAAAAGCAAAAGAATGAAGTGATGAGCAATGTTAGTGTATGGAAAAATTGTATTTTTGCATGTGTTGGATTGATTTTAATGCTTGAATGGTTGGTATGATGTTTTGGAATGAAAATGAGTTGATTGGTATCAAATAAGTGGAAGAAAAATGATACTGGAAAGTTTGAGTGTTAATTCTAGTTAAAGTTAAGAATGGGTGTAAATTTGTTATTCAATCCTTTTAATGTGTTTTGATGATTTTTATGATGTTTTTGAGTGCCTTGGAGCAAAGGAAATTAAAAGAAATGGATGTGAGATTATTGGTTGGAAATATGGTGAAGTTGTGAAATTATTGGATTATGTATTGAATTAGAATTTAAATGGTTAATTGGTGTTTTATATGTTGAGAATTAATTGAGTGAAATGTTGGATTGTTGAATTGATTTTAAATGAAAAGTGTTGGTTTGGAAGATTATATCAAGAATTGGAATTATACTGTATATTATCATTTAAGTTCAAATTTGAGGAACAAATGAGATTGGCATTGAAATTAAATGAAAAAGATAATGAATCTATAGTGGAATGTGATTTTAGGTGACTTGGAGACAAAAAGAATCAAAAGGAGGTTTTGAAGGAGTGGTGGAGTAGTTGAAAGTAAATTGTGAGTGGTTTTATTTGAAAAGTTTTTATGAATTTATAAGTTGATTTCTCAAGTTTGCAAACATACATTTTAGTATTGAGTTATTTTAATGAAATGTTGTTTACATTACTTCAAGCTATTAAGTTTAATTAATTTCTAGCATATTTTTAAGTTTTATTATACATGTATATTTCTTGAATTTATATTGTAATTGTATTTATTTTTAAGCAAAGTAAATTAGTAAGCCTTTGATATATATACATGCATGAAATTGAATTGATAAGATGTTTCGGAAGTATTTTCGATTATAAAGTTTATATTAGAAAAGAAAGTTACAAGTATATGGAAGAATTTTAGATGTTTTTGGTTTACCCTAATCCCTAGTATACCTAGCCGTAGTACTATTGTGTGTATGGCAAGACAGTTGGGATAGTCACTAACTTAGGGGGTTGAGTCTGAGTCTGTGAGTCACCCTCTGTACGTATATGGTAGTATAGATCTGTCTGATGTTGGAAGAGGAATCGTGACCCCAAGAGTTTCCCATATCTGTGATTACACATGATAGCATTCACAAGCTCTAGTGGCAATGAGAAATTCTATCACAATAGGGGTAAACTTCCTTGGGTTGCCTTTGGCGAGATGAAAGAAAAAAACATGTTAATTGACGTGAAGTTTATTAAATCAGAAATTTATTACTGGTTTCGAGACATAAAGAAGAGTTTATAAAATTTAATTAGAATTGTAGTTTTAATAAATGTTATAATAAATTATTAGTTTTACAAATTATTTTGGGAGGATATATATATTTTAGAAAATGATATTTTAGTTGTAAAAGCTATCCACTCACTGAGTTTTATACTCACCATTCTTTCTATATGTTTTTTTATAAATCCTCCCCAGGTGCAGGTACGAGTCGTTAATCAGAAGATGTTTCATCGGACACGTAGGTGGCCTAATGCAAAGATAATCACTGCGTAGGTTTATATTTGAAAGTATATGTCATACATCATAAGCATATTTTGATGAACATGTTATAAATAATATTTTTGGATTGTATATAGTATTTTGTGTTAATAAAATTAACTTTTTGGGTGAATGAAAATTATACTTTTGTGTTTAATGAAAATGAATTGTAATTTGTTGATTGTAATTTGATAAATTTGTTTGTGGTTGGATTGTGGAAAACGATTTGAGGGCTTGAGGCCCAGTAGTGGAGATTGAATTACATAGAAGTGTAAATTTTTAAATTTGCAGGGTGGTATATTTGAAAACAACTGTTATGCTGCTCGAATTTTTATAAATTCATTTTATAAAGGTTTGAAATGAAAAGAAAAATTTCCTCACGTTTTCCGCATTTCTAAAGAAAATTTAGAAAAATTTTAAAAGTAAACGACGTAGCTTCACGGAAACTTTCCAGTTGGATTAGATATCCGTTGGAGGGCTACCGTGAAGTGGCCGACAGGTCTAATAAAGAAAGGGGTTTGTCATATAACTCATAAGGTATATTTGGAAATCATGAAACATGATCTTCACCACATAAATTACAAAGTATATTTTAAAATTTCAAAACAAAAATCATACTTCATAAATCAAGAATCATATCATAAGTTGATAAAAACATAATCTAAAGCTTACAGATTCTAAATATCCTTTAAAAATTTTCAAAACATATTCTTGAAAAGTTTCCAAAACATGTTCTAAAATCCATCCATCATACAACATACATATTTAAAACAAAATCCATTTCTAATTTTATGAAACATGTTTCAAATCTTTAAAACATACTTCAAACTTCATAAATCACAACACATATATAAATCATCAAAACTAATAAAAGTTAAAACATAACAAAACACTTTGAAAAATAAGTTTTTAAAGAAAGTATCCACTCACTAGGTTACTCCGAGCCCTATGAGAATCCCCTTGCACTTGTCTTCTCCTTGGAACTATTTTCATCTAAAACAACATCAAAACTTATTTAGAATCTACAAGAATTAAACTAAGAAAATTAATCTTAGATTGAAATTAGTTTCTCACCACAATTCCATCTCTAAATTTCTTTGATTTTCTTCACCTCTTCTTGATTCTCCTTCCTTCTTTCCCTTGATCTTTCTTCCTTCTTTTAGGTGGGTGTGTTCGGCCATGAAAGAAAATGTGGAGGGGTGTTCGGCCAACGCATGAAAAATGCATGGAATGGCTTGTTAAATTCTCATATAATTACATATTTATATAATCTCATGCATTGCCCAAATTTCATCTACCTAGCCACCTTTTCCACCACTTATTTGGCCATAAAAATCTAATTAAATATCTTCTTACATTTTCAATCTTACTTTTGTTATAACATTTTATTTCCATCCATATCCCTTTCTAGAGAATTCTTTCCTTTGCAATTCCAATTTTGCTCTTATTATAACATCTTATTAACATTTTTGTCCTTTCTAAAAAATTTTTTCATTTCCATCAATTGCCCTCCAAAATTTTTATAATTCCATTAATGACCTTTCTAGAGAATTCTTTTATTTCCATTAATTGCCCTTCAAAAATTCCATAATCCCAATTTTATTCTTTCTAGAGTTCTCTTTCTTTTTCTTATTCTTTCTAAAATTCTCTTTCTTTTTACATAAATTGCCCTTAGAAAATTTCATAATTCCTCCTCTTTTGTGGTGGACAATTTCATCCATCTTACATACTCATTCTTTACAATTTTATCCTTCTCACATCTCCTTTTTACATGTTTGTCCTTAGGTAGGTGTATTTAGAAAACCAAATGGGATGTGCTTAGAAAGTGATTGGGCCATACTAATTCTAATTAGGCTCACTTGAATAAATTTTTGTTTGGGCCCTTTAATTTATGTTTCTAATTGCACCTCTTGTGATTTTTATTTGCACCCCACCTAAGCTTCATTAAGAGTTACATGTAAATATATATATATATAAATATATATATAACCTATTAGTCTAGTTCGGATTTGGGGTGTTACACATATTCGGATAAAAGTAAGAAATTGTACATTTTTTTCTAGTGATTTTTAGATAGTTTTAAGTTATTTGACCACTTAAAAAAAAAAAAAAAAAGGAAAACTTAATGGATCAAATTCGAATCCATTAAGTGATAAGTGTTAAAAACAAACAACCCTTAGGGGGGTGTATTCAACTTAGGAGTTTATTGGAATCCAAAGGATTTTAAAAATCCAAGTGTATTCAATTTAGACTTTTCAAAAGTCCATTAAAATCCAGATGTATTCAATCCAGATTTATAAGGATTCCATTGAAATTTTGGTGTATTCAATTCAATATTTTAAGAAATCCAAATAAGTCTAGATATATTCAAAAAATCAATAATTTTATAAGAATTGTATTTTAATGGATTTTAATAGATTTTTTAAACTTAGATATAAATTAAAAAAATCATATGAAATCTTACCCCACCCCCAAAAGATTTCATAGATTTCATACCTTCAATTTTTTTTTTCTCTTAGATTTTTTTTTTCAGTGATTAAATTACCAAAACCTACAAATTTTTCAACAATCAACAAGTCTTTTTGTCTCTAATGGAACCCACAAATCTACAAATACGCAATCTTTTGATCAGCAACAATTACAATCTCACGTTAATCTATACAAAACCTAATAGTTGAGATTCGCAAAGGAAACTCAAATTTTTGTATTTGTTGATATTTTGTAAGTTGATACAATTGAAGATTGACCAACCTCTTGAATTTATCTAGGTTTATTCTGCTTTGATTTATCGTGGCCGTGGTTTCACAAATGAAAATTTCATAATGCACAATAACAATTATAAAGAATGGATAAATATGCATATGCATAAATAAAGAATGGATAGAAATTAAGCGATGACAGCTAAGATTTCTATGCAATAATAACATATAGGAAAGACAATAATTTCACCCTGAATAATGTTATTAATATTTTTAAGTTTTTTATAATTACTCCCATCTATTTTATTGATACATTACACTTGCAATTTATATGTTGTTGGTTCTGTTAAAAATTAGCACTAAAAGTTTGCTAATTTGGAAACGTGAAACTATCAATATTTTATATATGTATAAACAACTATACATACATACATACATATAAGAGGTTTTGCTGGCTACAGATTTGCATTGATTTACAAACTTGATTTTTTTTCAACTTTATTGAACGTAACACACTCTTAAAAAATGTATAAATATGATGTGATATGATCTTAAATTGATACGTATATATTAGCATTTTTTTTAAAATTCAACAAATAATTAGACGTGAAAAAATAAATATCATTTTATAATATCAAAAATTTCATTAATGTGATTTATAAAAATAAAATAATCATATAAACATAGTCATAATTTATATAATTTGGCAAAGAAAATTGGGCCAAGTATAACATACTACTTATCATATGATTTTTTTTTTTTTTTTTAAAGATAAAGTCATTAACAATTTCATTTAAATATATTCAATTTTATTTAAATCTATGTAAAAAAATCCAACAAACTCTAAGTAGAATTCTAACAAAATTTGATGTAATCCATTAAATAATCCAACAAACTCTTAAATAGAATTCTAACAAAATCTGATAAAATCTATGAAATTTATAAAATCTATCAAAATCTATCATTAAAAGAAACTCCAACAAATTCAAATAAAATCTAGATTGAATACACCCTCCTTAGTCTCTTTATATGGTCAAACCATTGTTAACTTTGACAATTTTGGTGAAAAGAAATGAATGCCATTGATTTTCCTTATTTGAGTTAATTTAATTTCTTTGGTGTATAAACTACTTTACCTGAATTTATCAATAGAATTACGATAAAATCAAAATATTCTTCTACTAAAATGTCAATTTTACCATAATTGTTTTGATAATTAATAAAAATTATAACTATATTTGTGGGAAAAAGTGAAATTTACCTTTTATTATAAAAAATTACTAAAAGCTTCAAATATGTTGTCATCTTCCATGGGATGCCACTCATATTTACACTTTCTTTTTGATTTTTTTTTTTTTTTTTGGGTTCTTGATTTTTATTATTGAAATTATCTATTTTTTCTTGATTTTTATTATTGAAATTATCACATGCCTTGAAATGCCTGTTGTAGAAAATGATTGGAGGAAAATTATTTTAAAAATTTTATTTCCCACTTATATTTTCTATAATGGGCAATCCCATTATATATAGAAAAATCATTAACCATGGACAATGCCCATTGTAGAAAATAATTGGATGGAGAGAAAAATTTTGGATTTTTTCATTTCCCACCAACAATAAAAATTAATTTATATATATATATATATATATATATTTCTTAAACACTATCATCTTATTCTTTGAAACCATGAGTGGGTGTGATCTTGAAAAATACATTCACTTTCTATTCTCAAAGGAAAACCTATGGCAAAAGAAAATGGTGAATGGCTACACACAAGACAAGATTTGGCCAACCCTCTTCCTCCTTCTATGATGTGTGACCAACCTTAAGCCTTTTAGGGTTTTCTAATTTTCTTTTGTGATGTGCGACTAGAGTGAGGAAATATGGATCAAGTCAAAATTTTGATCAATTGATTTTCAATATAAAACATCTTTTTATATTAATCAATTTAGGGTTTTCTAATTTGATGAGGAAACATATTTCCTTATTAATTAGAATATTTAATTTCCAGTTTAGAAAATCTACTTCATAGTTAGATGATTTAATTTTCAAATTGGAAAATACAATTTATAATTAGATGATGCTATTTTCAATTGAAAAATCTAATTCATAATTAGATGATCCAATTTCCAAATCAATGAAGATTCATAATCTTCCATTAATTGACTTTGACCTTTTCAAATCTAATGACTTTTAAATTAAATGATTCAAAATCATTAATTATGTTATGTAGTCACATGGATTTGAACTCATAACCCCATAGATAAATAATTAAATAATCATTAATGTAAATAATCAATAATTTTACATGAACGTAATGGTGTTACATGTCTAACACATATTATTGGACACTTTAATTATATTTTTCTTTTCTCGTTTCTTGTGGTGAGTATGACCTAGTAAGGAGTCCAAATGGACCTACAACTATGAGTTCCAATAAAATCAAAATTATTATTTTAATTAAGTAGTTCACTATTATTAATCTTAGAGTTACTCTAATAAAAACTAAAATTGCACTCTCAAAATTATAAATATTTTACACAATCCAAATTTTTTAATGTCCATCGATCTAAATTGTTGAAATGGTAAATAATGCTTATCAAAAGTGACGTGTTTGGCAAGATAAATTCTACCAGATTTTAGATCAAGGCATCTAAAACCATCATTATTGGGTGCCTGTCCTAAAAATATGCAAAGTGTTTACTAATAAGAAAATTTGTGAGAGTTATAAGGATGTAAAAGCGGGAAAATGGCACATCCAAAAGTTTTAAATGAGTCTAAAGTTGGTTTTGTTCCAAAAATTTTGAAAAATGGATAATTATTTGCTAAAACTGGTGTTGGCAAATAATTTATTAAATTCACTACTGTTTTAAAGGCAAAATGCCAGTAACGAAAAGGAACATGAGTATGAGCTAAAAGACTTAATCCTATATCTACAATGTGGTGAATTTTCCTTTCACTAGTCCCATTTTGTTCATGTTTATGTGAACAAGCAACTTGATGAACAATGCCAATTTGTTTAAATAAGGAATGAAGTTTTTGATATTCCCCTCCCCAATGTGAATGAATGACTTTCATTTTCTTATTATATTGTCTTTTAATTAAAGATTGAAATTCTTTAAATATGGAGAAAAGATCACTTTTATTTTTGAGAAAATATATCCATGTAAATCCTGAAGAATCATCAATACAAAAATGAAATATTTGTGACCATTTGCAGAGATAATTGGAGAAGGTCCCCAAATATCTGAATGAACAATGTCAAAAAGAGATGAACTATTATGACTAGGAGGAGGAAGATGACTCCTAGATAACTTGCCATACACACAAGCTTGACATTTATTTATTGGAATTTTTGAACTATCTAAACAAGGCAATTGAAATTCTTTAACAACTTTCTTAACTGTTCGATAATTGGGTTGTCTAAGTTTGGCATGACAATCTTCCAAGGTTAGATGTTCACCAACATAAGTTTGAGGGACTACAAATTTGTACAGCCCTTGCTCGCTTAGGCCTTTGAACATGGTTTCCTTTGTTGCTTTGTCCTTGATTAGAAATAAATCAGGATGAAATTCAAAGAAATAGAAATTGTCAATGACAAATTTTTGGACAAATAATAATGGCTTTTAAAATTTTTGGTTTTACAAGGTAGTTGAACCAATATGAGAAATTAACAAACCTTGTCCATTACCTATATGCAATTGATCATGCCCTTATACGCAGAAGCAACACTTAGGCTTGATAAGCCAGGTGTGATATGGTGCCTTGCACCTATATTTAGATGCTAATAGGATGAAGTAATTCACATAAATGGAGAGTTTGGCATAGGTGAATAATTGGAATGAGTCATATGTGTTGGATGATGACCTGGTTGAGATTGAATATCTTAAAAAGCAACATTTACCTTGTTAGAATAATTATTGTTTTGTTAATTATTGCTATTATAATTCCTTTGAAAGCGGCGACGGCAACAATCTGTTGTATGATTTTTGAGGCCACAAATCTGGCAAGGCCCTTGTGGTTTCTTTGAATAATTGGTATTTCCACTATTGGATAAATTCTTACTATAACAAAATAGGTCAACCATATCGGGCATTGCTCGGTATGGTTGACTATCCATCTAGGCAGTAGGCCTGGCGCGGATTGATTTGGTGGTGTTTGAGTGGCCAAATTTGCAAGAGGAAGTTGTTGAGCACTTTTTAATAAAATTTCATGTGCCATTAACTAGCCATGTAATTCATGAAAGGACACCAATTCAAACCGAATAGAAAAAGCGGTAATAATACAGTGGAAATAAGTTCTAATGTTTCGAAAAATCACTACATTGAATTTAGCAGTGGATATCGATTTTCCAACAGCGGGAGAGCTCATCAGCAATTGATTTTGCTTTGTGCAAATATTGAGTTACTGTCATGTCACCTTTCTTTAGTTCTTGCAGATCAATGTGCAGTTGAACTTGTCTCATGTTTGAAACTGACCCGAATACTTTAGTTAAAGCATCCCACACTTGGAAGGATGAAGTAAGGCCAAGAACATAGGGAAAAACTTCCTCTGTTAAAGAAGAAAATAACCGAGTCATGAGCATTTGATCTCGCTGAAACCATTATGAATATTTTGGATTAGGAGCAAGAGTTTGATTATCAGTTGGAGAAGGTATCTAATTAGGTGATATTAGTGAGGTACCATCTATAAATCCAGCAAGGTTTTGATAGTTCAATAGTGGTAAGAATTTAGTTTTCCAGGTTAAAAATTTTGTGGGATTTAATTTGATGATGAACGAGTGATGAATTTTTGGTTGGTTGGGTTTGAGAACCTGAAGGAATGATGATTGAAATTGAAGATGACGTATTGGTGTTAGCCATGAGGCTCTGATACCATGTAATGGTTTATAACTCACACACACTGAATTCATTAGCTTGAAATATTTATAGTACAGCCTATATGAACTAGATAAGTACAAGATAAAACAAATCTAAACAAAGAGCCTAAAGAATATGCAAAGCTAACAATACAACAGTAAACTTGATAAGAAGATAAGATGTAACAGAATATTGTTACCATAACAAGGACTAACTCAAGTTATTAATATTTTTAATCATTATTTCAGGGACTTATCCAACAATAATTTGACCAGACAGATGCTTGATTTTTTGGTACAGCTGTCATTCTTAATAGTGCTGTAAGTTTGCTCGATTGTGATGCATAACAGAAGTTGCGTTGTCATTATAAAAGAGGAAAAAAAAATCATGTACTATTCTTCTAATTTGCAGAAATTTGAGTCGAAACAATCTCCAAGGTTTAGTTCCCATTGGACTTAGTGAAAAATGGAAGGATGGTCAGCTACCATTAAGGTATGCTTAGAATCTTTTCAATATCTTGATCAATATAGTTATATATAATATAAGGGTAATGTTATTGCCACTCAAAAACTATTTTTCACACCTTATTTTTAATAAATAAGAATATTTACAGATAAATTTACTTATAAGGACAATATAATTTAAAGTAATAAAATAAAATCACCTTTTTATGCTCATTCATTCAATTAATTATCATAAACCCTAATTATCCTATCCATCTTACTATTTGAAAATTTCTAAACTAATTCAATAGAAAATCTCAACTTCATAGAATTCTTTTAAAAACTCTTAGTAAATAATCAAAACTACTAGAGTGATGCAGTTCACAAACCTAAACAATTGCATATGTTGGAATACTTACAATTTAACACCTGGAACTTCAAAATTATCATAACAAACAATTTTAATTACTTGTCTTTTGACAACAAAATTGCTTTTGGACAATAACATTGAGAAACCAAAAGAAGTTAAGGAAGTGATTCTCCCATATATTTTTTATAGCAATTCTCAAATAATTTATTAAAAATAAGAAAAACAAAAATTTCAGATGTAACAAAATCATTGTTGCATAATTATGTCATTGATTGGAAAGAAAGAAAAAATTTGATGGTGTGGTTATTTCATGGATTGGGGAATGAGAATGGGCAATGAGATTGATTGATAGTGTTTACTTGTTTAAAATTTATTCCGTAATGGGAATGAAAGTGTGGGTCCCACATCAATTTGGGGTTGTGGAATGGGAATCTCATTCCCCCCACCCCACTTGGGAATCCCATTCCCATTATTTTTATCAATATAAAAAGTCTCTTATACCCTTCTTTAAAAAATTAAAAAAAAAAAAAACTATTTTATTTGATATTAAAAAAAAAAACTGCATATTATAATAAAAAACTACACACCATTGGTTTTCCATTATCAATTTCTTAATTATCATAGTGAACTATTAAAATAATATACGATTTTTTTTTCCATTATAATATGTAGTTTTTTATGTGATATTAAAAAAAAAAGGATATTATAATAAAAAATTGCACATTATGTTAGTGGACTATTAAAATGATATACGTTTTTTTTTTATTATAATATGTAGCTTATATATATATTATAATAAAAAACTGCACACTATTATAATTAATTCATAATTTTAATTAAGGGTATTTTTGTAACTTATAATTAATTCATTCTGATTCCAACGTAAAGTAAACAGTTTAATGGGAATACTACTGATTCCGATTTCAATTCCTGCAGTTGAAGTAAACAACTTATTTTGATTCCGATACATCATTCCGATTATAAGTCATTCCGATTCCAGATCATTCTGATTCCTATTTTGATTCCTCCAAGTGAAGTAAATGCACCATGGATTAGATTAAGAATAACCAAAGCTAAAAAATAGCAAATGAAAGAAAGAATCCAACAATAGAAGATGAAGGATGAGAATGAACCCAAAAAAAAAGAAAAGAAAACAAAAGCAAAAACGCGGCTTTTCTATTATAACGATTTGTTTTTTTTTTTTTTTTTACACTTTCAAGAATAGACCTTTTATGATTGTAAATAGAGTTATATTACAAGTAAATTAGGTCAAGGTCATTTCTGGCATTGCAAAGGGTGGATAAACCAAAAATTAAAATTTTAAATGTTAATATTGGGTGCAATAAGTAAATGGATGTGAGGACTAATTTTTTGGGTGACAATAGATCCACCCATAATATAATTTCTAATCACACTTAGGTGGATCGTAGTCATCAAAGATGTTTTCCAAACTCATATTATATAATGATTAGAGCAAATTGCAGTTTACCTATTTGAGGTTTCTTAATTGCACATGCATTGAATTTGATCCCTTAATTATCTCTCTCTCTTATTAGTCAACATTCGTCAACTTTGACCGTATTAAAGGCATTTTGCTCTTTCTTTCTTTCTTGTTTTAATATTTGCTTTAAAAATACAAATTCAAACATATTTTTAAGAATATAAAAAGGATGAAAATTCTTCATTATTCAAATATGAGATAGAGATTAAAAGAATTAAAAAATTAAAAAAAAAAGATTATAAAATTTGGAGGTATGAATCTTCATCATTTATGTTCAAGATTAGATCTCTATTAAGAGGATTTAGATTTGATGAAAATCCAAGTGTGGGCTAGATCTCCATTGCGGTCACCTTCCCCCGCTATGAAAAGGCCTCATAGTGGGAGAGGAGGTTGCTTGCTTCCCTAGTCAACACGACATGTTCATCAATTGATGAACATTTTCCAAATTGATGTGCTGGAGAATAATAAATATCTCATCATAGTGAGGGAAGAAAGCCACCTCCTCCTCTGCCTCCAAATGGCTGGGGAAGGCTCGATCCTTCCCTTGTTGATGGAGATCTAAATTTCAACATTTCAATCCACATGTAAATTTATGAACCTCATTTAGGTAAATTGCAATTTGTTCTAATAATTTTCACTAGATAGCTTATTATTTTAGGAATTTATATATATATTTGCTAGAATATTGTAAGTCATATTTGTCAAGCAATATTTAGTTGATCACTATAATTAAACCTAATCAAAATTGGTTTGAACCTTCAAGGGGCAAATATCAATTCTATCAATTTGGAATAGTAACAAAATTATGAACGTAAAAAAGTATGAAGTAAAGAAGATATGCCTCTAACCATCTTATCAATTTAAGTTGACCTTACATATTAGGATATGTCAACTGATATAGCTATTGATGTTCCTTTTAAATCCTCAAGTTGGTAACTCATTAATTACTTTCTTGTACTAATATAATCAATTATAGTAGTGTTGTCTGTTTCCATTGGCACTTGATATCATAATTGGCATGACCAAAATTTCAATGGTAAGCATCAAATCTCTTAAATTTATTATTAAAAAAAATTGCCATGTGTTTGGTTTTAGTAAAAATTACTCAAATTTTACTCTTACCTTGACGAGTTCATATGAAGCAAAAAGTTGTTATGCATAATCACATGAAAGTAATGTCCAAATAAATAGTCTTTGTTCAAAGTATTTTATAGAAGATCTACCATTTATAAAATTGCAAAAAAAAGTAAAAATCTAAATAAATAAGTGTTTCTACAAAATGTGGACCGCTCCAAATTTTGCAAAAATTATTACTTTAGTTTTCAATTACATGATATTTCCATTTAAATGTATTGAAGACATTCATCATCGCTCTTATGTATTGAAGACATTCATCATCGCTCTTTACTTGTTCTCTCAGGATGAATCTAATATAATTTTACATAATTAATCCTTTGATTTGAGCTAGTAAATCAATTGCAGAACACAGAATGATGATAGCTTTAATATAAGAAAACAGAGAAGAATGCAGGGGATAGATAGCGCTGCACAGACGAATTATTTTGAACAGTTCTAGCTATTAATTCCAAGGACTAGACATTCCAGCAGAACATGGATTAAGATCTAATTTGTTTGTGTCAACGTTGATTTCTGGTCGACGAGAGCTCAAAACCCAATACCTGCAATCAATGTAAATAGAACAGAAAACACGTAAACAAGTAGCAAGGCAAAGAACTAAAAGCAACACAAAGAAGACAGAGGGTTTAACATGGTTTGGCAAGTGTGCCTACATCCACAACTGTCTCTCAATAATTCGGCAGAGTGATAGTATAATATTGCTTATCTTTTTTGGTTTACAATGAATTCAGCCTCTATTTATAGGGTAAGAGACGTTACAATTTTGGTAGCAATAAAACAGGAAAAGAATTTCACATTGAATGCACTTTTTAATCGGTTAGAGTCAAATCAGGAAACTGCTCCATAAATCTCAAGATCACGTTGATTAAGTTTAAATTTGAATTAACTTCCAATTCTGATGAGAGAATCATGATCAAATCGGGTCATTACCTTTTCTAGAAGATTTCTTTGTCTAACTAATCGTTGAGCGAGCTGTCGCCTGCATTAGGCGATCTCGAGCTGTATCTCGCTAAGCATGGTGCAAACTGCATAACGATCTATGAACAAGAAGAGATGTGAGCTCGCTGGGCTTAACATTGATATCTTGAGCCTCATCTGCTGGGCCATTTCATTAGGTTGATTTGTTGGGCTTCTATCAGACTTTTACTAGCCCATTTGGTGAATCTGAAAAATACACATAACAGTTTGTTTAGGATAAGTAGCATGGCCCTTGGGAGAAAGGCCTTCTTTGGTATAAAAACCTCATCTATTATTCAATTTTAGCACATTACAATATTCATGAACAATAAGCAAACCAGGTTAGTGGCTGTAGAAAAATTAAAAAAAAAAAATATTATGCTGAAAGTCTAATTGTTTAAAAACTGTAAAAATATTGTCACTTAATGTGGTTTGGTGGCAAAAATACATTCATTCAGTCTAACAATATCTCAGATTTGAGTAAGATGAACCCAAAAAATTACATAAAAGGGGGCATTGTAAAACAATATAATGCAATAATACTTTTCAAAGTTAAATTCAGCCAAAAGGCCAACCACAAATCAAGTTGTGACTGAGAATGAGTCTTTTGACAATTGAAATAGGTCATAAATTGGTCGGTGGTGAAACTAAACATTCTATTAAATCCATTAGTTTCAATATGCAATATGAATTACCTCCCTTTACAAGGTAGTACTTTCTCAATTCAATATGTATATGTAACTATGAACATTTGTCCACCTAGTTCTTATCTTATGTATTAGTAATGGCATGTAATGACAAATCACGACCAAATTACAAATAGCTTGTGGCAATTAAGAAAAGGTCTTGTTCTAGTGTTGGCCTAAAAATAATATTCATTAGCTTTTATATATTTTACCCTGTCTTGGCAAAGGAGCCTTGTACACCTTTTCTTGGGTGTTTCTGTTCAAGCAATATATCTCTTACTAAATCATTTGACTTGTAGGAAAGTAGAATATTCTCAATCAGTAAATGTTAGTTGATGCTACAATGAATATCTAGAAAATATTTCAAGTGAAAAAGAATTGGCAAGGAGATCCTTGTGCCCCTAAAGAGTACTTGTGGCAAGGTATTAATTGTAGCTATGATGATTTTGGACCACCCAAAATTGTGTCTCTATAAGTTTACACCTCTCATTGCACTTCTACTACTTAAGTTTGATCAAATTGTCAACTAATAATTTCATAGGATCGAAAATAGGAATTTATCTTCAAGTGGAGTGGATGAGACAATTACTTCTTTCATATTCAGTCTTAGTTCTACACAATCTTTATAAGCATGTCAATTTGATACAACCTTGAAGTTGTGTACCTATTAACAATGATAGAAATCATGGTAGCTTAACATTTTAAATCATTATTTCAGGGACTTTTAAAACAGCAGTTTGACAGGACCAGTGCCCAAATTTCTAGCAAAGCTACCATCCTTGAGTGCCCGAAGTTGCAACTTACTTTAAATCATTATTTCAAGGCCTAATCAAACAATAGTTTGATAGGACCCGTGCCCAAAGTTATAAGTTACTTTGGATTATAACCATAAGAAAAGTTTATTCTTGGTTGTAGAAACCAATTACTTTTCAGTCTAAAGTACCATTAATTAGTATGTTTCTAATTCATATTTTTCTCCAATTGCACGAAAGTGAGGATCTTATAGTGTGTTTACTTTATGGATTGGAGAATGAGAATGGAAAATGAGATTGATTGATAGTGTTTATTTACTTAAAATTCATTCCGTAATAAGAATGAAAATATGGGTCCCACATCAATTTGAGATTGTGGAATGGGAATCTCATTCCCTCCAATCTACTTGAGAATCTCATTTACATTCCCTTTGTTAGGATGAAAAGTCTTTTATACTTTTATTTAAAAATAAAAAAAAAAACCTATTTTATTTGATATTAAAAAAAAAATTGTATATTATAATAAAAAATTACACACTATTGGCTTTTCATCATAAATTTCTTAATTATCATAGTGGACTAATAAAATAATATGTAGTTTTTTTATTTAATCTTAAAAAAAAAAAACTGCATATTATAATAAAAAATTGCACACTAAGTTGGTGAACTATTAAAATAATATATAATTTTTTATTATAATATTAGTTTTTTATTTGATATTAAAAAAATGCATATTATAATAAGAAATTGCACACTATTGTAATTTATCCATAATTTTAATTAAGGGCATTTTTGTAACTTATAATTAATCTATTCCGATTCCAAAGCAAAGTAAACAGTTTAATAAGAATACTGTTGATTTCGATTCCAATTCTTACAGTTGATGTAAACAACTTATTTTGATTCCAATATTTTATTCTGATTCTCAATCATTTCGATTCTAGATCATTCCGATTTCTATTCTGATTCCTCCAAGTAAAGTAAATGCACCATTAGTGTAATAGCAAAAAGCATGCCGTTATTAGTTACTATTTCAAATCTTACCATTTAATCATCATCTATTGATTTCAGATTAGAGGAGAATCCAAATTTGTCATTCAGGATCATGCAAACAGGAAAAACAAGTTCATCATTCTAGTAGTAGCATCAATTGTTCCAGCTTCTATCATTTTTATTGCATTGGCTATTTTATGGAATCTCAAAAGGAGAAAACAAGGTATGAAAACCATAACATGATTGTCTAACGTTTAGGAACACACACTCAAATTCAATTTAACTTTTTTTTAACAAATTCATGCTTTCTAAACTGATAATAATGTCCATCAGATGAAAAGAAGAGTATCAAATTATTGGAAATGAGGTAAACCTTGGAGCGAAAAAATCAAAGGTTTTCATACTCTGATGTGGAGAGAATTACCAACAACTTTGAGAGAATTATCGGGTAAGGAGGTTAGGAATTGTTTACTATGGCAACTTAGATGACACTCGGAGTAGTTGTGAAGATGCTCTCTCTGTCATCAGTTCAAGGGTACAAGCATTATATAGAGACTTACGTATTATTTTATGGATTCAGGCAAGACTAGTGTAAATATCTTAAGTTGGTAAAGGAGACTTCATATAGCAACAGAGGCAGCACAAGGTATTAATTCACGAAAGCGTGACTTACTTTATAAAAGAAATTAAAAAATGCTCATTAAGGACAACTTTGTCCCCAAAAATGGATGAATGATAAAATAGTGCTATTAAAACTCATTTCAATTCTTTAATGTTAGTACACAAACTCATTAGTTCTGTGCTATATAAAAAAGAGCTCTTAATTCATATCCATAGATGGTCACATGCACGATGGTCTATATTGCTCATAAAATCAACCTTGGACATATATGCAGCACTCTAATTAGTGGCCGTGAAACCCTTTTCCGAACACCATCTCATGTAACTTGTGGAATGGTCTCATACTTTATTGATAGAAAATGTTGTCATGATGTTCCATGAATTGTCATGAATTCTCGGATCTACAACCCTACAACCACAAGCTCCAATATCCAAAGCATATATGTGCACCGTACGTGTCCATTTCTGTTTTCGAATCGGTGGGATTAGTCATATGACTTGTGGTCCAAAGCTGTTTGGTTTTCTTTGACTGTGGTCCAACCCTATGCAGATGAAAGTTGTGCTGCCTGAAAACCTGTCTTATTAGAACCAACTGCAACGATTAGTGTACAAATTAATTAATTAATATTATATAGTCATTGATCGTTCTATGAAATGTGGAGTTTATTCTTAATGAACCCAATTTCCAAACCTCTCCAAACGCAAACTAACTGTGGATATTCACCCAATTTCTGTTTAATCCGGAAACTCAAAGTACCTATGCCTGGATGGATAAAGGCAGGAAAATTCCTTTCTTCACAAAAGAGATTACAGCTCTATTAAAAGTACTTTATATTTTAGAATCAATTAATATCAACTCTTCATAGTTACAAGTAATGTTAGACATTCAAATTCATATGTTAACTTATGATATATTAATTCAATTCATATATATATATATGCATGCGGCTAAGTGATGTATATTTATTTATGAATTAAGACATCATAAGTTGGTTTTGGTTCATATACACGCATGTACAATAATTATCTCCCACCAACAGTCTGAATTTAATAAAGTTAATACAAAGCTGGTGGGTCATTGATTAAGCATAAGTGAATGGTAATTAAGTTAAAAAACATAAAAGTAAATGAATCTAAGGCTGGGCTAATATAAAAGTAAATGAATTTAATGCTGGGCTCCTTTTTGTTATGCTATAAGACTTGGTATAAATTCTAAAACCATATTCAAATTATGAAATCTTTAAGCACTAGTTATTTTTTAATTAATAAAAGATAAATTAGTTTGACAAGATGATGGTGTGTTAAAAAAACTTATTTTCATAGTTCTAAACTAGTTTTAAAACTCACACTAACTACTTTTAATTCTATTTTTCTCAAATTTACTTTTCCAATATTTGTCAACTTGTTAGACAATGAACTTAGCTTATCAGAAGACAGAGTTAGTGCCAACCTTGTCTGCTGGGAAAACTTGGAAAAGACTTCATGTAGCAAGGGGAGCACTTGCGTTTGAATAAATTCTGCATATTTTATTGTGCAGAAATTTCAATATCCACCATTGCATGTTGAGGTTAAATGAAAATGTATAGAATACCGAACTATATATTGCCTCCAAAAAAAAAAAAAAAAAACACCGAAATGTGTGTATATATATATATATATTTCTTCTTTGTTTGTTAGTCATTAGACTCAATTGCTTTCATTTACTTCGATTTAGTTAGTATCCACTTATACTCAATCAATAGTTCACATTGTAGAAACTTTTGAATATGGTTTGGATTCAATATGCATATGACCAAAATCGAATCTTATACAATAAATATTTTAATATTAAATTAGAGAATTCAGTCAATCCAATTGTAAGCTATTGAAATCCACTATCATCCCAAAATTATTGAAATGTGTGCTGTAATATAATCAAATTCAACTGGACAAAGAACAAATCTAAAATTAAACCAATAATAACAATAGTAATAAATTAATCATTTAAGCCATCATATCATATCATTGAATATTTGATTGAATTGGATTAATTTTGGAGGTACAGCTTTTCACAAGAAATTTTACCAACCATTATTCCAATTACACTTGTATTTAAAAAAAAAAAAGAGTTGAAATCCAATAGTCTAATAAAACGATTAAATTCAATGAAAGTTGGATCGATAGGTTTGGAAAAACATGCATTCTTATAGTTGAAAGAGATTTGATTTGTTAGAAATTAGAATTTACTCGTCTTTTTCTTTTTCTGCAGGAAACAGGCACCCCACCTCACCTACTAGTCAATTTTGCTGTACTTCATTACATTTGGCAGTATAAATTGTCTGACTATAAATGCTTGCATTTCTATCATAAGCAACGTACGTATTAAGAAGCAGGAACGGCGATGGAGAATATCAAGCTGTTGATATTTGCATTTTCTGGTGCAGTTGCTCTCACTGTTCTCGTCCATGCCCAAAGTCAATCAGGTTAGATTTGGAGTAACTCAACAGTGCCGAAAATAATTTAGTTTTTCTCATGTTCATATTCCCAAACTATGTAATTAATCTTTGTTCTTAGTTTCTCTCCATCGTTATATCTCTGTCAGGCTTTATCAGCATCGACTGTGGATTGCCAGAACAATCTGCCTATACTGACAAAAAAACTGGCATAAATTACACTTCAAATGTAACCTTCACAGATACTGGTGTAAACTACGATTTATCAAGCGAATACTAAAGACACCCTGGAACAACCATTCCTGACAGTCAGAAGCTTCCCTGAAGGAATGAGAAATTGTTACACCCTCAAACCAGCTCGCGGAGATGTTAAGTTTCTTATTAGAGCAAGTTTCATGTATGAGAATTATGATGGCCAAAATGAACTACCAAGTTTTGATCTACTTCTTGGAGCTGATGAGTGGGATTCAGTGGAGTTGACAGATGCGTCCACCATTGTTTCAAAGGAAATCATCCATGTCCCTTCCAAAAATTTTATATATGTCTGTCTTGGAAACAAAGGCTCAGGAACACCTTTCATATCTTCATTGGAATTAAGACCCGTTGCAAATTCTAGTTATCCTGCTAATCCTGGAACATCGTTGCTCCTCTATTTTCGGTTGGATATTGGCTCAAAAGGCTATGAAACATACAGGTAAGTTTGTTTTGTAGTATTTTCAAAGGGTTTTATGATTGAATATACATTACTAATTCTATTAAAACTGTAATATGTAGGTTCAAAGACGATGTTTATGATCGCATATGGTCACCCTACACAAGATCTAACTGGTTGACATTAAGTAGCTCATCAAAACTCTTGAGTGGCGTTGTGAATGTCTACCAACCACCATCTGTGGTTCTGCGGACAGCCGCTATGCCAGCAAATGGTAGTAATGGGTTGGTATTCGACTGGAATCCTAGTGATCCCACATTAAAGTTCTTTGCATACTTATACTTTGCGGAGCTAGACAAGAGCCAAGCCAAAAACAAGACAAGAGAACTGAACGTCTATTTGAATGGAGAGTTATTAATTAATCAACCTATAACTCCTCTTTACTTAACCTGCTCTGTTTTTTACCCCTATAGTGATACAGCCCTTAGTGGAGAAAAACTTGAGATCACAATCAACAAAACTGACGAATCACCACTGCCGCCCATCCTCAGCGTCCTTGAGTTATATCAACAAAAACAATTCCTACAATCGTTAACGAACCAAGATGATGGTACGTTTCTAACCAGTTATTTTGCAAATCAATGTTTTCAATTGTGAATGTCATATTTTGCTAAAGTTTTTGCAAAGGTTCAGATCTAGACAAAATAAACTGAGTCCCCAAAAGACATTTAATAAATTCAGAGGCTAAAGTTTAATATATGAATAACACAAGGATAACTTTCTTTTTTTTTAATTGGTTGTAGAGGATACCGGTTTCTTTTATTTTTCTCTAATAAAATTTTCTTCATTTTCTACTGAATGCATCCTAAACTATAGTTGATGCTATAAAGAATATCAAGGCAAAGTATGGAGTGAAAAGAAATTGGCAAGGAGATCCATGTGCCCCTATAGAATACTTGTGGCAAGGTCTTAATTGCAGCTACTCTGATTATAATTCCCCAAGGATCACATCTCTATAAGTTTTATGTAGCCTTTAAATGCACATCTGAACTTACTTTGCCCTCATTCTTTGTACTGTTACTAAAATTATTATGCAAGCATGTAGGAACTTGTCTTCCAATAAAATATCTGGAGAGATATCTCCTTATATAGCCGATCTCACGTTGCTACAATCTCTGTAAGCATTTCGATCAATCATGAATCTAATTAAAAATCAAGTTCACCTACAATATATTGATCTTGTGTACCAAGTCAGTTTAATTAATACTTTCAATCACCATTTTAGGGACTTATCAAACAATAATCTGACTGGACTAGTGCCTGATTTTCTGTTAAAGCTATCATTCTTGACCATTCTGTAAGTTTACTTGATTTTGATCCATCACAGAATTTTCTTTATCATTCAATAAAAAGAATAAAAAATCTTACACTACTTTCTTTTCTTTTTTTTTTTTTTTTTTGCAGAAATTTGAGAGGAAACAAGCTTCAAGGTTCAGTTCCAGCTCAACTTCGTGAAAAAGGAAAGAATGATTTATCATTAAGGTTTGCTTTTAGTCTTTTAAAGTTCTTGATCAATATGGGTGAGGTTAACGAAAAAAGTTCAACACTTTTTCTTGCCTTTAAACACCTTTCCATGACATTAAACTTCTTTTAGTAAACCCTTTGGGCGTATGCGTATTGCTTACTAGTAACTTACCACCTTTTCGTACTTCATAATTCACAAAATTGACCTCACCCATCAATTCCTTGCCATCATATTACTTTAGAATTTAGTCTTAAACATAATTAGTAGCGATATTTACACCCTTAAAAAATTGTGTATACCCCAACATAGTCTACTTCTAAAAATTTAATATTATCCTTAAAGAAAATTACTAAAAAGGGTAAATAGTTTGTAACTATACCCCTAATTATTAATCACTTTCTCATGCATATGATAAAACCTTTTTACTTTCTCAAACTCTTAACTTTGCTTTTAAATACTAATTTCAAATATCAAATAATTTTGAAGGAAACGAATTAATTGCAGAATATTAAGAATGAATCAAAATCATAATAAAATCATTGTATTTAGTTAAAAAGGAAAAAATAAAAAAAGGAAAACATTTTTGGAAGGAAAAAATAAGAACACATATCAAGACATTTGTTTTATTTCAAATACTCTATAAACAATCACCAATCAATTCAAACTTCTCTTCTTCATAATATAATACATCTGTTGAGCTAAGATAAAAGATTATACCTTGTCAAATAACAATAAACTTTTTTGAATGCTATCATATAATTTCAAAAATTAAACTATGATAGAACTCTTTATACCTTTTCAAATTCTATCTTCTCTAAATTAACTGTTTTTTTTTTTTTTTCAAATATCAACTTTTTTTCAAAGAATACAAATTAATTGTAAAGTATTAAAAATAATTTAAAATATTCTTAAAAAATTTATTGTAAAATGTAAGTTTTAAGTTAATTATTATTAGAAGAAAATCATAATCTACTTGCCTTGTTTGTGGGGAAAAAAAATCTCAAAATTTTAGCAAAATCAATTAGCTAACAAAATAAGTATTATGAGTTATATTTACAAAAATATAGCACGAAAACAATAAAGAAGTGCAATATTGGTCTTAATTGAGATTTATTTATAAACTAAAGATTTTTTATAGTTTTAATGAAGTGTACTTATGAAAGGGGTGTATACACAATTTATGAGAGGTGGGGATATATGAGAGGTGGAAATATCGCCGCTCTAATTATTATCCACTTATATATTTGTTTTATTATAGAGTTTAACTGGATCTGTAAAAGAAGAAACATGGATGTGCTATTGCGCCTGATACCTTTTACAACTTCTTTAAATTTTTTCTTTCGAAATAAAACTGCCTGTTACTCTTACAACTAACAAGCAATAATAATAACAACACTAAGGAGACCTATGAAATTCAAAATCTCACAATGTATCCTCATCTCTCTATTTTATAGCTTGGATGGAAATCCGGGTCTTTGTTCTTCTACATCATGTACAAAAGAGAAAACCATTGTTGTTCCGGTTCTAGCAGCATTTCTCGCAGTTTTAGTCTTTGTAGTAGCTGCATTATCTATTCTTTGGATCAAAGCAAGAAGCCAAGGTACCTGAAGACTTTGCAGCACAAAATTTATCCAAGAAAATATTTTATCAATCATCCTTATGAGACTCGTTAATGGATTTTCAGGCTTCACATTAAACAAAAATAATAGGTCACTGGAAGTAAATCGAAGGTTCTCTTATGCTGATGTTGTGAGAATTACCGACAACTTTAAGAGGATTATTGGAAAAGGTGGGTTCGGAACTGTTTATCATGGAAACTTAGATAAAACACAAGTTGCTGTGAAGATGCTATCACTGTCATCAATCCAAGGTGATAAGCAATTTCAAACCGAGGTATATATATTTGCAACTTGTACGTAAGATTAATTTTCAACATTTTTATAAATGTAAGGCTGACACAAAATTTTATTTACAGGTTGAACTTCTTTTGAGAGTTCATCATAAGAACCTAACAACTCTGGTTGGGTATTGCGATGATAGCACAAACATGGGACTAATCTATGAGTTCATGGCTAATGGAAACTTAGAATCACATCTCTTAGGTTTGTTTATAACTAGTAAAATAGTACAATAGATTCAGCATTTCTGATTCATATACTGTTTACTTAAATAATGACATACGTCTATGCTGCGATTTATCCTTGGAAGTCCTCTTTCTATGAGAAGATCAAACTTTTTTATTAATTAAAAAAAAAGTATAGGTCTACATTTTTTGTTAGATGAAGGAAGCAGTACTACAGCTATCCTACTTTGGAAAGAGAGGCTTCAAATAGCAACAGAGGCAGCACAAGGTTTGGAAATATTTGCATGATTTTCAATTTTTACTTTCCAGTTTAATTTCCATATCTCTTTTTGTACAGATAACTGATAGTGAGATAACTAATATTTATTGAATTTGAAATGTAGGATTGGAGTATCTCTATAGTGGCTGTAAGCCACCCATAGTTCACATAGACGTGAAGCCTACAAACATTTTATTAAATGAAAATTTCCAAATAAAAATATCTGATTTTGGTCTTTCACGAATTTTTCCAATTGAAGGTGGAACTCATGTGTCCACAACCATTGTAGGCACTCCTGGATACCTCGACCCTGAGTAAGCATTTGTATGGAATGAAAGTAACTAAATTGATTTGATTTATAGGAAGTTACATAGACTGCCTCTTTTGTTCATGGCCTTGCAGGTACTATACATCGAACAGATTGACTGAAAAAAGTGATGTGTTTAGTTTTGGAGTGTTTCTCTTACAAATGATTGCAAGTAAACCTGCAATAGAAAAATCCAAAGATAAGACTCCTATAATTGAATGGGTGAGTTTCAGGCTTGCAAAAGGTGATATAGAAAATGTTGTTGATCCAAGATTACAAGGAGATTTCAACGTGAACTCTGTTTCCAAAGTTATAAAAGTGGCCATGGCTTGTGTTTCTCAAAGTTCTGCTGAAAGACCAACAATGAATTGAGTGGTGATCGATTTGAATGAATCATTGGCAATTGAGATTGCTCATTCAAAGGTTGGAAACGAGATTGAATCCAAAAATTCTAATGAATTGATTAGTTTGGATATGCGTTCTGAACTATCTCTTGTTGCAAGTTAGTGCTTTCTCAATGTATTCTGCTTCAGTATTTATGTGTAACTACAAACATTCGTCCAGTCTAGTTCTTTGTGTATTGGTAATCACACATAATGCTAGATCACAACCATATTATTAATTAATAGCTCGTGGCAATTAAGAACATGTCTTGTTCTAGTGCCGAAAAACATATTCCAAAGCTTTTGATTGTTTTACCCTGTCTTGGCTAAAAAACTTTGTACACTTGTTCTTGGGTGTTTTTGTTTGATCAATATCTATTGTTTACTAAACCGTTTGAAATACTGGAAAGAATAATAGTCTCAATCTATGAATTTGCTTAAGATCTAGTTATGATATTTCCTTGTCGTATATGTGTCTCAATTATATTGAATGATAATTGGAATATATAACTCATAGTGCATGTCGTTTTATAAAAGTTTGACATTTAGAATAACAGATTTGCGCTAGAATGCTGTAAATCACATTTGCCAAGCAGTACTTCTTAGCTGATCATTACAATTAAACCTAGTCAGAATTGGTTTAAACCTTTAGGCAAAAGAAAAATCCTTTATATCAATTTGGACCACTTTAAATGCTGACAAAATTTTGAACATTGAATAGTATCAGTTCAAATAAACCTTATATTTTATCGTAAGTCAATTGGTATAGCTCTATATCAATATCCATTTTCAATCCACCAGTTGGTAATTCATTACTTTCTTATACTAATATAATCAATTATTTTAGTATTGTCTTTTTCCATTGTTTGATATTTTAATTGGCATGACCAACATTTCAATTGTGAAGTATTGAATCTTTTGAACTTATTACCAAATAAAGAATTGCAACATGTTGGGTTTTCGTAATTATTCAAATTTTGCTCTTACTTTAAGACGAGTTCACAAGGAGCAAAAATTTAGTGTAATCACATGAAAGATACTTCCAAACAAACTGTTGTTGTTCAAGTATTTTATATGAGGTTTACCATGTCTATTATTGCAAAAAATTAAGAACTAAATAAACCAGTCATGTTTCTATGAAATGTGGACTACACCAAATTTTGTCAAAATTATTAGTTTAGTACGTAATTACATGACATCTCCATTTTAATGTAGTTAAGATTTTTAGTATTGCTTTTTCACTTGTTCTCTTAGAATAAATCTAATATTAATTTACATAAATAATCCTCTATCATGTTGGTAAATTGATTGTAGAACACAGTAAGTAAGATGGTAGTTTAATACAAGAAAACAGATAAGAATGCAGGGGATATACAGGGCTGCACAGATTAAATATTTTGAACAGTTCCAGCAACTCATTACAAGGACTTGACATTCCAACAAAACATAGATTAGAATCTAATTTGTTAACTGTTTAGGATAAGTAGCATGGTCTTTGGGAGAAAAGCCATGTTTGGTATTAAAACCTCATCTATAATTCAATTTTGGCACATTACAACATTAATGAACAACTTAGCAAACCAGGTTAGTAGCCTAATGTAGTTTGGTGGGCAGAAAGCAGTTACTCAGTCTAACAATACCTTAGATTTAAGTAATTGTACACCTTACATCGAGAGTTGTTGAGTTATTGAAATGAATTCTAAACCTTCATCGAACCCTCTCATGTATCTGATGGAAAATCTGCAAAATAGACATAACTGCAGTACTAGTTTGGTGGCTTCAAGGCACGTTACCAAAGTTGCTAACCTTGAGACATTATTTGCCCTCGTCAATCGGGTGATGCACCGGATTAAACAAATATATCTCTAGGATAAAATGAAGCTAGGTGTTTAATATCATTGTACACTAATGATTTAAACTACGAACACCGTTGATGATAAATCCATCAAGATACAACATATTGTTACTGCAATTTAACAGAATATTGGTTTTTTATGCAAGAAAATAATGAGACAAGACTTACATTATTTGGAGAAAGAGAGAATGAGGGGAAGAGAGCAAACTGAGATTTTACAACAACTTGGATTAAAATCACACCATTTGATCATACCTTTTGATCAAATCAATCTCCCATTTAAGCATCATACCAAATTATATAATGTGATGCATTATTTTGAAAATAATTTCAACAATAATAACTCTGTTTAAGAATTAAGAGAAGTGAGGACATCTATTATCATTTTTAAATTTAATTTGCATACATAGGTCTCTAATTTATGTTTGTAAAATTGATGTTAAAACACAGTAAGATTTTAGCTTTAATACGAGAAAACAGAGTCGCATACAGAGAAGAATGCAGGGAAAAAACAGGGCTGCAGACACTAAATATGTTGAACAGTTCCAACAATTAATTCCAACCACTTGACATTTAAATGCATGCTGTGGAAGACTATACAAAACATATTTGCTCAGAATGACAACACATTTTTAATACTATTTAAAAATCAAAATAAACATTTTTCATGTCACTACTATTTATTCCAAATGAAACAATTTAACACTAAGAAAATTCATTTTGCCTCTAAATCTATACACTCATGATGTTGAGAAAATGACACAAGATTTTATCTACACCGGGAAGCTCGACCCCTGTATGACATAATTTAAGTATGACAATATTCATTTAGCCTTTACAATCTAACATATAAAGAAAAGAAAAAAAATTAATTTGATAAGAAATTAGTCTCTAGACAATGTTAACACCATTTTGTCCTGAAATGAGATAATTTGAGGCCAAAGAATTATTCAAAGGATGAAGCAATAGCAGAATTTGATAGGTCCCTCTCAACAAATTGTTTAAGTTCTTTTTCTTTTTTCTTTTTTGGAAAGCCATGATGTTTGAGTACTATTAAATTTCGCTAGTGGCTACTCTGTGACAAGCAGGCTTGAAGTCAAATAAGATTAAAGAGTAGTTTAATATACAATTTTGCTCCCCTTGGACAAGTTTACATGCAACCTTTGCAATTTTGATGCTGAAGTGAACTAAACTCTGTTATAGTCTAGTTTAATATAGTAGAGGTAATGCTTTCAGGGCTAGAATTTTGGTCCTCCATCTGCAATATCTCAAATTAACCATCTTTACAAACCACCATAGTGTCCAAAATCAAAAATCTAATTATATCTCCATCACTAATTCAAGTACACAAATCAAGACTAACAAAGCATAATTTCATGTTTTTCCACCAAAGAAACTCCTATTCTTAAGTACCTCTTAAAATCACAAGAAATCATGTCTAAACTCCTTTATCGATCTAGAACTTCAGTTGCAGAATTGATCATTTCCTCGGCTTCAAGTAAAAAAGAAATTTATTGGATTACTTACATTAACATCAAATTTGTCAAACAGAAGTTTTCTGCTAACAACTTAATTGTCATCCAATTTAATTACTCTATTGAAATTATCATCTCATAATTATTTTTGTAGTACTGTTTGCATACCAAAATTTTCAACTTAATATAAACTCAGATTAAAAATATTAAAGTAAATCTCTCTTTTATTCATGATGACTGTTCTCCGCCTTCAAGCATTACAAATTTATTCAACATTTATGTTGTCTTGACTTCTATTTTCAAACATACTCTATATGTTAAAATTGTTGGTCATGTGAATTGATTGAATCTATAATAATTTCTTCATGTTCATTCTTGTACAAAACACGTGAACCGACTAGTATTTAAAAAGAAAAAACACTCCAAAGTTTTAAGTCAATGCATTTATATTAGGAAAATTTCATTGTCATCCCTATGCTTTGGAAAAGTGCTATTTTTTTAATTATCAATTCAAATTGGCTTTGATGTTCCATAAAGTTTTCAAAACACATCAAAATAGTCTCTCTTATCAGTCAATGAGTAGTCAAAGCAAACAAACTAAGCAAAATGACTCATTTGCCCCTCATTTTGGTTACAATGTTTTAATTACTATATTACCCCTAGTGGAAATATATTAGAAATAATTAAATATATATAATTAAAAACTTTTTTACAAAATTAAAAAAAAAAAAAAAAAGACGATTAATAATTAAAAAAGTAGCCACCCGATATGACACAAGTGTGTTAAGAATTTGGTAAAATAAAAGGGGATCCTAGTCCCACTTCAAAAAAGAAGCAAATGTGAAAGGATTTTCAAGCCTATATATAAGAAGTACAAGATTTTTGTTTCCAATTGTCCCAGTCAACTTTAAGTACTATATTTGATTCTACTTAAAATTTTTGTCCTGTTCCTCTTATTTTATAGTATAGAAGGGTGTGAGTTAATATATGTTTTAAAGAATGTGAGTGTATTAAGGTCATGAGATTTGAGAAAATAGTGTCTAATTGTAACAATTTTTTATATAATGAATTTCTTTTTGAGGATCGTAATTTTTTCTTCTGTTTTAAAGTTTTCCACGTAAATTTTTGTTTTTGATGATTGTTCTTGTTATCTAATTTATTTCTCTATTATTCTACGTAAGGCAGGTCTCTAGGGAAAGGTTTTGGGAGCCAATTTTCCTAACAAAGTGCTCATCATCTTATTTTTTAGTATTGCAATTTTAAGTTTTGGATTTGTAAAGAAACTGAAAGAATTGAAATCCCACTCCACTTCTCCAATCAACCGATCGGTTGTTTGTTGGACAAATCAAGGTCGCTGCATCACTTCTTTACAAAAGTAATTTGAGGTCTATTAGTGTCCTTTAATAAATTAATTATTTTATTTTATGCTTTTTGAACAATGAAGATCACGTGAACTCCCAAGGTTTCAAGTCAATTAATTTATATTACTTTTGTATTAAAGTTTTTACTTTCATATTTTCCGAGAAATTGATCGAAACAAAAAGACGCGGCCTCAACTCAATTTCATGTAGTCTTCTCAAGCCTTCCAACATATAAGCTCGATGATTGATTATACTTTCGTTTTCTGGTAGGTTAAGTTGATATGAACTCAGAAGTTTCAAAGTCAAAAGTTCTCAATTTCTTTTCACTTGTTTACTGATTAAAAATCCTAACAAGTGAACGAGAATTTACTTTGTAACTTTTTATTACTGCACAATCTAAAAATTATTAGAAAAAAATGTGCATGTTGTATTTGTTGTAAATCAATTGGATGCCACCCTTTGGTATTCTATAACCTCCACATTAAAGATCATTATCATACAAATAATGGTCATCATAATTGTACCTTAATGTTTTCTATAACCTCCATATTAAAGATCATTATTACTCAAATAATGATCATCATTAGTGCCTTAATGTATTGTGTAACTTATGTCTTTTCTTCTTCTATATTAATGATTCTTAGCCTATAAATAGAGGATACATAAGTTTGTATTTGATATCTATATACAAGAAATGAAAGAATAAAATAGCTACTTCCTCTCCAAAATTCTTCTTGTGTTTTAATTTTAATTTTTATTCTTATTCTGCAATATCTTAATATTGCATTTGTTTTATAACACGTTATCAGCACGAGACTCTAACCAACTGAGTACAACGAATCCGGTATGATTGATTTTATTTATGTGATCTATTCTCTACTATTTGATTTACATAATTTTGCTAATATATATGTTTCGTATAAAAGTTATGTTATGCTAACAGATGTTATGTTAGATCTAAAATAAATTTTTCTTCAGGTTTAATTGATTTTATCTTTTTATTATTCTTATTTATATGCAATATGGATCTTATTTTGAAAACATATATTAAGAGCTTCAAATTCATGTACTATTTGCATGACTTGATTGATTATACAAAGAGAACATATTGATTAAAAGAAAAAAAATGTTTTATTGGTTTGATTGATGTAAAAAGAGAGAAACATATATATATATATATATATGAAGTTTGTCTTTGTTCTGTGTATGAAGAGAAAAACAAAAATTATTCTTTTCCTTGTTTATGTACTATGCGGAAAATATATAAAAATATAATATATATATATATATTTATTCTCTGTGAGATATCAATATTCTTGGTATTTGTTTCAATAATCTTATAAACATTGCTATATGGGAAATGCTATTTTTGGATATTCTGCATTCGAAAGTAAATTTAATATCATTAAATTTACGTTTTGATATGATATTTCTTATAGCTTTCTAATATGCAACCTGAAGTTTGCAAGTAAAAATTAAAACTAAAAGCTTTAGCTTTCAAATAGAACCAGAAGTTCTATATTGCTAATTCCTTTGAAACTAGAAAATTCTAGTTAAATTCTAATTAAATTTTGTTGGCTTTCATACTTAATGTGGGCAATTATATATATCAAATAAATTATAGTTGCCTGAAGCAACATAATTAGCCCTTGCCTATTATATTTAAAAAGTGTGTCTTAGACCATGGATCTAAACACAAAAGGCAATAAAATGTACAAATTTGTGTTTCATATATGAAACCAATGTTATGTATGTACATATAGACAGAAAGCAATGTGACTCCGTCGGGTAATGAAAAATTAAATAAAGATCAAACAAATTTGATCTTGTGATGTTATGGTCTTGCTTTTGCACATGACATAATGATTTCATCAAATTCGTTTTAATTAACGGGATTCTCGATGAACGGTTTGAATCAGAATTGTTGAATTCTAAATATGAACCAGAAGTTTCAGATTCTCAATAAATTTATTCTCAGTTTTATTTGGATCTTAAAACCTGAAGTTTCAGATCCTTACTTCAGTTCTAGATTATAATTCATTTAGATTTTGGAACCAGAAGTTTCAAAATTACAGATGAAAAAGATTGAGAAAATTAAATCGATTCGAATTTGATACGAAAAAAAAAACTCGAACCAATTATGTTTGAAAACATCTCTCCTCGTTAAGAGTGAGTAGAGACTTGAAGATCTTTTATACTAACTTTTATTCATGGTTTCAGGATATATAGATCGTGAAATTTAGATTTATGAATAAGTTAAAGTATTATAATTTTCTGTTTATGAATTTCAACGCATCGAGGTATGTATTTTCATATTTGTGTATTTAATACGGATTACTTGATTGGATATATATAACGATCTCATGCCTCATGTTATACGATTAAAATTTATTGGTGTTATGGTTAAGTCGTTACCTCTCTAGTGATGGTATGAGTCTGATAGTGGCATGAGCTGTTAGTTGTGAAAATTAGGTAGCGACGACGGTTAAGGTTTTTTTTTTATAGTTGTTTTGTTTGGAATCTTTTATAATATATCATAAAAGTAAGACATTATTGTAATTTACTTAGAACCTGAAGTTTTAAAACTAATTATAGTGATTAATGTGATATGGAAAAGAATTTCGATGTGATTTAAAAAAGAATTTCATTCTCAATTCTATCAAAAACTGAAGTTTTGAGTTATTATCATATTAAATATGTAATTATGATACACAATTACATTATAGCCTGAAGCTTGGGTTTTTGATAAGAGAAGGTACAATATTTTTATTTTTCTTATCTTAAATTATATAATTATTATTATTTCTTATAAAATTTTTGGTTAGCGAAGGTCGTGTTATTTTCGTTCCTCAAAGCAAGATACGAAAATAAGGTACATGACATATATTTTCTTATACCTTATTTGATTATTAAATATTTTTTTTATTATTAAATATTTGTTACAATTCGTTATAATAGTATTTTTGAGAAATTGTTTATTAATTCACTGTGCTTACAATTTATATATCTTGGAATGTACACTTGATCACCAAATAAATGAGGTCAGATGATTGAAATAATTTGTATTTCAAAATTGCTCCTGAAGTAGCAATGTTAATGATTATGGGTGAAAAATCATTTATATCGCATGACTAAATTAATTAATATTATTCCCTGAAGTAAATGATAAATCATCTAATAGTCATGACGATGATTATGGTCAATAAAATCTTGATGATCATAATAAATTTTAACCACCTGAAGTGGATTTCACACCAAAGTAAAGTAAGCAAAATGTTTACTGTTACTGGAATATGAAATTGTGTACCTGAAGTATACATAATTATTTATTGATATACAAAGGCTACAGAAGAGCAAATTTGCATATTACAAAGTGAAAAATAACAACATTATATATGCAAAACTTTGTTGCTTTAATAGATCCTGAAGGAATCTATTTAGATATACATTAATAAAAGTATATCGTATTTGTATTATTCATACTGTCATATGCCAGAAGCATATTTTATGATGACTATCATATGATCATAAGTATAATATGATCAAAAATTGTGATGAATCAAAAGTTTGTTTTTCATCTAAAAATAAAATGATGCATCAAATTATTGGAAGTAATATGGATATCCATTATAGAATTTGAAGATTCTTACCTAATAAATGTCCCTGAAGGACAATAATTAATATTACAATTTGGTCATTGAATGACACTATGTATTTGTTCTCTGAATGACACTATGTGTTTAATCTCTGAAGGACACTATGTGTTTAGTCTCTGAAAGACACTATATGACATTTTAGTCATTGAAAAATAATATGATAGTCTAATATATCCTTGAAGGATAGTAAGACAGTATAATTAAGTCTCAGAAGGACATTATGATAATGCAAATAAATTCATGAAGAATAACAATATAATGCAAATGAATAAATTTTCTCGTCGTTAGGGGGAGAATAAGGATAAAATTATAACGACGTGAAATTACAGTTGGTATACATAATTCATTATGACGATTACTGTATAAGTCAATGAAATTACAGTTGGCATGCATCATCCATTATGACGATTATTGTATAAGTCATATGAACATGAAGTTCAAAGGATTGTTTACTTGAAAATTGTATACACGAATGATTTTATACTCACTGTCAATATATTAACCCGGGTGATTGTTCTTGAAGAACAATTTATATCAATGACAATAAATAAATCATTCGAAGCATGAAAAATAAATTTGGTTGTAAAGGTATGATTCCTTGAAACGAATAATGAAAGATCATGATCATTTTAAAGATTACGCTCGAGCTATATGTAATCCTCATTATATAAATATAACTCCTGAAGAGTTAAATGTTTTTGAAGAGATAGAACTCTTTGAATCTTCCCCTATGAAACTCAAAAGGGATCTTAATTATATATGGAAAAGTGCATATGTCCAAACTATAAATATTATAGTTTGTCTTAAGAATGTGTACAAGTTTACAATAGCCCCTGAAGAGGCGTGTGTACTGAAAATTTAAAGAAAATTAAGATCTTATATTTTATTGCTCTGCATATTATAGAAAAATTATGAGGATGTTGAATAATATATTGTGGATAAATGTCGACATAAAAATTATTGATCAAAACAAAAGCAGAGCTATATTTGTATAATTATATTAAACTTGTCATGTGGACGTTTGAAGACGTCATATGTTTTGATCAAAATAATTACTCATATGAAAATTGAGATAGTAAGATATAATTGTATCTTAAAGGTTTACTGCAGAAATCCAATATTAATTGTCTCATAGTTGATTTCACGTGATGAGAATTAATAGCCCTTGCACAGGTTAGTGCCTCAGAAGCGGTAAAATCTCCTAAAAAGATACAAAATCTTGGAAATACAAAAAATTTCCTTAGGAGAACTATGAAGTCATGATAAAACAATCATTGATAATTTATTTGTATATGCAGTAGCTATTGAGATTATAAATAATAATAATAAATCATGTAGTATCCATGAGTATTGAAAAAGACATGATTGGTCTAAGTGGAATGAAGCAATTCAAGTAAAATTGAGTTTATCAGCCAAATGTGATGTATTTAGACTAATAGTCTAGACGCTTGAAGACGTCAAACCTATGGATATAAGTGGGTATTTGTAAATATAATAAGATGAAATGTATTCACCTGTGATGGATATGATTACATTTCAATTGGTTTGATAGTTTCCAAAAGACTTTAAACGTGTCTGTTGAATGTGGTAATGACATATTTATATGAGTCATTAGATACCAACATATACATAAAAATCCTTGAAGGATTTAAAATGTCTGAAGCATATAATTCAAATTCTCGTAGCTTGTATTCAATAAAGTCACAATAGTTTTTATATGGCTGAAAGCAATCTGGATGAATGTTATATAATCGCCTTGGTGAATACCTTACAAAAGAAAGATATATTAATGATCTATATATCTTTATGTATTCATAAAGAAATCAAAATCTGGATTTGCTACTATAACAATATATGTCGATGATATAAATTAAATTAGAACTCCTGAAGAGCTCCTACGAACTGTTGAATATTTTAAAAGAGAATTTGAGATGTAAGATTTTGAGAAAATAAGATATTATTTCAGCCTGAAGATCAAGCACAAATCAGAGGGAATACTAATCCATCAGCTCGAAGACACTGGAGTGGAGTCAAACATATTTTTCAATATTTTCAAAGAAACTACAAGAGTAACAGTTGCATATCTTTCAGGGGGAGTATATTAATTCAATATGGACATATGTGCACTGCACTCTTTTTTCCTTCGATCAGGTTTTGTCCCACTGGGTTTTCCTGACAAGGTTTTTAACGAGGCAGTACCTTTAAGCACGTCCAAATATTATTGAATTCAGAAGATTATCGCACTTTTGATCCAGAAGATCATGAAATTCACCAAAAGAAAACATATCAACATGAGGGGGAGGTTACTGCGTACAAGAATTATGTACTCTTTTTCCTTTATCAGGATTTTTTTTCCATAGGGTTTTTTCCTGATAAGGTTTTTAATGAGGCATATTCTTTGTACGGTGGACATCCAAAGGGGGAGTGTTGTAAATCAATTGGATGCCACCCTTTGGTATTCTATAACCTCCACATTAAAGATCATTATCATACAAATAATGGTCATCATAATTGTACCTTAATGTTTTCTATAACCTCCATATTAAAGATCATTATTACTCAAATAATGATCATCATTAGTGCCTTAATGTATTGTGTAACTTATGTCTTTTCTTCTTCTATATTAATGATTCTTAGCCTATAAATAGAGGATACATAAGTTTGTATTTGATATCTATATACAAGAAATGAAAGAATAAAATAGCTACTTCCTCTCCAAAATTCTTCTTGTGTTTTAATTTTAATTTTTATTCTTATTCTGCAATATCTTAATATTGCATTTGTTTTATAACAGTATTTAAGTTGAGAATTAAATTTTAGTTAGAAAGAGAATTTGATTTCTCCCAAAGCTAGTTCCTTTTTCTGATTTCCTCTCCAAAAAATTTGATTTCTCTCATTACCATTAGTAATTATTAATTCTGCCAAAGCTCAATCATGAAAGAATTGAACAACATGGGTGGGATGTTTCAAAATAGTGAAATTCACAAAATTGAGACTAATTCAGTAGTAAATCACTTGCACATATTTTAATCCAACTATATATATTTCATGTCATATATCCTCCTCCACATTTCTCATAGTTGTGAATATATATATATATATATATATATATCACGGACCTAGCTTCGGGCCAAGAGGGGCATGTGCTCCCTTGAAAGTTTGTAATATTAGTTATTACATATTTAATTATATATAGATACTTGAAAGGAGATTGTAGTTGATGTCCTAGTGCACGGGTTTGATTCCCTTGCCAAAACTCATGCTTTTGTTTTGTTTTGTTTTTTTTTTTACAATTTTTTTTTTTCAAAATGGTGCATAGTGTGGGGGAGGGTTGGGGGGCCGGCATTACCAAGCTAAGCTACAAATTTGATACAATCCGACTTCAATAATTCTTATGCTTATTGCCAATATGAATAGTAATATAATCATCGTGAACTATTTTTCTTGTCACAATTTATATGATGTTTACACAAACTATTCACTAATTTTTCTTTAATTTTTCAATCTTTTAAGTCTCTCTCACATCCACATTCATTACTTGGTGAATATAATGGATTTATTTAAAAAGTTATCAAACATTTACAAAATTTGAAAGTAAATTGAAGTTATTTTAAACAAATATTTTGAAAGTTTTTTTTTTAAAATTTTTTTATTTATTTTGTTCAAATGAGGTGGTGTCACTAACGTTTAAAAGTAGATTAAATGTTAAATAATTGGTTTTATTTTAACATTTAATTTAATATTAGATTGAAAAAATATTGTGGAACTTCCTTTACTTTAGCAATAATTTAATTTTTAAAATAAATATTATTTATTTATGAATAAATATATATTTAATAAATATATTAACTCAAATCTTGAACATTATTTATATGTCCTTTCTGAACAAATTTTCTAGGTCCGCTACTTTATGTGTATATGTGTGTGTGTGTGTATATATAATCACAAATTTCATCGTTTTACAAGTTCATGAACTATTTTTACCATATTTTTAAAATTAAACAATAAAAAAATGGAAAATAAAGGAATTTTTTGAAAAAATGATTTATTTATTTGAAAAATTATATTCTTTTCAAACAAATAAATCTCACATCTTTTACCATTCATACAAAACAATTTATATATATATATATATATATATATATTACATTTCATAAAGAAAAAAAATGAATGGTTTGGACGCAACTCTTATATAAGATGTTTGCATGTGAAAACTCCTATGCTAAAAATATTATTTAAAACGCTATGAGAAGGAGAAGGCATAAACAAAAGGTAAAACGGGAGGTTTCCACTCAATCAATACTAGGCTTAGATTGTTGCACATGGTGCCAATCGAGAAATGCTTCAATGTGAAGCATGTTTACATTCAACTTATTTAAATTATATAGGTGACAAATAAATATTGACATGTGAGACTCATGCCAAATGATAGAATTATATGAATGATTTGGTCCATTTGGATATATATCTAAATATGTAGAAGTTTTCTTTTCATCAAATATTCAATATATCAGATTGCTCTTAATTTTCTTAATGGGAGAGTCTCTTTACCTAAAAAAAGTGTAGTCAATCACATATCAAACTACTCAGGAGTACTCAAATTCTATCTTTTACGAGACAGTTTGGATTTGTTTTTTAAGTTAAAGTTTGCCTTGGATTTTCGTTTTTTAAGTTAAAGTTTGCCAAACTAAGAATATAAATTTTGCATCATAACCACGTAAACTTGTCCGCACCTAATATTAATAATGGATGGACAAAGCTCATTGCAATAATTAAGACTTGTTTACAAAAGGGAAGCAAGATTTATCAATGAATACCATATTTCATACTTTTTGACGGGTGAAGATCACCAGAACCCAAAAGTCTTCAAGTCAATGTGTTTATATAATTTTGGATAATTTACTCTGATTGATCAACAAAACACGTGCCCTTTGTTCGTGAGTCTTCCCAAGTCTTCCAACAAACAAGCGATTAATTACTTTAGGTTCAATAATACTTTACATTAAAGTGGGAAATCGAATCTTTTGAGCAAAAATGTTTTATGAAGTAGGTCCAATCAGTGAATTATTAACAAATCTAATCAATCAGTTTTTCAAACTAATTAAACATATAGAAAGCTTGACTAATGACTTTTAAACAAAAATGAAGAATTAAGTGAACCAAAGAACAGTAATTCTTCTTAGCAAAAGAGACCGCTTTCCTGTATTGAGAATTATATTTAAAACTATACTTGCAATGGTTGATTTCATTTAAGGAATAAAAAATATAATAAACAATAAAAATAACAGTCAGTTTCAAAATAATAATAATGGAAAATTTATAATTTTTACCCAAATCAAAAAGAAATTTTTGTTTTTACCCAGCTATTTAAAAAATTTTATTTTTGACCTTTTAAACAAACTATTTCTATTATATACCCAATATTACCAAAATAAAATCACTAAAATGCCCAAATATGAAATTACGAAAATAACCTTCTTCATCCTAACAATATCCTCTATTTTCTCTCTTCTCCATCAATGATTATCAATGATTTTTTAGATCCATTGCAGCTGAAAAACAATCTATTGAGGGAATTATTCATTCGAGCTTCTTCATCCATTGAAGTTTTTGGATCAATTCAAGTATACACCATTGAAGGTTTTGAAGATTCTTCTTCTATTTGAGTTTGAAAGGAAATATATGAGTTTTTTTAGTTGGTTTTTAGGTTGTTTTGTTCATATTGCTAGCTAAAAGACTATAAGAATGATTTGGTTGTAAGATCTAAATTTTTCTGAAATCTACGACGGAATCTGTAAAATCTACGACGAAATCTGTTTTTCGTGACCGATAGAGTGGAAAACCGATTAAAGAGTTGTGACGGTTTTTCAGTGGGGATCGATTTTTCAGTGGTTGAAAAACCAGGATCGATTTTTCATCCACTGAAAAACTGATCCGTGGCTAAAAAATCGATCCCAGTTTTTCAGCCACTAAAAAACCGATTAAACGGTTTTTACGATTTTTTCTGTTTTTTAGAGAATGAAAAACTGATAACTTTACTGAAAACCGAATTTATCACATTTTTCATGATTTTTTATATGTTTGTGTTGCTATGTATTGAATATGATTCGATATGATTGTATTTTGTAATATTGCCCAATTGAAATGAGATTTAATAGTATTATTTGATTTGAATGTTACAGGAATGACTCAAGAGACAGTTATAATCAACTTTGACGAAGAGTGGAATTGATGTAATTACATTGGAGGAGAGTCGATCATGTGTAGGGTCTACAAAAATAGTAGTTTTTCATCATTGGTGAACGTTGTATACAGAGAAGCTGGTATTGATAGAAGAAGGTGGGATATCCGTGTGTATTATTTACTACAAAGTACGATAAATGGTCAGGTTAAAAAGATATGTATCATGTCCGATCTTGGTGTTGTTGGTTTGATGGCGATAAAAAATATTGATGTTAAAAAAATTTATATCGATAAGATTGCAAGAGATTTTGGAGCTGAGTTTAGTAGGCGTACCATTAATCCATTTGTCACTGATTCAATACCAGACATAAGATATGACGAGGCAAATATGGATAGACCTATAAATCCATATATGGTTGAAAGTCATTTTTATCTCATTTCAGGTATTAAGAGCAATCAAGTTGATACTTCTATCACCCCATTTACATCGGTTGAAAGTCTCATTCGTGACTTTAATGATGACTATATGAATTATGGTACTGATGATGAAAATCGGGACACAGATGATAATAGTGATAGAATACAAGATAGTGATTAAGAGCAAACTGAAGATAGTGATGAAGAGAAAACTCGATTTGATGATGTCGCTGAAGAAGAAAAGTTTCCAAAAATAAGATTTTCAGATTTACAATTTCAGAACAATCCTTCACAACCATACTGGATTATTCTTGGCGTAAAATTAGGGGACATTGAGGCTACTTCAAACGTTACGTCAACCGTCTACCAACGTGGTATGTTATATAAAGGAGCATTCTTTACTAGTAAAGAAGAAATGACTATAGCTATTGGCGAATATACTTTGAAAGTTAAGTTTGAATATCGGGTTAGATGTTAGAACACGGAGCGATTTGAAACTAGTTATAAAGATAAAACTTGTAGTTTTATTGTTCGTGCAAGATAAAGAAAAGGTTATTCAATGTGGTTTGTGTTGAAGTATATAGTTGAACACACATGTCGACAGATAGCCATGGAATCACACATGAAGAGTATGAAGGCTATTGTGATCGAAAAATTGTATACAGGAAAGGTGAGAAAAAATCTTTATACATCTAATCGTTTGGTTGGAGCAATGCTAGAGTAGTATGGAGTGCAGATCTTATATAGTAAAGTTTGGAAGACTTTACAATATGCAAAGAAACTAACATATGGGCAAGCGGATGAATCATATCAACAACTTACGTCTTACTTTCAGATGTTAAAACTTTCAAACCTCGGCACAATGACGACAATTAAGAGAGATGAAAACAACTGATTCTTATATTCCTTTGCTGTACTTGGAGCTTCCATTGATGGTTTTCGGTCTTATATGAGACTGGTTATTATATGCACGTCCGATTAATCCCGTCCCTAAATTGGCCAGTTAGAATGTTTCAGTAGAAGTTAGAAGTATGGTTGTATGACCACCGAAAGGTAAAAGATAAGCAGGTAAGCTGAAGGAGGTTCAGATTCCTTCAACTGGGGAAGATCCTCGTCGAAAAAAGTGTGGAAGATGTGGTCAAAGGGGACACAACCGTCTTCGTTGCCCTAACCCCCCAACTTCTATCAGTGAAGGGACAAGCACAAACGTGGGTGCGGATGTTGGAACGAGTTCAAATGCTACTGAAAATGAGTCATGCTCTCGAAGATACCACTTGTGTCATGAGACTGGACACAACCAACGTCGATGTCTACTACGGTTTCCTACTCCCGATCCAGAAGTGGCTACTGACGAAAATGATGATTAACAATTGATTGACATTTTGTTAATGCATGTTTTATGTAAAACGTTTTTATGTTAATTACTCAATTATCTACTAATACAGTTGTATAAATTATTAATCCATTTTTATTATTTTTGTATCATTTTATATTAGCTCAGAACCACAAAAATCGATTTTTAAGGGAGCTTGGAAAACCGGTACCGGTTTTTCAGGCTAGGTGAAAAACCGATAAACTTGTCTTTGATTTTCCCCTATCGTAAAGGTACATAGATCGGTTTTTGAGTAAGCCTAAAAAACCGGTATCGGTTTTCCAAGCTTACTCAAAAATCGATCCACTTGCCTTTGATTCTTCCAGCATGTCAGGTGTGGATCGGTTTTTAAGGGACTTCAAAAACCGGTATCGGTTCTTCATGTGCCCCTAAAAACCGATCTTTACTTGGGTTGAATTTATTTCTAGCTATATGTTCATTTTATTTTCCTTTAAGTGAATTATTTTTACAAATCGTTATATACGAATGTATTTAAATATGTTATATAGATTAAGGAGCATATAATTTTATTACAAACGATATCAATATTTAAACTATAAACATTATATATTAATTTTATTATTTATTAATACAGTTAAAAGATCATTATATTATCATCATCATGATAATATCATACAATATCAACATATATTAACATTAATATAATTATATCACATTATATAATACAAATCTAGATATTAATTATTATATTACAATGATATCAGTTTAATGTTTATATTATATTTAAGTAAATAAATTAATATTCATATATTATATATTTTACATGTATAATTAACTATTGTGAATATTAGTATCATTATGTTTATATTATTTGGGATTAATATAATGTTATAAATACATGTATATTTAATATAACTAATAATTATAGTATTATGTTATAGTATTATAGTGTTAAATACATGTATATTTAATGTTATAGTATTAATATTTATGTTATAGTATTATAGTTATAAATACATGTATATTTAATATTATAGTATTAATATTTATGTTATAGTATTATAGTTATAAATACATGTATATTTAATATTATAGTATTAATATTTATGTTATAGTATATTATATCATTATGTTTATATTATTTAGGATTAATATAATGTTATCACATTGTATAATACAACTAATAAGTAATGTTAATAAGATATATAATACTAATCTGGATATTAATTATATTATTACTATGATATCAATTTAATATATACATTTATATTTCAGTAAATAAATATGCACTTATTAATATGCACTAATTATATCATTACGTTTATATTATTTAGGATGTATATTTTATACATGTATAATTGTGTATTCATATAGGTAAAGTTATAATATTAATAATACAAAATATTATTTATTTTTTTCCATGTTATGATCATATATATATAATTAAATTTAGGGAAATACAATGTCACTTAAAATGTTTAATTAAAATGATTTGTTGGTAATTAAAAAATATAGAATGTAATTAAATCAAATAAATAATGAACACATTACATATATAATTAAATTTATTTATATATAATTTCTCCATCAGAGTCTATACACTATTTTCCAAATTTATTAACTTTATACATCGACTTCGAGTACATATATATGTCTCTGGCAATCTCTGCCCCTAGTGCAATGACATTTGCAGCGGTCTCATATTTTCTTGATTTCCATGTACTTATCTTTGACTGCAAAAGGTCGCGTACGTACATGGCCACATATGCTCCGCAACTCTTACTGTATCAGTAATAAATTAATTAAATATCATAACATATAGACTATATATATTAATTCAATTATAAACTTACTCACCCATCAGGTTGCTAGGGTATAACTGATCTATGAAGACGTTGAACTTTCCACCGCTCATCCATGGGTGACATATCTACCTAGGTTTGCTCATAAAATCCTAAGAACCGCAACAAAATAGGCATATCTATCTAGGTTTGCTCATAAAATCCTAGGAACCGCAACAAAATAGGCATAAAACATACCAGCGACTCAAGTAGTTGTAGTCGTTCGGCTATGTCAACATTCGTCATGGGATCATATAATATGATTTTCTACTCTCTAAGGCACACTTGACATAGGATCCTAGTGTTGTTGATTCAGGCTACACGATAGTAACACTTGCATTTCAAAATATTAGTGCTATAGGACTAGTTCGGATAATAATATAATAAATATTAACCTTTGATCTACATTTACACTATCAATCCACCATCATGGGATTGATGCGTCTATCTGGCCACAACCGTATGCAAGCCACTCTGAGGGTACATCAGCTGTAATCGGATCAAATTTTACACCTTTATCCACGTAATGCTGCTTGTAATACGCTGTCATAAAAGTCTGCATGATAAAAATTAAACATGTTACTACTAATCAACCAAACACAATATGAAATTATAAATGCATAACTAACTTAAATGTAAATACTTATAAACAAAGAACTGTCATGGACAGCATATCTACAGTCATCCACCTCATTCCACTCTTTTTTTCATAGGCACATCAAATAAGAATCGATGTGCTCATTAATCAACCATATGTTTTCGTTCTCGAGGGTGACTAATGTGGTCGATATCACACACCACCCATAACGATCAACCGAATGCCTATATTACAAAAAACAAAAAAAGTTTTAAGCATTATTATAAATTTTCTTACATTAACAATCAAGATGCATGAATTAGTACTCTTTTTTTATAAATATACCTGAGATCCAAAGTGGTTGCAGCTTTATATTCATTATACACCACTTCTACAGGGTCTATAGACTCTACCACTTCTTCCGTCTGCTGTTGGGCCACTTTCTTTTTCTTTTTCGCCGACCTTGGATCCGTGTATGGCATCCGTACAGGTGCTGCTGGCTTTGTCTTTCGTTTGCCCCATTCCTGCATACTCTCATCATGCAGCTGTAAGTAAATTAAAAACATGTGTAATATTAATATTTACAATTATATTTGAGAATGCAACACAATAGAGATATAAAGTCTACCTGGTCATTATCATGCTCAGTGTCTGCATCTGATATACTTTCTAAGTCTGTTTGGGAGTGGTGGACCTCTTCCTCCTCCTACAGATGGAGTGATTGGTGGACACCCCATGCATGATAAACCTTCTGCTCCTCCTGATGAGGTGACTGGTGGACATCCCATGTCAGAAGGACCTTCTACTCCTCCTCTTGATGGGGTAACTGATGAAGTGGTTGATGGTCACCCTGCTCCTCCTCCTGATGGGGTAACTGATGAGGTGGCTGATGATCACCCTACTCCACCTCCTGATGGGGTGACTGATGAGATGGCTGATGGCCACCCTGCTCCACCTCTTGATGGGGTGACTGATGAAGTGGCTGATGGTCACCCTGCTCCTCTTGATAGATGGCTAACTGGCCTATATCGATAGGTGATCGACGAACACCCTCGTCCTGATATGGTGGTGGTAGTGATGATGGGTAATACATGTGCTCATCTCGGACAAAGCTCCCACCATCATCATCGTCATCATCATCGTTGTCGTCGTCGTTTGGATCATGCCCACCAATCGGAGACCTAAGAATTTTTAAATGCTCTTCTACCAATCTCAACCTCTTATCCATCTCCCTTACAATCTGAGAGGTTGTCTTTTGCCTCCTATCCATCCTACTTAACTTCTTATGAGTTGTCTTCTGTAATTCCATGATAAACTCAAACAACCGTTTCACCTGTTTCATAGAATCATATATATATCATTTTACATACTATCCTGAATTTAAAAAAAAAAAAAAAAATTGATAGAGCCTCCCCTGTTTTTTGAGTATCCAGGGAAATGCAACCTGCATATTTAAACAAATTACACTTCAACTATCATTTTTAGAGACTCCGTCTCTCTTTTACACTTCGTACTATTATACATCATGTCCACATTTTTTGCATTTACTACAATGGAAATTGTCAACGTTCAGAAACGGTCGACCCAAAGATTCTGGGGCCCAGACAGCGAATGAGGTAATTAATGGATATGGTTGAGTTTAATGAGTGTTTAAGGTTGGTGCGGCGTAATGAAGACAAGGGAATGTTGGTCGTGATTGGTGAATCAAAGCTATTGTCCAAGTAATAAAGAAGGGAGAAGGAAGAATGAAATGAACACAAGAGTTTTTACGTGGTTCGGCGATCGCGCTTATGTCCACGGGCCACTCTGAGGTAATTCCGACAGAGTAGCAATACACTAGTGATTTTTCAATGCTTTGTACAGTAAAAATCTCCCCTATTTATAGAGGGAGGGGGGATATACAAAGAGTAAGATACAAGTTATCAACAATGGCTATTTTCAGCTAACCCTGTCATAGTCATACTGCATTAATTGTAAAATCATCATTCTTCCTAACATGCGCATATCTGTATTTAATGCTCCAAAAGAAGTCATCTCTTCATTAAATGCATGACTGTCGCATTAAATGCTTCTTGGTAATGGTGTAGACAGTTTTCGGTGAAAAATTATGAGAGTGGGTGACTCTATTGACGTGCTACATATGATATCCTCTGAATACGTTCTCTGGCCAGTCAGGTAGTGTAGGCTAGAAGGATGCTGATGTGGCCAGGAGAAGGGGGGATCAGGCGGTCTGGAGGTTCCTGCAAGCTCGCGACCTGGACGGTCTCGCAAGCTGAACGATCTGGTGATGTGGATAGGAAACATGCTCGGGCGGCCTAGAAGTTGTCGCGAGCTCGCAACCTGAATCGCCTCGCGAGCTAGTCAGGCCTGCAACTGCTAGTCCTGATCTTGGGCCTTTTGGGCCTCTGCTCTAATTCAAATCTATTAGGCTTATATTGGTCCATTTAGGTAAAATGAGAAAATGGGCATAATATCAAGCCCCCCAGCTCTCAGTGTGTTCTGTGGGCTGGGAGCTGATTCAAATACACGATTGGCGCCCATTTGCGAGCTTTCAGGCATCGTTTCAACTTTCACACTGTAACCGTCGACATGTGGCGTTCACGCAGACATTGGAGCCGTAAACGTGCTTTTGGATCGTACGCATTTAATATGCACGTCTTCTAACTGACATGCATGACGGTACATGACCGGGGTTTATGTTGGGTCGTTGGATTTTTGACGGTTATGCATTTATGCTTGATCGAACGGTTGGGGGATGTGTCTCTGGGTCTATATAATCTAGAGGTCTTCTCCGATTCCCATTTTTGCTTCTCTGTTCCTTCAGCACTTCTTCCATCTTCTGACAACTCCTCCGGACTTCATCACTTCAGAGATCAATTGCCATTTTCAGCACGCTGCTTACAGTGTAAACAAGGTAATTTCTTTTGACCTCGCTTTTTTATGCCTTTTAAGGATTTGCTTCTAGCCTGTAACATCTTTTTTCCTTTTCATGTCATGTTTGCGAGTCACTGCGTGTTTGATTTGCACTTAGAGATCTTTGTACTTGTTGTTTGGAGCCTCTATGCTCGCTAGGGGCGACTTGGCTGTCGGCCTGAGTGTCCCGTATCGTTGTTGATGAACTTGTGAAGTCTTCTTCTAGATTTTTTTTTTTTCAGGAATTGCGCTTTGTGGATTGCTTGTGTTGCGCTGGTCCATTTAAAACCTTCGTCATTTGTTGACGTGCCTTAGGATTTTGACCAGGATGTCCCTGTACTACCTGATAGGGTACCTGTAGACATAAGGTTAGCGACGTAAACATTTAGAAAGACATAGTACCTAATGGGTCCACGTTTATGGGCCTCCATTGCCTTTGGTGGCCAAGTGTGCGACTTGACGCATAGGACAATAGCTCAAGGAACTTTTTTTTGTAGCTTGCTAGGCTCAGCATGCTGTAAGCGTTCTGATGTCGTTTCTTCTGTGCTGTAGATGTCAGGTCGCTCACGTACTGGTCGAGGTAGGGCTTTTGCTTCTAGAAGGCAGGCAGGGCGCCGGGTTAGAGGAACCGAGGCTGCGACCTCACGAGCTAGTGAGTCTACTGAGGAGGTCACAGGAAGGGATGAGGCCGTAGAGAGGGAAGCCCGACATCCCTTAATCCACATGCCTTTGAGCATGACCCTCTCGATGCTGGAGGCTTGGACTCGAGACTTCAGCTTCCCCTTGGGGTGCTGAGCTAACGTCCCCAAGGCCAGTGATCGAGTTGTGAATCCTCCCGAAGGCTTCGTGGCAATCAGTTGCGAGCATATAGAGCTCAGTTTCAGATTTTCAGTTCCTACCTATCTCAAGAACTTGTTGAACGATATGAAGCTTACCCCATTTCAGCTGTCCCCAAATTCCTATGCTTAAATAACTACCTTGGTTGCGGCTTTCATAAAGTATGGGCTCGGGCCCCCCACACCTTGCATCCTTCGCAGTCTTTTCAGCTTTAAGGGGACCTATAAAAAGGATGCCCTTCAACGGGATAGGCTCTACTACGCCACGCCTCGTCAGTCTTCCGAATTCAGGGCATATCTGCCCCAAAACTGCACCAAGTCCAATGTGGTGGAATACAAGTCTCGTTGGGTCCCGGTCACATGTACTTCAGTCGGGGGTCTGCACAAGAGAAGCTTTGTGCGAGACCCTGGTAGTCAAAGATTTATGACTTATAAAAATAGTGATACAGCCATTAGAATAATAGTTTTTTTTTTTTTTTTTTGACAAGCTTGCTTTTGTTTTGCAGATGTCGTTGCCCCCAATTACAAGCTTTAAGACGATGAGCTAGCTTTTCTGAATACTTACACGGCGGCCAAGAGACCGAGTGACGATTTCTTCCCCACCAATAGCGAGCTGGTAGAATAGGGCTTAGCACCACCCGCTACAGGTCCCCTCTTGAACATAATCGAGCACTTGGGGATACGAGGAGAAAAGTGTGAGGTTCGCTCCATCTTTGCTGCTCCTGAACAGTCTAAGTCAGAACCATAGCCCTTGCCATAAAGTTTCTCGAGCACGAGCACCTCTACCACCACACCTTCGGACAACATGTGGAGGCTCACGATGTCTGTTCCTCCCCTCAAGTCTGTTCCACCGGCCAGAGCGCCAGAGGTCGTTGAAGTGGATGATACTTCTTCAGACCTTCTTAAAGTGCATTCTCAGCCCGCTGCAGCTGTTTCTCCTCAGGCCAGATTAGCTGTAATACCTCAGAAGCGGGCTGCTCCATCTAGAGAGCCAAGTCCTTCCCCAGCGAAGAGAGTTAAAGTTTTTGTTGAGAAGAGTCCACCTTCGCCGGAGTCCGAGGCCCTCATCAGGAAGAGAAAAGGGAAGGTCATAGTTGAGCCCTCAGGCCCAAAGCGTAAAGGTGCTGTTGAGGTCCGCAAGGTCAGGGCAATTGTTATTGGCAGAGAGCCGAGCACAAAGGGTCTGCACGGCCTGTTGGGGAGTCGCAGAGAGATTCTAGGCTGCACCCCGACGTGGTGAGAGAGATGGATATTTTAACAGCTTTATGGAACTTGTGCCTGAAGTAATGGGGAAGCGTAACCCGAACCTGCAGAAGCCTAAGGTCGCGGACCGGAACCTCGTGGGTTATGTAGCTAGACATGTAGTGCTGGTAAGACTTGAACTCCTTCACACTTCGATTGTTCCTTTGTTCAAATTTTAACCCCCTTCTTACCCTTTCAGTTGGGCATGACAACGGTTAAGCTGATGAAGGAGATGGACTATCAGGTCGGTGAGAGGGAGGCCTTTAGGGTGTCCAGGGAGCAGTTCGAGGAGGAGAAGAAGACAATGCAGGATGAGATAAACCTTCTCCAAGAAGAGCATGGAAAGCTTGAGGCCAAGCTTCGAGTTGCTAACGCGGCCTTGTCACAGGAAACAGCTCATAAGGAGGCCGCTACCTCGAAAATTAGTAGGGCCCACAGCGAGCTAAAGCAAGTCAAGGGTGAGCTGAGCGCTGCACAGAAGAAAGCAAAGGTTGCTGAGGGTAAAATAAAACAGCAAGAGCATGACTTGGCTTTAACCAAAGAGAAGCTTGCAGAGGTCGAGGAGAAGTTGGCTAGGGTAGAGGAAAAGCTAGCTCAAACTGAGGTGGGCATTGAGACCCAGCTAGCCCAGGAGTGGGACAAGGTGGGTGAAGAGATCGAGAGGGCTTTCTTGTTCAGCATGTGGGAGCGTTACCCGGACTTGGACTACTCCTTTTTTGGGCCGATCGGCGTCGAGACAATTCAGGAGTTTATAGAACATGCTGCCAGCATTCAGGGCGTGCAACAGGTTAATACTTCGCCTACTTCTCCAACTGATGCATCTGTTGTCCCAGTCCCTTTGCCAGATCAAGCCCCTGAGGGACCTTTATCTTTCGAGGGTTTTCCAGAACCAGAGTCCTTGTAGAAGCCTTTCCGGATCTCCCAGCTCTTGAGGATGTTCCTGCACCAGAGCCCTCAGCAGAAGCTCCTGCTAATCCTCCTACTCCAGCAGCCTAGGATGGACATTTCAGCTTTTCTTTTTGCTTTATTCTTTCTTGTTTTGAATATTTGAACTTTTTCCTCCTTCTGTGAGGATTCGATATATTTTGTTTTGATGGTTAAAACTTGGACAGTGAGTTCATAGCTTGAATTTATAACACCGACTTCCTTGCAAATTTTGATAATTTGTCCAAGTATTAAACATGCAGACATGCATGACTCATTTATGTGATGAACAATCAGCAGGTTTGAGTGATAAACACACCATGACAAGCATACCAAAATTTACTAAGTAAATCGTAATCGCGACAATCATGTTTAACTTACGAACTCACTGCCTGCTTCGTACTTTGGTATTTAGACGATTCAAGAATGACATTGTTTCAAACTTTGAAGCTCCAGCTTGTGGCAGTACTTGCAGTTTAGGGGCAAGTCCCTGATGCCGTCATGGGCGGCCCTTTCTGCGAGGTCGCGAGACAGCTTTATATATGAAAGACATAGCCTTACCCCCTTCCGCGAGGTCGCGGGGTAATTTTTCTCGAGGTCATGGGCATCTTTATATATGAGAGGCGTAGCCTTACCCCCTCCCGCGAGGTCGCGGGGTAATTTTTTGCGAGGTCGCGGGTATCTTTATATATGAGAGGCGTAGCCTTACCCCCTCCCGTGAGGTTACAGGGTAATTTTTCGCAAGGTTGCAGACATCTTTATATATGAGAGGCGTAGCCTTACCCCCTCCCGCGAGGTCGAGGGGCAATTTTTCATGAGGTCGCGGGCATCTTTACATATGAGAGGCGTAGCCTTACCCCCTCCAGCGAGGTCGCAAGGCAATTTTTTGCAACTTGAACTGGATACAGCGGGCGCAAGCTGAAAAATGAGCTTAACACTTGCTAACGTAAACCTTCCCCATGAGGGTAATACAAGTAAGTCAAGCATCAACTAGTGAGGGATTCTCGAATGAGGTTTACGGGCACTTTTTTACTAGATAATATGTATGCAGTCCCAGCAAGCAACTTATGCAAATATTTAGGTTGCAAGTGTCTCCTTGGATGCTTGCACAGATATTTTCAAGGGAGCATATATGTAATAATAGATTGCAGCTCATTTTCTTGAGAAAGAGATTTCAATAGCTTTGCTCTTTTTAACGTATACATTTGCTGGTTTGACCAGTTTGCTTTCTACACCAAATATGGTACATACAACAAAAAACAAGTGAAAATACTTTTACAGTTAGTCGTCAAAATAAATCATGTACAAAGTTAGAGCGGGCTGACAGTTTCATGTATAATAGGGTCGAAGGTGTTCAGCATTTCAGGCTCGGGGTAGTTATGCTCCGTCCATGCTAGCTAAGTGATAGGCATCATTTCCCCAACTCTTTTTTATGAGGTATGGCCTTTCCTAGTTAGGTCCAAGTGCTCCGTCACTTGCCTGGCGAGCTCCGGGAAGGACCAGTCTCAGGACAAGGTCGCCTGTCCCGTAGCTATGAGCTCGCACCTTCTTGTTGTAATACCTGGTAACCCTCTAATGGTATACTGCTACTCTCATGCGAGTTATTTCCCTTGTTTCCTCAACTAAGTTCAGGCTAGCAGCAAGCAACTGGTCATTGTCCTCCAGCCGGAATGAGGCCCTTCGCTGGCTGGTGACTTCGAATTTTGCTAGGATCATGCCTTCTGTTCTGTACACCATAGAAAATAGAGTTTGACCGGTAGAGCTGCGAGCGGTAGTCTTATAGGCCCAAAGGACTTTCTGCAACTTGTTTACCCAAGCCCCTTTCCTTGCCTCTAACTTGGTCTTCAGAGTCTGCTTGATAATCTTGTTCACAGCCTCGACCTGACCATTGGCTTGAGGGTGATCTACAGCTGAGAAGCTTTTTACAATTTCGAGCTCGTTGCAGAAATCTATGAATTGCTCGTTGGTGAACTGCGTCCCATTGTCTGTCACGAGCTGCTGAGGAATTCCAAACCTGCAGATGATGTTGTCCCACACAAACTTCTCTATCTTCACGGTTGAGATCTCTGCTAGTTCCTTAGCTTCAACCCATTTGGTGAAGTAGTCCACAACAACCACAACATGTTTGCAACTTCCTCGGGCGGTGGGTAAAGGTCCGATGAGGTCCATTCCCCAGATTACGAAAGGCCATGGACTCACTATCTGTTGGAGGTAGGCTGGTGGAACTCGTGGGACCTTGACAAATCTCTGGCACTTATCACACTTCTTCACCAGGTTTATGGCATCTTGTTTCATGGTTGGCCAGTAGGACCTCTGTCGGAGAGCTTTCTGAGCTAAAGATAGTGCTCCTGCATGATTCCCATGATAACCTACATGAATGTCCCTCAACACTACCTCACAATCCTCACCATCTATGCATCGTAGCAACGGGGTAGAGAATCCCTTCTTGTATAGCTTGTCATCATAAATGTAGTACCTGGCTGCTCTAGCTCATAAGCGATGAGCTTCCAATTTATCTTCCGGCAGTTTCCCCTCCTGCAGGTAGCCTAATAACGAGCTCATCCAGAAGTTAGGCCGAACTTGAATGAACATCATTACCTCTTTATCCTCTATACTTGGAGCCGGCAGAAATTCCACAGGGATAGATTCCAGGAGCTTGGCATCCTGGGAGGTTGCCAAGAGAGCTAGGGCGTCTGCGTGAAAGTTCTGAGCCCTGGGGATTTGATTCACTTCGAACCCTTTGAAAGCCCCCAACAATTCCTTGGCTTTCCGGAGGTATTCTGACATCTTTCGTCCCCTGGTCTGGTATTCCCCCCGGACATGACAAATAACAAGCTGAGAGTCGCTGAAGATCTTTACCTGCTCAGCTCGCACTTCCTTTGCCAGATGGAGCCCGGCGAGCAACACCTCATACTTGGCCTCATTATTGGTCATGCAGAACCCGAACCTTAAGGCACTGAGGATCTTGTGGCCTTCTGAACTAATCAGCATTACTCCAGCCCCCAAGCCGTGCTCATTGAAGAACCCATCCATATACAGCTCCCAAGTCTGTCCACCTGCCAGCTCATCCTACTCTGGTACTGGTCCCGTAAACTCAACAATGAAATCTACGAGGGCTTGGGTCTTGACCGCTATTCTGGGCTTGTACTTTATGTCGAACTGAGCGAGCTCGATGGCCCACTTGAGGAGCCTACCTGAAGTGTCCGTTTTCTGGAGGACTTGTCTGAGAGGGTACTACATGAGGACCTTTATCTGATGGGCCTGAAAGTAAGGACGCAACTTCCTCGAGGCGGTCACCAGGCAGTATGTAAGCTTCTCCATCTGGGAATATCGCGTCTCCGCGTCAACCAATCTCTTACTGATGTAGTACACTGGCAGCTGCATCTTCTCTTCTTCTCTCACTAAAGCTGCGTTCAAGGCATGCTTGGATACGCCTAGGTACAGGAATAATTTTTCCCCTTCCTTTGGCTTGGATAGGAGGAGAGCTTGGCCCATATATTCTTTCAGCTTCTGGAATGCCTCTTCACAATGCTCAGTCCATTCGAAGTTCTTGGCCTTCTTTATAGCTTCAAAGAATGGCACGCACTTATCAGTAGCCTTCGAGATGAACAGGCTAAGGGCCGCGACCTGGCCGTTAAGGCTCTGTATATCCTTGATTCTGGAGGGGGATCTCATCTCCACGAGCGCCCTAATCTTCTCCAGATTGGCCTCTATTCCCCTGCTATTCACCATAAAACCGAGGAACTTACCAGACACTACCCCAAAGGCACACTTCAATGGGTTTAGCTTCATCCGATAGCTCCTGAGGACTTTGAACATTTCGCCCAAGTCGCGGACGTGATCCGCTGCTCTCTGAGACTTTACCAGCATGTCATCTACATACACCTCCATAGTCTTTCCAATCTGCTCCTGAAACATGGTGTTAACCAACCGTTGGTAAATCGCCCCCGTATTCTTCAACCCGAAGGGCATCACCTTGTAACAGTACAATCCTTTGTCAGTAACAAAAGATGTGTGCTCCTCGTCCTTCGGACTCATGAGGATTTGGTTGTATCCTGAATAGGCATCCATGAAACTCAGGAGTTGGTGTCCTACTGTTGCATCTACCAGCTGGTTAATCTTGGGCAATAGGAAGCTATCCTTCGAATAGGCCTTGTTCAGGTCGGTGAAGTCAATACACGTCTTCTATTTCCCATTCTTTTTCTTCACCAAACTGGGATTCGCGACCCAAACAGGATAACGTGCCTCCTTGATGAACTGGTGGGCCAGCAGCTTCTCGACCTCCTCCTTCAGGGCGGTATAGCGCTCTGGGGTCATTGGCCTCCTCTTCTGGCGGATCGACCTGTGCTGCAGGTCTATGTTCAGCCTATGACACATGACACCAGGATCTATCCCTACCATGTCTTCGTGATTTCAAGTGAAGACATCATGGTTCATTTTCAGGAATTCCTCGAGTTCAGTCTTCACTTCTGGTAGCAGATCTCTTCCTACTTTTAAACATCTCTCAGGGTCTGTCTCGTTGACCTACACGTCTTCTAGCTTCTCAATAGGTCTCATGGCCCTATCTAAGTCTAACTCCCGAGGGTCAAGGTCGTTGCTCACTCATGCTTCAGAGACAGCTTGTGTTTGACCACCCGAAATCACATTTACTTTTTTTCCTCGGACCCCCATCTTCACCGTATCTTCATAACATCGCCTGGCCAGACGCTGCTCCCCTTTGACACAACCTACTCCATTGGGAGTTGGGAATTTGACTGTCAGTGTCTTGGTAGAGACGACCACGTCCAGCTCGTTCATCAAGGGTCGCCCCAAGATCATGTTGTATACTGACGGACTGTTGATTATCAAAAAGTCTGTAAGGGTTGTAGCCTGTTGGCCTAGCTCTCCAAGAGTGAGTGGTAGTCTGACCTGGTCCACCGGTATCACTGAATCCCCTGTGAAACCATAAAGGGGTTCTGGTGAAGGTGTCAACTGTTTAGCTCTTAGCCCCATCTGATCATAGCAATCTTTGTACATGACGTTGACCGAGCTGCCGGTATCGATCATTATCCTCCGTACTTTGACATTACTGACCTGGGCCCAAATAACAACAACATCGTTGTGGGGCCAATGTACTTCCCCTCATGTCCTCCTCCGTGAACACAACACTGTCCGAAGATACCTTGGCCTTTTTGGTGGGTCCTTCCGTTTCTCCATATTCTGTTAACAGAGTGTGGTTGGCCTCCCTTATGTACCTCCGATGCGACCTATTTGAAGTACCTGCCACATGAGGCTCATCATGAATAGTAAAAATTATTCTTATAGCTGGTTCGTGCTCAAGCTCCGGAGCTCGCTGAGGTTGCAGCTGCTCGGGCTACTCATCCAGATTTCGAGATCGGGGGTGTTGAGGTCGTCTACCCGCAGGTTGCACAACATACTCTCCTAGACGGCCTCACCTTATCAATTCTTCAATGGCATCTTTCAACTGCCAGCAATCTGACGTATTGTGTTCGTTCTCATTATGGTAGGCACAATACTTCTTCGAGTCCCGACGTCGGTTGAGAGCTCTTATCGGGGGTGGCTTCTCGAAGTTCTTCTTGTCCCTTTCTGTGGTAAAGATCCTGTCTTGCCTATCTGATAGCACACTGTAACTCTCATACCGACCCTGACGCCAAGGTCGCTCCCTCCTTGGCTCAGGTCTAGCCCGCTTTACCACCACATTGGCAGACTGATGTCTCTACTCTCCTAGCCTATCCCCACCGTGGCTCTTCCTCTTCTCACGGTAGGAACTGCTCATTTCACCCCGCTGACTGTCAAGTTTCTTGGCCCCAAAGGCCTCTTCTCACCTGATCTCCTTGGCAGCCCTTTCGTAGAATTCTCCTAGGTCATTTACCGGGGATTTGTAGATGCTTTTATATAATTTCCCATCTTTCCTGAGCCCTGCAGAAATGGCTATCAAAATACTCTCGTCAAAGGGTGTCTCCACATTACTCACCTCCTTTCTGAAGCGAGTGACATAATCCTTCAAGGACTCGTTCTGCTTCTGGAAGATAGTGGAGAGGTGATAGGGGGCGCGAGCTGCTTCCTCAAGGCTTTATACTGATCTAGAAACTTCTTCTGACATTCCCTCCAACTTTCAATGCTACGAGCTGGAAGACCTTTGAACCAAGCTCGCAGAGCATCCCTGAGAGTGGTTAGGAACACTCGACATTTCACCAACGGGTTATCTGTCTGGAGATCCATCTGCACATTGAAGGCGTCCAGATGGTCATAGGGGTCAGTCATATCGCTATATGGAGGAACGTTGGGGAGCTTAAACTTTGCTAGCAGGGGTACCGTCTTAATCTCCCGGGTAAATGGCATCTTGTGATCATCTCATTCCTCCCTATTCCATCCCCCAGGTTGAGCTTCCAACTGCTGGACCCTCTGCAACAACTCCTCTACCATCGAGTTCTGGGTTAAGGATTGCCGACTGGGGTTCCATCTACTTGTGCTCTCCTGCTCACCCAAGTGACGGTCCTGTGATCTGCTTCCCTCACCGAAAGCTCCTACTTGTCTGGGAACTCTTCGCGGCTCAGGATCCTGACCTATACGGTGTTCGCGAGATCGCACCAGCCCACAATTACCTTCCACGTGCCTGTCGCCCTCGTGGCTCACCCTCACCCTTATCTCATCCGGGCGAGGCGAGATGTCTCGTTCCTAGTTCTGTCGTCTAGCTCTCGTTGGGTTCAGGCTTGATGAGCAAACTGATTCTTCTGTCAGCGACCTGTCCCCTGGCGGCTACTCCTTCTGGAGTTGGGATTTCTTTCAAAAACAGTTGGCGAGCTCTCCTCGGCCGTGCGACCTCTACTTGCCTTTGCACAGTACGAGTTTGGACTTCCACTAACGCCCTCACCGTCGCAGTCAACTCCTTTACTGTATCTTCTAGAGTTCGACGGTGCTGTTGCCACTCCTGAGTGACCTCGTCTCTGGAATGTGAGGCGTTCGGCTAATCCTCTCGGACCTCAGGTCACTCGTTTTCCATTCCGACACTTCTCGTCGTCCTGATCCTAGCCATAGCGAACAGATGTAAGCAAATATGAAGTAACAACTAGAAAAAGAATTACCAGGTCGTCGTTAGGCCCTCCTTCTAATGCCAAAAAGATGTCGACATTCAGAAACGGTCGACCCAGAGATTTTGGGGCCCAGACAGCGAACAAGATAATTAATGGATGTGGTTAAGTTTAATAAGTGTTTAAGGTTGGTGCGGCGTAATGAAGACAAGGGAATGTTAGTCGTGGTTGGTGAATCAAAGCTATTGTCCAAGTAATAAAGAAGGGAGAAGGAAGAATGAAAATGAACACAAGGGTTTTTATATGGTTCGGCGCTTGCATCTACGTCTACGGGCCACTCTGAGGTAATTCCGACATAGTAGCAATACACTAGTGATTTTTCGATGCTTTGTATAGTAAAAATCTCCCCTATTTATAGAGGGAGGGGGAATATACAAAGATTTAGATACAAGTTATCAACAACGGCTATTTTTAGCTAACCTTGTCATAGCCATGTTACATTAATTGTAAATCATCATTCTTCCTGACATACGCATATCTGCATTTAATGCTCCAGGAGAAGTCCTCTCTTCATTAAATGCATGACCATCGCATTAAATGCTTCTTGGTAATGGTGTAGACAGTTTCCGACGGAAAATCATGAGAGTGGGTGACTTTGTTGACTTGCTACATATGATATCCTCTGAATACGTTCTCTGGCCAGTCAGGTAGTGTAGGCTGGAAGGATGTTGATATGGCTAGGAGAATGGGGGATCAGGCGGTCTGAAGGTTCCTGTGAGCTCGTGACCTGGACGGCCTCGCGAGCTAAATGAGTTGGCGACGTGGGTAGGAGGCTTGCTCGGGCGACTTGGAAGTTGTCGCGAGCTCGCTACCTGAATGGCCTCGCAAGCTGGTCGGACCTACAACTGTTAGTCCTGATCTTGGGCCTTCTGGGCCTCTACTCATGTTCAAATCTATTGGGCTTATATTGGTCCATTTAGGTAAAACGAGAAAATGGGCATAACAGAAATTAATTGAATAATATTATTATATAAATATAATATTCATACCTCATAATTTATGTGTCGTATATCGTGTGTCTTCTTTGTCCGAAACTCTAATAAGGTATCCTCTTATTCAGATTACATACTTCAGACGTCTTTATTCGGATCATCGTCACCCTTCACCTCATCATCATCCTCTATCTCATCCTCACCCCCTATACCATTATCCAAACCATCGTCATCGTCGTTATCGTCATCATCATCACTCCCCCTGCCGCCATATTTATATACCTCTTCATGAACTATATGATTCGAATTAAAAGATTTCAATAATCCATCCCCCTCTCAGTGTCAGTAGGCTTCAAGGTTGGCCCAGTGCCAACTATCTGCATTATATAAATATATTTAGTTATACTACAATTATATACTTAATATAAATAACGATAGTTATAACAAACAAATAATTGATACAAATTTAAGTTATGTTCACCACTTATGGGGGCAAAAATCATCTACGCTTTTTATATTTGTTGGTGTTCTCTTCAGTGATCGTCTCATATATCTTGGTAGATCATTTTGTAATAACAGGTTCTTTTTTTATATCTTCTTCTGCAGCACTGGGAACATATCTACTAACCACCACTATAATGTAAAAATGATTAAACAAAAAATATACATATAGTTAGTAATAACCAGATAATATATAATGCAAAATTGATTAAACTAAAAACATACATATAACCCTATATATTAACCGTAATAGAAGGAAGCAATAAATATTGAAAGTATTAGTTATACCTGAAACACCAACACATAGCCATAAATATTAATGGTTCTTAGTGGATTTCTGATCCGCTCTTCATTAAGTGTCATGTCGAGATAGTGCAATAGGACACTATAGCATAATGTGCTCCAAGGGAATGTCTTCCATGTCTCTGTATTCTTAATTAAGTCCCACATAAATGGATAAATCCCAACCTTGTCATCCAGTCCCATAAAGAGATGGAAAGCAATCCCTACATTTGCTAACTTTAAAAGATCTTCATCATTTATTGGATCCTACCTTGTACGGTCTCGCTGCCCACTATGGCTTCTTGCCTCAAAAAATGTGACCAACTCCCTCATCTTCGGCTACACTCCATTAAACATTCGCTATAGGAGACTGTTTTGAGCATTTGGCATTGTTTGATATATTTTACGGTCGATGCCCCCAAAAGGAAGTTATATCACCAATAGAAACTCCTATTTCCCAAACCTATATCTTCTCTCCTCAATTTCAAATCACCTCTCATCACAGCCTGCACCAGTGACTTTTAACTCTCTAGCAAGCACCCACAAAATCATGGAACCAGCAGCTGTATTATTAATTATCTTCAAAATATGTCCAAATAGACATTCTGCTATGAACCGGTCGTATAGATTTCTTCTATTAATAATGACAATTATCTTATTAATCAATCTTTGACCAATATGTGTGTTCCCGCTCGTATGTGTGTCAATTGTTTGTGAACTATATTTATAATTGAAATCCATCTGTAGGAAAGAAAAATAACAAAGAAATTATCAATAGAGATATATAAACTGAATCGGTTTTTTAAGGCATCTGAAAAATCGATTAATGAAATCAATCGATTTTTTAAGGCATCTTAAAAACCGGTTAATGAAATCGATCGGTTTTTCACTTCGGTTTTTCATATCGGTTTTTTAGATGATCAATTTTCCAAATCGGTTTTCAACCTCGGTTTTCCATTATCGATTTTGAAGATCTGTTTTTTACTTCAGTTACCTGAAAAACCAAACTTGAAAATTGATTTGAAAAACTAAAATGAAAAACTGATCATGGAAAATCGAAATGAAAAACCGATCCGAAAAACCGATCCAATCCCGACAACTCTTCTTTCGTCAGAATCGACTATTTTCAACCTAAAAACGACCAAACACAATCTAATCCAACCTATTCTAAACCTAATATTCATACTCTAACATCCATAATACAACAACCATTTCAAAATCCCAAATATCAATAAAAAAACTACAATAAACATAAGGCAGCATCTAACCTTCGCACTTCCTGTAGGTTCGTCGGTGATAGGAGTTCATCGAGGAAGGTCGGCAACGTCGTGCGAATAACCGTAAACGTCAATCTCACCATCGGGTAGCTATCAGGTTCAGGTTTGACAAAAATCAATGTGGTTTTGAGTGGGAAATCGATGGAAGTGAGATCCATCGATTTTTGAGATGCATATATATACAGAGACTTTATCGTAATTTCACATTTCGGTTTTTCGTAAATTTTTAACTGTTCAAGGTTTTTTTGTAACAATATCCAGAGGTATTTTTGGTAATTTAGGTATATCATCAAATATATTTGTTTGAGGGATTAAAAATAATTTTTGTAAAAAATAGTGGGTAAAAACAAATTTCTCCCTTTTTAGATGATATTTCTAATAATTTCCACTAATAATAATAATAATAATAATAAGGGTAAATTGTACAAACCTCCCCTGAGGTATGATGAAATTGCACAAATATGACGATGTTTGGAAAACTCGCACTGCCCTCCCCTTAACTTTCTGAAACTCATCACAAACCTTCTCTGTCGTTAATAATAATAAAACAACAAAATTAATAGTAGAAAACTGAATTAATTTTGTTGGTACCCGCTAACTATTGGTACTTGACGGCGAACTATTGTTACTCAACCTAGGCAGCGTTGGATTAAAAAATTCTTATAAAAAATGACGCTTATATAAAATAATAATAATAATAATAATAATAATAATGAAAACTTAAAAATATTATCAATATAAATTTTAAAAAAATTAAAATTTGATAACATGAAGAAATTTAGATAAAAAAATAAATAATCCACTTAATTTAGATAAATTAAGTATTTTAACAATCTAAAAATTCTAGTCGAGATATTAAAAAAATAAAAACAATATAAATTATATATTATTATAATTTTTTAAACTAGATTTCTTATTTTAAATTATTATAATCTCATTATCAGTTTTATCAAAAATATGTCTCTAGATAAGTAAGTAAGCTACTATTCAACCATGTATTCCTCATTCAATTAAATAAAACTAAAATTATTAAATATATCAAAAAATTGAGATTTTTGGGTTTTTTTTATTAAATGTAGCAAATTAAAGTTTGACATTTTAAAATTTATTGGTAGGATATATATTAAGCTAAAATTGTTAAATATTAAAAAATTATATTTAATAAATAATAAATATAATATAAAGAAAAAATAGTATCCATTTTTTAATGTCGAAGACAAAGCATTAATAAGCAATGAATATCATATCATTTTCAAGGTAGAACTTACGCGGAAAATGGTCGACCTATGGACCCAACAATAAATATCAATTGTAGACCCACCGAACTGTCCCATCACGTCGTGTGGAGCGGCGTTTTAGCAAGTTGTCATCATTTATTGAGGGAGAGTCTTCTCTAGCTTTAATAAAGGTAATTCTTTCTTCTCGAAAAAAAAAAAAAAGCCATTTAAAAAGAAAAAAAGGTCATTCTTTATACCATAAATAAATATAAATAAAGGTGTTATTTTAATTTTAATTTTGAAAAAATTATATATATATATAATCTTCAATTAGAACGTTTTAAAATTTTTATTTCATAACTATAAATTATATCACTTATTTTTAAGTAGAACTCTTTATAATGATAAGATCCGCATAAAATATGTAATTCTAATTATTAGTCCTTTGAAAACTATTTTAGGATTTCCTAGTTATAGAATGATTTTATTATTATTATTATTATATTTGTGTAGACACATTCTATAATATATATTGGGTATCAATACACTTGATAAAAAAATAAATAATTATATTTTAAAATTATTGATTATAATTGATTATATTTTTATTATATCTTATTATAATTAAACATGTGTGATTATAATTAGTAAATACGATTCTACATATCGGTTGTTAGAAATGTAATATAATTTATTTAATTATAATTAGATATAATAAAAATTAATAAATTACAATCAATAAGTTAATAATACAATTTTTTTTTTTTTATCAAATGTATCAATATCCCAAGTGTACCTAAAGAGACCAGACATGTGTGTGTGTGTATGTGTGTGTGTGTGTGTTGGGAGGGGGTGGGGGGGAGGGGGCACATGCATGTGCTAAAAATAAATTTGTAATGTTACAAGTTTGCTATTAGAGAATTCCCTGGGTTGATGCATAGAATTAGATTGAATTACTTTTAAGAGATTTGACTGGATATAATAGACTAATTAGTATTGTGATGTGTTTGGTGTAGTTAAAAATTGATTTAAAATAACATTATCGCAATTGGGATTTGATTTAAAATAACACTATCTTTTGTTTGGTATAACATGAGATTAGATAACAAAAATTATATTTTATATTTGATATGGGTTAGAATAAAATTATATTAAATTCATTTTTTGAATAAAATAAAATTATTTTAAATTAATTTCATAAAAATAAAATCATATTAAATTAAATTTTGAATAATAAAAAATTTAAATGATTTTTTTAAAAAATAAAATCATGAATACTAAATTTTAAATAAAATATTTAATTAATATTAACAATATTATAATAAAATATATTAATTAAATTTTAAATATATTTAATATATATTTTGAAATAATTATATTTAATATTTAAATATAAATAATATTTTAAATAAAAGGCTTTTTTTAATAAAATGACCTTTTCTTATGTTCAAGTTCAACACTAACAAGTTTTCAAAATCTTGAAATAATAATTATTTTTTGACAAAAATACGTTTGTTAAAAATAAGGAATATAAAAAAATAGTTACTTTTCAACTTTAGTAAAAAAAAAAAACTATTTTCATAATTTTATCAAATTAATAAAAGTTCCTCGCTGTGGGACTAATTATAATACCACCCCCATGAGTTTAATTAGTCCCACAACTGTGGAACTAAAGGAGACGTGAGATTGAATTTTTATCCAATCTCATGTTTCCATCAAATGCAGGACTAAATTAAAATTAAGTCAATCCTAATCCAATTTGGTGCTCCAAACACGCCCTTAATGTTAAGAATTTACTTCACAAAATCCCAAATCTGAAAACTGAAACACACTTCTCTTTATTGATGAAGTCGTTTCAAGTCAACACACAAATGAGGTAGGTAATTACTACTCACTTTCACTAGTGACGTCGTCAAATTTGGCAGTATAAATTGTCTGATGATTAATGCTTGCGATTCGACCGAGAAGCAGGAACGGCAATGGAGATTCTCAAGCTGTTAATATTTGCATTTCTTTTTATATTAGCTCTCACGGTTCTCGTCCATGCCGAGAGTCAAACAGGTTAGACTGCCTGGAGTAATTCAGCGTTTTGAATATTAGTTTTTGTTGTAGTTCATGTATTCTAATTATGTATTAACAGTGTTCTTAATTAACTTCTCTTCATCTTTGTAACTCTGATAGGCTTTGTTAGCATCGATTGTGGATTGGCCGCAAATTTTTCATATACCGATAAGAAAACGTGTATAGAGTATAATTCAGATGCAAACTTCACAGAGGCTGGTGTAAACTGCAATATATCAAGTGAATACAAGAAGGATACCCTGGAACAACAATTCCTGACAGTCAGAAGCTTCCCTGAAGGAAGGAAAAATTGTTACACTCTAAAACCTTCTCATGGAGATATTAAGTTTCTTATTAGAGCAAGTTTCATGTATGGTAACTATGACGGCCTAAATAAACCACCAAGTTTTGATCTCCTTCTTGGAGCTGAAGTCTGGGATTCAGTGGAATTGGCAGATGCATCCACCACTGTTTCCAAGGAAATCATCCACGTCCCTCAGAAAAATTATGTACATGTCTGTCTTGTAAACAATTGGTTAGGCACACCTTTCATATCTTCATTAGAATTAAGACCCATAGCAAATGGCAGTTATCCTACTAATTTAGGAACATCATTGCTCCTTCATTCACGATGGGATATTGGTTCAAGAGCCAATAAAACATACAGGTAAGTTGTTCTGTACTATAACAATAGCTTTTTTTATGATTGATGATTGGTTACTAATTTAATTAAAACTGTAATACGTAGGTTCAAAGATGATGCTTTTGATCGCATATGGTCACCTTACACAAAATCCAATTGGTTAACAATAACTAGCACATTGAAACTCTTCGATGCTTTTGTGACTGAGTACCAGCCCCCGACTGCCGTTATGCAGACAGCCACCATCCCAGCAAATGGTAGCGATCCATTGGTGATCGAATGGAATTTTAGTGATCCCACATCAAAGTTCTTTGCCTACATGCACTTTGCAGAGCTTAACGAGAGCGCAGCCAACACCGAGACAAGAGAACAGAGCATCTATTTGGATGGGGAATACTTATGGAGAAAACCTTTCACTCCGCCTTACTTATCTCCACATACTGTATACAGCATTCGTCCCATTATTGGTGGAGAAAAACTTGAGTTTTCAATCAAGGAAACTGAGAATTCAGACCTGCCACCCATCCTTAACGCCATTGAGTTATATCAACTAAAACAATTCCAAAAATTGTTAACCAACCAAGATGATGGTATGTTTCTTCTAAGCAGTTGCCTTGTACATGAAAAATTTTATTAAAGATGCAGGCTTCAAATCTCTCTGTGAAGGTTCAGATCAAGACAAAATAAACACAAAAGAATAACTCATTTTTCATATCAAGTGTAGAGGACGTCAGTTTTTATTTCTCTTTTTCTTATGGATTTTGCTTCACTCTTCTGTATGCATGTAACACTTTTAGTTGATGCTATCATGAATGTCAAGGCAACCTATGGAGTGAAAAGAAATTGGCAAGGAGATCCATGTGTCCCTGTAATATACTTGTGGCAAGGCCTCAATTGCAGCTACTCTGAATCTGATTCCCCAAGGATCAAATCTCTGTGAGTTTTATTACGGATTTTAAATGTGCATCCTATTTTTACTTTGCGCTATTTCTTTTGTACTATTACTAAATTTATTGTGCAATCATGCAGAAACTTGTCTTCAAGTGGAACATCTAGGGAGATATCTCCTCATATATCTGGTCTCACGTTGATAGAATCTTTGTGAGTATTGTTTTTTTTTTTTTTTTTATACAAAGTCTTTGTGAGTATTTAATCTGTATACTGTTAACCTTGTTTCAAAAAAAAAAATTACTGTTAACCTACAATATATTGATCATGAAGTGTTAGATAGTCTCACATTTATTAAAAAAGTAAATTTGTATTGGTTTATAAGGTGGGGATAAAACTTTTACTCATGAGCTAATTTTTATGATGAAGTTAAACTCAAGACTCTCTTTTGACATGAGAGACTTAAGCCAATTTAACTAATATTTTCAATCATCATTTTAGGGACTTATCATACAATAATCTGACTGGACCAATACCTGATCTTCTTTCCAACCTACCATTCTTGACTGTGCTGTAAGTTTGCCTGAGTTTGATCCATATTAAAATTGCTTTGTAATTAAATGAAAAGAAAAAATAAGTTGAGATCATATACTATTCTGTTGCAGAGATTTTAGAGGAAACAATCTCCAAGGTTCAATTCCAGCTGAACTTAGGGAAAATGGGAAGTATGGTCGGCTGTCATTAAGGTTCGCTTTTGATCTTTTGAAGTCCCTGATCAATATGCATAAGTTGTTTACAATTTTTAATCCATGCCAGTCATTGAACAGGTTTTTCAACCTATTTAAGCACAAGAAGGATAAAATTATCAGCGTTACCTCAACAAAAAATAAATTTATAGTATATGTAACAATAACTAGTAATAATACCAACACAATGTACTTAGTAGTAAGTCTTATCTCTGTTGTTTATAGGGTAGAAGGAAATCCAGATCTTTGTCTTTCAACATCTTGCACGAGAAACATTGTTGTTCCAGTTCTAGCATCATTTCTTGCAGTTTCAGTTCTCATAGCTGCATTATCCATTATGTGGATCCTCAAAACAAGAAGCCAAGGTACCTGAAGACTGCAGCACAAAATTTTTCCAAAATAGTATTCTACGAATCATGCTTGTGAGACTTGATAATTTATTTTCCAGGCATCACTTGGAGCAAAAATAGGAGGTCACTAGAGCTAAATCGAAGATTCTCTTACTCTGATGTTGTGAGAATTACTGATGATTTTAAGAGGATTATTGGAAAAGGTGGTTTTGGAACAGTTTATCATGGAAACTTAAATGATACACAAGTTGCTGTGAAGATGCTCTCTTTATCATCAATTCAAGGTGATCAGGAATTTCAAACTGAGGTATATGTGTTTGCAACTTGTACACAAAAGTTTCAGCGATTTTATAGATATATGACTAGCACAAGATTTTATTTGTAGGTTGAACTTCTTCTGAGAGTTCACCATAAGAACTTGACAACTCTAGTCGGGTATTGTGATGATGGCACACAGGGGGGACTAATCTATGAGTTCATGGCAAAGGGAAATTTAGAATCACATCTCTAAGGTTTGTTCGTTAGATTGTTAAATTTTTTTCTAGCTAACAGTACGATAGAACCGGTAATGCTGAAATTTCAGTTGATCTACAGTTTTCTTACAGATTTTTACATAAGTCTGTGCTGCTTTTTATCTTTGGCAATTTACATTTTATGAATAGATTAAAGTTCTTTAATTAATAAATAAACAAATAGTTTTACATTTTTCTATTACAGATGAAGGCAGCAGTACTGCAGCCATCCTAAGTTGGGAAGGGAGGCTTCAGATAGCAACAGAAGCAACACAAGGTTAGGAAATATAATTTTATGATTTTCAATTTAATTTCCAGTTCTCTTTTAATTTAGATGGCTGGCAGTTAAGTATTTAAATTTTCATTGAATTTGAATTATAGGATTGGATTATCTCCACAGCGGTTGTAAGCCACCCATAGTCCACAGAGATGTGAAAGCTGCAAACATCTTATTAAATGAAAAATTCCAAGCCAAGATATCCGATTTTGGCCTTTCACAAATTTTTCTAGTTGAAGGTGACACTCATTTGTCAACGATTGTTGTAGGCACTCCTGGATATCTAGACCCTGAGTAAGCATTTTTATAGAATGAAAGTAACTTAATTTCATTTGTTTGAAGTTAAAATAGATTGAGTCATGCTAATGGCCTCGCAAGTACTATACATCAAATAGATTGACTGAGAAAAGTGATATATATAGTTTTGGAGTGGTTCTTTTACAACTGATCACAAGTAAATCTGCAATAGAAAAATCCAAAGATAGGACTCATATAATTCAATGGGTGAGTTTCATGCTTGCAAAAGGGGATATTGAAAATGTTGTTGATCCAAGATTACAAGGAGATTTCAACATGGACTCTGTTTCGAAAGCTGTAAAAGTGGCCATGGCTTGTGTTTCTCAAAATTCAGCTGAAAGGCCAACAATAAATCAGGTGGTGATCAATTTGAATGAGTCCTCGGCAATTGAGATTGCTCGTACAAAGGTCAGACATGAGACTAAATCTAAAAATTCTATTGAAAATATTAGTTTGAGTATGGATTATGAACTACTTCCCATTGCTAGGTAGGGCGTTTTCACTTTATCCGACTTCAGTATATGTATAAATATTTGTCAAATCTAGTTCTTGTGTACTGGTAATCACACATAATGACTTCAAAATCATATAATTAATGAACAGCTCGTGGCAATTAAGAACATTTCTTGTTCAAGTGCATGAAAAACATATTTTAATTTTTTTTTTATACTTTGCCTTGTCTTGGAAAGAAACTTACTTAGCACACGTTTTTTTTTTTTTTTAATTATTATTATCATGATCTATCGCTTATTAAACCATTTGAATTACAAGAAAGTAGAATAGTCTCAATTGATGAATTTGCTTAAGATGGGTTAGATATGTTATTTCCTTGCTGTATAGGCATCTCATATTTGTTGAATGATAATGGGAATATATAACTTATGAGGCATGCCTTTTTATATATGTTGCACACTTAGCATAACAAATTTGTGCTAGAATGCTGTAAATCACATTTGCCAAGCAGTATTTCTCAGCTGATCATTACAATTAAACCTACTCAGATTTAGTTTCAACCTATAGGGAAAAAAATTCATTTCCATCATTTGGGCCACTTCAAATGCTGACAAATATAAGAACAATGAAAAGTACAGGGAAAAGCAGATATGTTTTGAACTATCTTATTAGTTCAAATTGATCTTACATATTATTGTAAGTCAGTTGGTATAACACTAAATTGATGATGTCCCTTTTAAATCTAGTAGTTGGTAATTCATTACATTCATAAACTAATATAATCAATTATGGTAGTGTTGTCTTTTTCATTGGTGTTTGATATTAAAATTGTCATGGCCAACATTTTAATGATGAAACATTAAATCTCTTAAACTATTAATATACCAATAAAAAATTTCAATGTATTGGTTTTAGTTAGTACTCAAATTTTACTCTTCTTTTGACAAGTTCACCAGGAGCAAAAATTGTTATATGTAAACACATGAAAGCAACTTCCAAACAAGTCATCATTATTCGAATACTCTGTATTAGATTTACTAGATACATTACTCTATAAAAGTAAATAAACAAATAAACCAGCAGTGTTTTTGTGAAATGCAGACTAGTTCAAATTTTGTAAAACTTATTAGTTCAGTTTACAATTACATAGTATCTCTATTTAAATGTAGTGAAGACATTTATTATTATTCTTTACTTGTTCACTCTCTATGAATCTAATATTGATTCACATAAATAATCCTCGAAATTATGCTTGTAAATTAATGCAGAACACAGTCAGATGACAGCTTTAATACAAGAAAACAGAGTTGCAAACAGAGAACAATGCAGGGGATAGACAGGGCAGCACAGATTAAAATTTTGAACAGATCCTGCAATTAATCCGAAGGACTTGACATTCCACTAAAACAAGGATAACAATCTAATTTGTTAACTGTTTAGGATAAGTAGCATGACGCTTGGGAGAAAGGCCTTGTTTGGTATAAAAACCCCATCTATTATTCATTTTTAGCACATTATGACATTAATGAACAATTAGCGAACCACTTTAGTACCTATGCAAAAATTGAAAAAAAAAAAAAATTGCCAAAAATTTGACTGTTTAAAATTGGTATAGATACCACCACCTAATATGATTTGGTGGTAAGAAAACAATCATTCTATTTGATAATGTTTTAAATTTGAGTCGTACTAGTGACAAACCCAAAAATTTATATAAGGAGCACCATAAAATAATAATAATAAAAATAAAAATGTGTTTCAAAGTTAATTTCAGCCAACATGCCAACTATGAATCAGGTTGTAATTAATTTGAATGAGTCCTCGACAATTGAAATAGCTCCTAAAATGGTCGGTGGTGAAATTGAACATTAATTTAATCCATTAGTTTGAATCTGCAGTCTGAATTACCTCCCTTTGCAAGATAAACTTTCTAAATTCAATATGTATATGTACCTATAAACCTTTGTTTATCTAGTTGTGTATTAGTAATGGCATGTAATGACAAATTAGAACCAAATTATTAATAGCTTGTGGCAATTAAGATTTAAGACAGGTCCGGTTCTAGTGTCTCAAAATCATATTCTAAAGCTTGTGTATATTTTGTCCTGTCTTGTCAAGGAAATTACTTTTTCCGACCTGTCTTGGGTGTTTCTGTTTAAGTAGTATATATCTCTAATTAATCATAAATAGAATATTCTCAATCAGTAAATTGGGTTAACATAGAACAGTTATGAAATTTCCTTTGTATATATGTGCATCAAGGATTTTTTTTTTTCTTTTTTTGGTTATGTTGAATACAACTTATAAAGCAAGCTATTTTACAAAAGTTGGACATCTAGAATAACTGACTCGTGCTAGAATGCTGTAAGCCATATTTGCCAAGCAGTACCTCTCAGCTGATAATGACAATTAAAAATCAACTGAGGATTGACTTGAGACTTCAGGAAAAAAGAAAATCTGTGAATTTGGACCTCTTCAAATGCTGGCATAAAATCTTAGAAACGTTCTAACAACCTTATCGGTTCAACTTGTCCTTAAATATATCATAAGTCAATTGATGTAACCCCACATGGAAGTCCCTTTTACATCCACAAATTGATTTATTAACTTCTTGTACCTGTATAATTAATCAAACCAAAATTGTTGTCTTTTTCATTGGTGTTTGATATTGTAAATGGTATTACCAACATTTCAATGATTAAGCATTCAAATTCTTTAAGTTATTAATCTACCATTCAAGAATTGCAGTGTGTTTACTCTTATTTGACAAGTTCACAAGGTGCAAATATTGTTACATGTAATCACATTAAAGCAGCTTCCAAACAACCCGTCATTGTTCCAAGTATTTTATACACGATTTACTGCAAATATTATTGCAGTTTGTGAGATATCCAATTTAGAGGGTATTTAAATACTTCACTTGAATACTGTTTCATGATGGACTTGATCTTCACAAGACTTTTACAGTAAACTAATATATGTCAGGGGATTATGAGTAAACTTTGTGGATGCTTTGGGCACTCCTCATCTCCCATTTAGAGGGTTGGTAGTTTTCATATTTTTTTAATTACTTTACATATGTCCCTTCCTAATAGGGATATAATCGGGAGACACAAATTTTGACACAGTTTTTCAACCATTGGATTGAAAAAAAAAAATTAATGGTGTGGATTAATTATTAATTTTAAATCAGTACACTTCATCCTATTTTGTCTCTACCTTTAAACTAAATAATAATATTATTAATTTAAATTTCATTTAATCTTTTCTCATTATTCAGTTAACCAAATCATGTAAATAATATATGGATTTGAAGCTCTCAATATAAATTTTCAAATAAGATCTATATTGCATAGGTTTAAACAAACATATTGTTTAAAATATCTTAAAATAAAAAATTAATTAAAAAATAAATAAATAGATAAAAGAGAAAATATGAAAAAACATAAATAAAGAGAGAGAAATTGATGTACATGCAATTATTTGATGCAACACCACTCTCTAATAACTCTCCTACTATCTAAAAAAATTAAATCTATACCATTAATTTCCTTTCAATCTAATGGTTGAAAAATGACGTTAAAACTTGTGTCAAAATTTATGTTTTCTGATCCTTTCCCTTCCTAATAACAACCTATTTGAAGCAGACTAGCAAATAACTGTTACTTTTCCAAGCTAAGGTCCTTGTTTAAACAACTCTCATAATTTGTTTTACTAATAAATGTAGCGTTGAATTTTGCACGTGAGTACATCATAGTACTTACACATGATGGAAACATTTTAGTTAAATAGCATGATCTGTTTATGGCATCATGCATACTGTAAGCAGAAGAAAAAAAATATGACTCAATCCTGAATGTTAAATTCATTGTTGTACTTAAACTGTAAAAGTTGATCAAATCTTGCCCCTTCTCTCTTCCACCCTTTCCTATGATATAGAGGTTAACACAATTCTAGATGTGAATGTGCATCGATTGATTTGATATTCATAAAAATAATGTTGAATTATCAGGTACCTCTTCCTTTGTTATATATGCCAGCAAACAATATTGCTACAACATTACGTTGCTTTTGCAAAATTTCCTTCTTTCGGAGCTCTCTTTCACCTGTTGCAACAGTTAAATATTAGAAAAGCATAGAGTCCTTAGGTCTCCAGCTCCTAATCCATATGGTTTCTGATTGAATAACATTTAAAAACCCAGTTCTATCAATTTTTGAAAAAGAAATTCAATTTTAATGAATACCCCGTGAAATGACTTATTTTTTACATTTGATATATGCTGTCTTTAGAATGACTGAACTTTAAATACCTATTAATTATTATGATTAAAATTCAATGGATTAGGTGCAAGAAATTGGAGGAAATTAAGTTAACTGAAAAAAGTTATATATATATATATATATATATATAAATATATAGTTTGGGGTGGTTCTCTTAGAGATAATCACAGGCAAGCGTGTGATTGAAAAATCTCATGAGAAATCCATGTAGTTTAATGGGTGGGTTTCAAGCTTGCAAATGGAGATATTAAAAGTATTATTATGTTGATCAAAGGCTACGGGAAAGATTTTGACATCAATTTTGTTTGGAAAGCTGTAGAAACAGCTATGGCTTGTGTTTCTCCAAATTCAGCAAAAAGACCATCCATGACTCAAGTAGTCATGGAACTTAAGGAATGTTTGGAAATTGAAATAGCTCGCAAATCAGGGAAGATCAGACTGAATTGAAAGATACTAGTAAATTGATAAGTTTGAATCTACATACTGAGTTAACACCCCAGTAAGATAGTATTTACTAGTATGTATCTTTTCAGTATGTATGTTTTTTATTCATGTGCCGGCTAGTGGAGATACCTATTTTTGTTTTTCATATCAAGGAAAAAATAAATAAATATATATTCCAACAGTGTTTATGTGAAATGGTACTACTTCTTATGTCACAAAAATTATGTAGGAAAAAATTATGGACAGAAGATTATTTTCAGTTTATAGTTACATAGTAACTCTATCTAATAAAAGTGAAGAAATCTATTATCATTTTTAACTTTATTTTGCATGCGTAGTCCTCTAATTTATGTTGGTAAAAAATGAGCAGAGTCAGATGGTAGTTTTAATACAAGAAAACAGAGTTGCATGCAGAGAAGAATGCAGGGAAGAAACAGGGCTGCATAGACTAAAAATCTTGAACAATTTCAGCAATTGATTCCAACTACTTGACATTTAAATGCTTGCAGAAGAGGACAATACAAAACATTTTAGTTGAAAATGACATAACAGAGTTATAAATCTAATTTAAAATCAAAATGAATAATTTTCTTGTCATGACTAGCCATTCCAGATGAAATAGTGTAATAGTAAGAAAATTTTCTTTACCTCTAAATCTAATGAAGAGAAAAAGATATAGAATCTAATTAAGCTATGTCAAGACAATGTTAACACTATTTTTTCTTGAATGACATAAGAGTGCCAAAAAATTATTCAAAGAAGAAGTAATAGCTGAAGTTTTGATAGGTCCCTTTCTATTTATTGTTCAAGTACTAAATTCTGCTAGTGGGTCAGTCTGTGACAAGTAGCCTTGAAGTCAAATAAAATAAAGAGTAGTTTATAATACAATTTGGCTCCCGCAGAATTAGTATTCGAATTGAGGGACATATAGGCATTTTGAAGGAACATTTTTTGCCCTGGCTATCCTCCCACAGCTCCACCACGTTCCCCATCCACTTCAGTGGTAGGTGTTTAAGCCCCATCATGCACTTACAAGCATACGGGGGAGTTGATATATCCACTTATGAGAATAGATCTATAAGCCACATACGACATAAGTAATGATTGATATCAACGAGTTCCGACAAATTTTCAGGCTCCAATGCGTTGCGGGCACCATTGAAAGCATGGTCATCAGGTTGGTAAGCATGATGTCAATGTTGTCCATCCAAAAACAATATAAATGATATATAATACTGCAAGTGCTTATCTTCTAATTTTTCAAGATTGTTGCCTTAAGTTTTGGTATTCTCGTTGAAAGAATAGAAGTGGACAGGTCCCACTCCTCAACTTCTCCAATCATCAGGTCAATTGTTTGTTGGACAAGTCAAGGTCGCTGCATGCAACCATAGTACTTCTTTGGAAAAGGCAATTTGATGTCTATTTTTGTCATTTTATAAATTATTTATTTAATGAGTTAACTCTCCATGGTTAAGTTTAATACAGAGGCATTAATATTTTCTTTTTTATAACACAATGCCCTAGATAATAGTGGATAGGTGTTAAAATAAATGACTAACTGAGATTTTTCTTGTAATGATGAAAATACCCTCGGTCTTTTAAATTTTAATTATAGTAAATTATTAAAAGTAAAAATAAAAAAGAAATAATTAAAAATTAAAAGAAGAAAAAATATTTTGAAAAAAGAAAATATTTGGTAGAGATTAATTTCAAATAATTTTTTTTAAATAAATCATTCAAATGGAAAAAAAAATTTGTCCATCTTCATCTTCCACATTGTCCATTGCTCATTGCTCAATTCATTCAACAATCTTTAATCATCATCCATATAGCATCATCAACATTATCAGTCCACATTATTCGAATGAATCTAGAATCATCATCATCATCAACAAAAATCATTAGCAAAATCAATCACCCAGAAACCTAGAAATCTCTGAGAAAAAATCAGTATCATCTATACAAACCAAATAAAAAATCAGAGTCATCCACACAAACTAGAATCTTGAATCACAAACTAAGACCACACAACAAATAAGACAACCAATGTCATCCACACCCAAAAATCTCTAAGATGTTGAAGACGAAGAAATGGGTTTTGAAGATGAACAAAATCAAACAATCATTGGGTTTCAAAGATGAACATAATCATAATCAAACTAAACCCTTTCCAAATTAGAACCAAACATAAACGCTTTCCATTTGTAGGCTTCAATAACCCATTTTAGGATTTCCAATCCGATTGGAAACCCTTTCCATTGCTGGATTTCAAAATCCTTTCCACAATTGGAAACCCTTTTGAGTTTATAAAGCTTGTGTATTTATAATACATTTAAAGACAAGTATATACAACTGAAAGAAAAGTGGATTAAATTGAAAGACAATGAAGACCAGAATTGGTCTCCATCACCAAGGAGAGCAAAATCTGGTCTCCACTGGAATCTAAGGAAGCAAGCAAGTCATTCATCAAGGAACTCATCACGGGTGACATAAGGGTGTCCAATTACTTGAATTTAGACCAAGAAGCAAAGAGGTTCAAAATTATTACTATGGTTGGTTGAACAACTAATTCAGTACAAGGAGTATTTTTGGGATGTCATATCTTTTGATTGAAAATAAGCTTGAGATGTGTCATAGATCATTGGAAAGATCAGAGTCTTAATATTAAAGTGCATCAATTGAGGACTCCAAAAGGAAGTTATGATTGATTAAGTTTTAATGGTCTATATTGAATAGGTTGCGAGATTTAAAGAGTTTTTCTTGAATTCTTTGAATCCTAGTCAACTAAGTTTTTATTATTTCTTGTTTTTAGATGTTTGCATTTATTTATTATGTTTCCGATGCTTGGAGGGTTGTTCCAAGAGTGTCTATAAATATTAGAGTCTCATGTAATCCAAAGATATGTAAGATGAATTTGAATGATTAATTGGAATTTGTCTCTTTTGTTCTTTTGGAAGAACATGTGATCTTATCAAGTTAACACTTGTGGCGATCAAAATCATGAGTTGTCTTTGGCCTTTTCATCTCATTATTGGGAGTGTCATCAATTCTTTTTTTTATAATTTTGGTTCTTGGTTGATCATATAATCAACGGGTTAAAATTTCTTTATAATTTTGATTCTTGGTTGATCTATAAACAATGGGTCAAAATTCCTTTATAACTTTCGTTCTTAATTGACGACATATAATTAATGGGTCAAGGTTCCTTTATAACTTTCGTTCTTGGTTATCATATAATCAATTGATCAAGGTTTCTTTTTATAAAGTTGTTTTAATTTTTTCTTGTGGTTGTGATTTAATATTGACTATGGGTGCCATATCGGCATATGAGGTTTGCATCAGTATCCTTCATGATGAAGCCATCATTGGCTTCAAGATGTAGGTCTCCATCGCTGACAAGGTTAAGTCGATGACGGAGGCTGAGTCAAAAAAGAGACGGGGTTTGGGGATGGTAGCGATGGTTTTGCTGTGGTTAGAGACTTGGCGTGAACTGGGTTTTGATGGGGGAATATGACTTGATGAATTAGGTTTTGATTTGAAGATGTTGAAGGGTTTCGGTTTGAAGATTTTCTTTTTTTTTTTTTTTAACTCCACCATCCATCTTAGACATGGATAGTGGAGATCCATTTGTTATTATTATTTTTTAAGTTTTTAAAATTATTTTATATTAATTTTTAACTTTTTTCATTTTTTAATAATAATATTATTTTTTAATTTTTATTTTAAAAAAAATCTCCACGGTCCATCAAAATGGTGGACAATGGAGATTCATTAATTTTTTTTTTCAAATTTATAATTTCCCTTTTTAAAATTATTTTCATTTTTTAATATATATATTATAAATTTTCCCTACAAATGGAGCAAATTACCATTCGTCTTGCAAAGGTTGACTAACGTTGACCATTAACCTAGGGGTTTTGTGTTACAAAATCATAAAAGTTAATAATCTTACCTCAGGATAGTTTTGTGTATTTAACTCTTATTTATTTTATGCTTTTTGAACAATGAAGGTCATAGAAGTTGTTTCAAGTTCATATTTTTTGAGAAGTTGATCGAAATTCAAAAGATGTGCCCTCACTTCCATGAAGTCTTCCCAAGTCTTCCAACAAATAAGCCTGATAGTTTAAAAGTTAATGTGGTAAGGGCAAGTGGTGCAGTGGCGCCTATCTTTGCCTTAGAGAGACAAGAATTGAGTGCTACTCCCACAACTGTATTTGTGCGTATTTTTTCATTTGTGTGTGGGTCACTCCTCCTAGCTTCTAGTAGCTATGTTCTAGGCATGCCTTAGAGTAATACATCAAGAGGTCCCAGCTATGATAATTATTCCTGTACTTGTAATATGTCAAAAAAAAAGTTATTGAGATGAACCAATTGAGCTAATTTTAAACTTGTAGTTAGTGACGTATCGGTATCAGTGATTCAAGAGTATTGAAATCCCTAACCCTCGAAACTGAGGCTGCTTCATTTAGGGTGGTTTGGAGTAGTAAAACCAAGTTTTAGTTTGAATTGGATAAATTTTTTTTGATCCAATTAGTTTTTAGGTTGATTTAGAGTCACAAAATTTTTGACTTGCTCCAATCTAACCCACTTTGTTATATTATTATTGTTGTTATTATTATTATTATTATTATTATTATAAGTTATTTTTAAGTGTTGTGTAATACCATTTGTTTATTTAATTTTGTTATTATAAAACATTTTTTCAAACTAACTACACTTTTGATATTTTTAAGTGTTGTGTAATACAATCGTGATGTTTTATTGAAATTTTGGATGATAATTTTACTATATTGACGTTGTTATACAAAGCTTTATGAATGTTATAGTGTTTAAGTTATTATTGTATCTATATTTCTTTGTTTAAATTTAAGATTTATTAGTTTTAGATGATGTTCAATTAAATTAAAGTTTATGTATGAATTTTTTTATAAGTACACATTAAACTTTATATGTATGTTTGAAATTAAATGTATATTTAAACTTAGGGAAATTATCAAAATATCTCTAAAACGGAAAATAATATCAAACTACCTCTGGTTTTCAAAATATTATCTAAAAAATCCCTATCATTAGTGGGAATATGGTTTCATATAAAGTAAGTGGTATTTCACCATAATCTAGAAAATACAAAAATACCCTTGCATGTTAAAAGTAATATTATAAAATATTATTAAAAATTTAACAAATTTAACAAATTTAACAAATTATGTTAATTACCAAAAAACTCTTACATTACACATCCATCATCACACCTTTCATCACCTACCATCACACATCCTTCATCACATATCCATCATCAGCCATCCATTATCACACATCCTTCATCACATATCCATCATCAGCCATCCATTATCACACATCCTTCATCACATATCCATCATCAGCCATCCATTATCACACATCCATCATCATTCATCACACATCCATTAATTAAATTAAATATTAATAAATAAATAAATGGGGGTGGAGATCCATCAAGATCATAATTACAATCAATGGAAGAAAGGGCTTCCCAGAGCCACACATGTTTTAATACTCATTAGGAGGGATTGAAACCCCAACCTCATGCTGGGACCTCCCAAGGTCACGATCAATGGAAGAAAGGGCTACCTATAGCCACATTAGTGTTAATATTCACTAACTTACTGCAACTAATACTTGCAGGCCAATATAAACATAGAAAACTTGACTGAGGACTTTTAAACAAAAAATGAAAGCTTGACTAAGGACTTTTAAACAAAAAATGAAAGCTTGACTAATGACTTTTAAACCAAAAATGAAGAATTAAATGAACCAAAAAACAGTAGTTCTTCTTAACAAAAGTAACCGCTTCCCTATAGTCAAAGTTATATTCAAAGTTATAGTCAAAGTTAGTGAATATTAACACTAATGTGGCTATAGGTAGTCCTTTCTTCCATTGATTGCGATCTTGGGGAGTCTCAGCGTGAGGTTGGGGTTTCAATCCCTCTATACTGAATGTTAAAATTAGTGTAGCTATGGGTGGCCCTTTCTTCTATTGAATATGATTATGATCTTGGAGGGTCCCAAAAAAAAGGAAAAAAATTAGAGGTAGTTGGAAGAAAAAAAGGAAAAGCATTTGTTATAAAAATTAAACAAACACAAATTTGACTCAATAATGCTTGCTAACCAATATAAACATAGAAAGCTTGACTAATGACTTTTAAACAAAAAGTGAAAGCTCGACTAATGACATTTAAACGGAAAAAATGAAGAATTAAGTGAACTAAATTAAAACTTGACTAATGCAATTTGTGGGTTTGATGTAATTCTATACGGAAGTTAAAATCGTAATTTGACGTTTGTGTTTAGCTATTAAAAATGGTGTATTTGACTTAAAAATTAGATCAGAACTGCTTTGTACATATATTCAATTTATGCTTAAATTGTATTATACTTAATTGTATAATTTATATAATATAATTAAAAAAAACTATTACATTTAATTATGATTAACTACTATACAAAGCGATTTGAATATAGATGTGAATTAGACTACATGAGTGTGAAAATTTTAGGTTTTATAAGGACTTGGGAGTTGCTAATTTATCCTTCAAAGTAGGTGATGATGCCTGCCGGTGTTGCCTTTTCAAGGGTAACACAATGGAGGTCTATCCTCAGTAATTACACCTCCCCTCTATCCTCCATGGTGCAAGAATGCAAGTCAACCCTTTCTTTCTTTATTCACTTTATTTTATTATGATTTAGTTTTATACTTTTTAAAGCCATTTATTCTATTTTATTAATTTTATTTAATTTTTATGTTTTTATTTCAATTGAAGTCTTTTTGGTCTTTACAAAAGTTGGAGGAAGTCTATTCTAACCAAAGTTTAAGTTTGAAGGAGGTTTGGGTAGAATATTCAAATTTGTCTATTTAGACGTCTAAAATCCAAACATCAACTGTAATTTTCCCTTCACAAGTAGGACTTTATGTGCATTGGTCCACTTATCGACTCAACCGTAATTGTAGACCCAACCAACTATGCTGTGACACCGTGTGGAATGGTGTTTTAGCGACCTGGACTTTATGTGCATTGGCCCGCTTACCGGGCCAATATTCAATTGTAGACCCAACCATCCTGTGCCACCGTGTGGAACGGTGTTTTAACAAGCTGTCATCATTCATTGAGGGAGAGTCTTTATATCCCAAAATACAAATATAAATTAAGGTGTTATGACGATTTTTATTTGGAAAAATAAATTTGTGTAACCAATATATATATATATATATAGTAATGCTACTATTAATGTCTGCTAACTTTAAAAATTTATAACGAACCATCAAATTCATCTATTGCATTTAAATTAAATAGAATAGATAATTTGTTTTAGAGGAGAAAATGTAATGAATGAAATTGATTGATTCGTTCTCACTTTTTAAAATTAAAAAACACTGATGGTAGATATAATATATATATATATATATATATATAAATAGGGAGAGATTAGGGGACACAATTTTTTATACAATATATAACACAATTTGGTAGCCCTTAGATCTATAAGCATTGGACACTTGGATTTAATAAGTTTATTTTTTATTTTTCTTTTTCTTTTCTCCAATCCATCATCAATTAATTTATGAGAGAACTTTATCTAGATCCCTATGTTTTTGAAAAATTTCTCATTTTTAAATATGAATCCATTTATAACCTTTATGGTTCCTTACTTTTCAAAAACTCATCAAATTAGTCTTTCTATCATTATTTTTAATAGAAACATAGAGACCAAAATGAAGTTCTCTCCTATTAAAAATGATGATAGAATGACTAATTTGATGAATTTTTGAAAGTAAGGAATCATAAAGGCTATAAATGGATTCGTATTTAAAAATGAGAAATTTTTCAAAAACATAAGAACTCAGATGAAGTTCTCTCTTAATTTATTCCTTCTCTACTCTCTCTTACATTTTCTTTCCTAAAATTAATTAAATGTAATTTATTTCTCTCTCCCTCTCATGTCTTAATTTATTAATCTTTTCTCCTCCATGTACTAATACAACAATCTCTTCTCTCTTTAATTTATTTTCATCATTAACATGGTGTAGATATTTTTTGCAAAAAAAAAAAAAAAAAAAGAAAAAAGAAAAAAAAAAGAAAGAAAGAAGAAAAATAAAAAAAATCAATGTGATGCTTTAAAAAACCGACTACATATGTTCATCACCAAAGCTAGATCCAACATTCTCCAATTTTTCATCATTGAAAAAAATGCTTTAAAAATCAAATAATTAGATTATAAATGTACAGGGAAAAACATAATTTCAATTCAAATATATATATATTTATATCTAATTAATGTTTAAAAGTATCATGTTAATGTTTTTTTTTTCCTTAAAAGCAAATTTGCATTGTGTTAATGGTGGAAATAAACTAAGAGAGAAGAAATTGTTGTATTGTTTCATAAATGAGACGACATATAAGCAAGAGAAAATTAAGGTGTTTATGAGAGAAAGAAATAAATTAGATTATATTAATTTTGGGAAAGAGAATCTAAGAGAGAGGAAAGAGGGAATAAAATTAATTATTGATGGATAGGAGAAAAAAAATAAATAATAAACTTATTAAATCCAAACCGTCTAAATCTCATAGATCTAAGGACTACCAAATTGTGTTAAATGTTGTGTCAAAAATTATCACCTGATCCCTTCAGTGTGTGTGTATATAATAATAATAATAATAATAGTAATAATAATAATAATTCTCCAATTATGACATCTTAAATTATTATTTCATGATCATAAATTATAACTACTCATTTTATGAAAATACGTATTTGTAAATAATGGTTTTGTAATTTTTTGTTTCATTATGTTCTTACCATAGAAGTATTATTATTATTATTACTATTATGCTAAAAGGCAGATATGCTAAAAGTAAATCTGTAATACACACTATCTGTTGGTACAGTTGATTGAGTACTTCCCCTTCTCATATGAGGTTAGGGGTTTATAGCAAGGATTCTCTATCTTTTTCTTTTTTTTGTTAAGCTTTTGATAATCTAATAGTACATCAACATTAACATAAAAAAATAGTGGATAATCTTTTTCTCTCTCATATATCACTTAATTTAAAGTTTTCTCATAAAAAACTTAACACAAACAAAAAATTAATTGAAAATCCTTGCTCAAGCTTTCAATCCATCCTAATGAATATTAATACTAGTGTGGGTAGCCCTCTCTCTCATTGATTGTGAGTTCGGATGTGGGTTACCTGTGAAAATTAGTTGCAAACGGTGGGGTGAGGGTGGACTTGAATCCCACCCACAAACTCACACCATTTCAAATATATATATATATATATATATATATATACCATTTTTCATACAATTTTTTTCCTCAAGTATCACCTAATAAGCACAAATGTTATAATTTTCTTACCCTAACAATAACATTAACTACAAAACAAAATCAAATTTAGTATTCCAACCTAAAAATTAAGTTCTAACATCTAACATAATAAATTCAAAAAAAAGACATAATTACATAAATCCCAGAAATCCAAATATAGCACAAAATATGTCAAAATATTGGCCAAAACATAATAAATTTAAACTTTAAACAACATAAATAACAAACAAATGCAAAAGCTTTATAAAATTAACAAATGTAAATATTATTTAATATTATATTATTAAAAAATTAATATTGGAGGTTCGCAGGTGCGGATTTTTGCTGGCACCCTCTCACGAACCCAAACCCACTTCAAGTCAAAATTTAGTATCCACATCCACCCACAAACCCATTTAATTAAATTCGTACATGTCTGTTGCGGGTTGAAAGCTGTAGGTTCGTGGATGAAAATGTCATCCCCAAACACAATTACTTTAGAGGTTTCTTAATTTTAAAAGAATGTTTTTAAAAGAAATAAAGACAAAAACAAAAGAATTAACAGAATCCTGATTCTAAACTGAAACACACACGTCTCTTGATTGACAAAGTCATTCCAAGTATATGCACAGAGGTAGGTAATTAGTTGCTTTCGTTTGTGATCAACTACACCGTGTAAATGTCTGAGATCTTCTTATATCGTGAAGTCTTATGACTCTTAGTCGGAAATTTGCTCCATTGTTATACAAGACACAATGGATACGACTGTAAATTGACAAATTTTCTAAAGAATAGCAAACTTTCAATTAACAATGAATAGAACAAGGCAAAAATGATGCAATTGATCGTATTAACTGGGATACTTTTCAAATCAATCTAGAAAGTAATTAATGAAAAAGACTATCCAAGTGAATCCCATTATATGAATACAAAACAATACAATTACGGTACAAATATTGTCATCCATAAATATGATGTTTACATTTAAATTATTATTGCTCAAATTGTTTATACTGTGAATTGATTAAATTTGTAATAGTTTCTTCGTGTTCATCCTCATGCAAAGCACCTGAAGCAACTAATATTTGAAAAAAAAAAAAAAAACACTCCAAAATTTTAAGTCAATGCATTTATATTAGAGGAAATTTCATTTAAAGACAATCTAAAGATGAACGGAGGAGATCTCACTTTTTAGTTTTTAAGTTTTTAAGATTTTTTTGAGCTTTTATTTTCTTAAAAATATTATTTTAAGAAAATATGAATCTCCACCATTCATTTTAAATATTGTCTATGGATGTTATATTTTTTTAATTAATTCTTTAAAAGAAAAAAATCAACTTTTTTTTTTTTAAAATTATTGAGAAAATTTGATTATTTTATCCAAATTTATGATTAACAGTTAGAATTAACCGTGATTAATCAAAACAGCAAGGGTTTCACATAATTTAATCGTAAATTTATATCTGCGGATACCTAAGGAAGGTTTTGTACAATTACTTTTTACTTCAAAAAGTGAAAAAGGAAATTGGACCGAAATTTCTACAATTTACTAGTCAATGTTGCACGCCCTTAAATTTGGATTCCCAAGCTGGCCAACTGACCAACTGACTAGTTTAAACTAAATCGAGTGATAGTAAATGCCAGCAATTCTATCCTGAGCAAACTGACCAAGAAACAGGAACGGCAATGGAGATTCCCAAGCTGTTGATATTTGCATTTCTTAGTATAGGTACTCTTACAGTTCTCGTCCATGCCCAGAGTCAAAGAGGTTAGACAGCTTGGAGTAATTCAGCGTTAATATTGAATATTCGGTTTACTTGTAGTTTTATAATTTATTCACCAACTATTATTAACTTCTCTTCAAATCTCTGCAGGCTTTATTAGCATCGATTGTGGATTGCCTGAAAATTCTGTGTACACGGAAAAGAAAACAGGCATAAATTATACTACCGATCTAACCTTCACAGATGCTGGTGTAAGCTACAATATATCTGTTGAATTAAAATTTGTCTAAAGAGACTCCAAAGCTACTGCTGTACTTTCTGAAATGTAGCTGCTCTGTAGTTGTTTCGTAAGATTCAAGCTTCTGCTGGAAAGCTTGCTGCTACTTATATTTTTGTTTTGTAATTTTTTTGTTATGGTCCATGTGTAATGTTTAGTTCAGTGGTTAGTGGTGTTAGGTGTGATTTGATAGTTCATACACTGTCAGATATGGGCTGCTGCACTCATTGTTTTTGACAGCATTGCTTAGCTGTTTTACATCTTGTAACTGGTATATATATTGCCTTCTTGGAAGATGAAATATACAGGGGAATTGTCTCTCTCTGAATGTGTTATGCCTGCTGCTTCAATGGTTTATGTTTATGTAAGTTTTTATGTTTATGGTATGTTGATGTACTGATATTGTTAACAGTGGTATCAGAGCATTTATTCTTAAGGGGCTGTGAGGTTTTGTGTTCAGTTTATTGAGTGCTTGTGAGGTTTTAAACACTAGAGAGTGAGTGTTAAACACCCATGAGTGCAGACATGGCTGCTGGAAGCAATACAGGCCTTCATGTTCCTCATTTTTCTGGGGAAAACTATCAAATATGGATTGTGAAGATGAAGTCCTATCTAAAAGCCTTCGGGTTATGGGAGTATGTAGAAGAGAACAAGCAAGCTCCTCCATTGAGAGCAAATCCTACCATTGCTCAGATGAAGCAGCATGAAGAAGAGAAGATGAAGAAGGACAAAGCAGTGACATACTTGCATTCTGCCCTGTCTGACTCAGTCTTCACAAGCATAATGCACCTTGAAACTCCAAAATCAATATGGGATGAGTTGAAGAATAGGTTCGAAGGTAGTGAGAGGGTGAAGTCAGTGAGGCTGTTGACACTCAAAAGGGAGTTTGAGAATCTGAAAATGAAGGACTCTGAGACAGTAAAGGACTACTCATCCAAGCTGTCAGATTTGGTGAACCAAATGAGATTGTATGGTGATGTAGTGGAGGACTACAAGGTAGTTGAGAAGATGTTGGTAAGTTTGCCTGATAAATTTGAGTCAAAAGTTGCTGCTATTGAAGAATCATGTGATTTGAGAGCATTAACAGTCTCAGAAATGGTGTCCAAACTGCAAGCTCAGGAACAAAGGCTTGCATTGAGGAATGATGGTGATATGGAGGAGGCTTTCCTTGCCAAAAATAAAGGAAAGTATCAAGGTAAAGGAAATCAAAAGAAGACCAATTTCAACAATAAAATTGGTGACAACAAAGACAAAGGCAAGATGGATGCAGCAATTTCAGATTCTGGTCCAAAAACAAAATTTCCACCATGTACCACTTGCAAGAGAACAAACCATCTTACAAGGGATTGCTGGTACAAAGGGAAACCACAAGTTCAATGCATATTTTGTAAGAAATGGGGACACAAGGAACAATATTGCAGGGCCAAGCAAAGACAACAAACTCAACAGCCTATGCACCAAGCTAACTATACTGATGATCATGTCAGTCACGATTACTTGTTTATGATGTCACAAGAATGCATGGCAGCTTCTACAGAGACCTGGTATGTTGATAGTGGGTGCACAAGCCATATGACTCGAGACGAAAGCCTGTTCACCACACTTGACAGGAATGAAACAACAACAGTGAAGTTGGGGAATGGTAACACTGTGAAAGCTGCTGGAAGAGGTAAAATTCTGATTCAAACTAAATCAGGTCCTAAGATTATTGATGATGTATTATACATACCTGATTTGGCACAGAATTTACTTAGTGTTGCACAACTATTAAAGAGGGGTTATTCATTGATATTTGAGGGAATTTTTTGTATCATCTTAGACTCTACGAAATCTGAAATTGTGAGGGTTAGGATGCATGACAATAGTTTTCCCATAGACTTCAATCAAGTCAAACAAAAGGCCCTTATATCTAAGCATGATGAATCTGACTTATGGCACAAGAGATTAGGCCATTTCAACTTTGATGCCTTAAATTATATTCAAAAGAAGGGTATGGTTGAGGGGCTGCCAGATTTGCACAGAGTTGAGGGATTGTGTAGTTCATGTCAGAATGGAAAGCTACATAGGAAGCCTTATGTTTCAGGAGGAGTTATTAGAGCCAAACACAAACTAGAACTAGTGCATTCAGATTTGTGTGGACCTATGAGCACTCCATCCTTGAACCAAAGTCTATATTTCTTGCTTTTTATTGATGATCTGACCAGGATGACTTGGGTTTATTTTTTGAACAACAAATCTCAGACCTTTGACATGTTTAAAAGGTTTAAAGCAATGGTAGAAAATGAAAGTAATTGTAGGTTGAAAAAGCTTAGAACTGATAATGGAGGTGAATATACCTCAAGCAAGTTCCAAGAATTCTGTCAGCATCTAGGCATTAAGCATCAATTGACAGTACCATATTCTCCTCAACAGAATGGTGTGTGTGAAAGGAAAAATAGGACTGTAATGGAAATGGCTAGATGTCTTTTGGCAGAGAAGAGGCTTCCTAAGCAATTCTGGGCAGAAGCTGTGTATGCTTCAGTTTACATTCTTAATAGGCTTTCTACAAAAGCAGTGATAGATGCAACACCTATGGAAGCATGGTCAGGTTTCAAGCCTACTGTAAAGCACTTAAAAGTCTTTGGTTCTATTTGCTACATGCATGTTCCAGGTGCAAAGAGAACAAAGCTTGACAGCAAGGCAGAAATGGGCATCTTATTGGGCTGTGCTGTGAATTGCAAGGCTTATAGGGTGTATAATTTGGAAACAAAGAAGATTTCAGTATGCAGGGATGTTGAGATTGATGAGAATGCACACTGGAATTGGGAGAAAAATGCAGTTGAGAGAGATGTGAAGCAATCGCAAGTGAATTTGGGGCCTAATATGAATGAAGATTGTGTTGGAAATTCAAGCAATGAATCTGATTTTGATGATGGTGCAGTGGCTGATTCTGATTCCCAAATTTTGAAGACAAGGTCACTTGATGATGTTTATGAGAGATGTAACATGATGGTTAATGAGCCTTTTTGTTATGAAGAAGCTGCTCAAATGGATGAATGGAAGCTTGCCATGAAGGAGGAGCTGATGATGATCAATAAAAATCAGACTTGGGAATTGGTTCCAAGGCCAAATGACAGAAAAGTTATTGGAGTCAAATGGGTTTATAGGACCAAACTCAATCCTAATGGTTCTATAAACAAATACAAGGCAAGACTTGTTGTTAAGGGCTACTCTCAAGTTGCAGGGGTGGATTTTGGAGACACGTTTGCTCCTGTGGCTAGGCATGAGACAATAAGATTACTTGCTGCAATTTCTGCTCAAAATGGATGGACCATGTACCATATGGATGTCAAGTCAGCATTCTTGAATGGAACTCTTCAAGAAGAAATTTATGTGGAGCAGCCTTCTGGTTTCATCATTGCCAAACATGAAAGGGATGTCTACAAGCTTCATAAAGCCTTGTATGGCTTGAAACAGGCTCCTAGGGCCTGGTACAGTAGGATAGACTCCTACTTTATGCAAATGGGGTTCAAAAGAAGCCAAAATGAGGCAACTTTGTATGTCAAGACAAATAGAAATGGTGCCATGATAATTGTATCTCTGTATGTAGATGATTTGCTGTTGACTGGAGGTGATGAAGCTGAAATTCTGGAATTCAAGAAGTGTATGTTGGCTGAGTTTGAAATGACAGATCTTGGTGAGATGAACTATTTTCTTGGCATGGAGATTCATCAAGAAAAGAGGGGTATTTTTCTTACTCAAAGAAAATATGGGATTGATATATTGAGGAAATTTAAAATGGAGAATTGTAATGAGGTTGTGACTCCATTAGTTGTCAATGAGAAGCTCACAAAGATGGATGGTGATGGAAAGGCTGATGAAAGCCATTACAGAAGTCTTGTGGGCAGCTTGCTGTATCTTACTGCCACCAGACCAGACTTGATGTATGCATCAAGCCTTTTGTCTCGGTTTATGCATGCTCCAAGTCTCACACACTTAAGTGTTGGCAAAAGGATTCTTAGATATTTGAAGGGAACCTTAGATTATGGTTTATGGTATGAGAAGAGTGATGGTAAATTGATTGGGTATGTTGACAGTGATTGGGCTGGATCGTTGGATGACTCAAAAAGCACAACTGGTTTTGCATTCTCTTTAGGTAGTGGGATCTTCTCATGGAACTCAAAGAAGCAAGAGGTTGTTGTTCAATCTACTGCAGAGGCTGAATATATTGCAGCTGCTGCTGCTACAAATCAAGCTTTATGGTTGAGAAAGATTCTTACTGATTTGCAGCTTCAACAGACCAATGCTTGTGTGATTTTGTGTGACAATATGTCTGCCATTGCTATGGCAAAGAATCCTGTGCATCATGGCAGGACAAAACACATCAATGTAAAATTTCATGCCATTAGAGAGGCTGAAAGGAATGGAGAAATTGAGATGCAACACTGCAGGTCTAAGGATCAGGTTGCTGATATTTTTACCAAGGCATTGGCCTCAGGTCCATTCATGGTTTTAAGAGCAAAGCTTGGAGTCTCCAAGAAAAATTTTAAGGAGGAGTGTTGAATTAAAATTTGTCTAAAGAGACTCCAAAGCTACTGCTGTACTTTCTGAAATGTAGCTGCTCTGTAGTTGTTTCGTAAGATTCAAGCTTCTGCTGGAAAGCTTGCTGCTACTTATATTTTTGTTTTGTAATTTTTTTGTTATGGTCCATGTGTAATGTTTAGTTCAGTGGTTAGTGGTGTTAGGTGTGATTTGATAGTTCATACACTGTCAGATATGGGCTGCTGCACTCATTGTTGTTGACAGCATTGCTTAGCTGTTTTACATCTTGTAACTGGTATATATATTGCCTTCTTGGAAGATGAAATATACAGGGGAATTGTCTCTCTCTGAATGTGTTATGCCTGCTGCTTCAATGGTTTATGTTTATGTAAGTTTTTATGTTTATGGTATGTTGATGTACTGATATTGTTAACAATATCAAATGAATACAAGAAAGACACACTGGAACAACCATTCCTGACAGTCAGAAGCTTCCCAGAAGGAATGAGAAATTGTTACACTCTAAAACCTGCTCATGGAGATGTTAAGTTTCTTATAAGAGCAAGTTTCATGTATGGAAATTATGATGGCAAAAATCAACTACCACGTTTTGATCTCCTCCTTGGAGCTGATGTGTGGGATTCAGTTGTATTGCCAAATGCATCCACCATTCTTTACAAGGAAATAATCCATGTCCTTCCAAGAAATCATATACATGTCTGTCTTGAAAACAAAGGTTCAGGCACGCCTTTCATATCTTCCTTAGAATTAAGACCCTTGGAAAATTTCAGCTATCCAATAAATTCGGAAACTGCATCATTACTCCTCCATCAGAGATTGGATATCGGTTCAACAGCCAATGCTAATGAAGCATACAGGCAAGTTGTTTTGCAGTATAACAGGAAGTTTTTTGTGATTGAATATATGATACTAATTTAATTAAAACTGTAATATATAGGTTCAAAGACGATGTTTACGATCGCATATGGTCACCCTACACAAAATTCAGCTGGGTAACATTAAGTAGCTCGCTCAAATTCTTCTACTCCACTAATGAGTACCAGCCACCATCTGAGGTTATGCAGACAGCGGCCATGCCAGCAAATACTAGCGATTCGTTGGTATTCAACTGGAAGCCTAGTGATCCCACAACATTGTTCTATGTATACTTTCACTACGCCGAGGTGGACAAGTCCCAAGCCAAAAACGAGACTAGAAAACAGAACATCTATTTAAATGGCAAGTTATGGGTTGGGCCAACAATTCCGTCTTATTTAGACTCGGATACATCATACTCCACTCGACCCTCTAGAGGAGAAGAGCTTGAGTTTTCAATACAAAGAGCTGAGGAATCACCATTGCGACCCATTCTCAATGCCTTTGAGTTATATATATCAAAAGAATTCCCGCAATTGTTATCCAACCAAGAAGATGGTATGCTTCTTCTAACTCAAATGTAAATTTTCAAGTGTGAACATTATGTTTCACTAAAGATACTGGCTTCAACTCTTTTCGTGAAATTTTAGATCAAAGACAAAATAAATTATTTTCTCTGATCAATATTTAATAAGTTCAGCTTAAGTTTAATATAGGTATAGAGAAAATGTATACTGATGTCAAAAGAATATTTTAAATTTTTGTATTAGTTGCAAATATCAAATTTTGTCTCTCTTTTTCTAATGGATTTTGCTTAATTTGTTCTTCTGTATGCATATAAAACAATATATTAGTTGATGCTATAGTGAATATCAAGAGAAAATATGGAGTGAAAAGAAATTGGCAAGGAGATCCATGTGCCCCTATAAAATATTTGTGGCAAGGTCTTAATTGCAGCTACCCTGAAGATAATCCCCCACGGATCACATCTCTGTGAGTCTTACAGCATCCTATATTTTCGCCTTGTTTTGTTTGTATTGTTACTAAAATTATTATATAAGTGTGCAGAAACTTGTCTTCCAGTGGAATATCTGGAGAGATTTCTCCCTATATATCAAGTCTCACATTAGTACAATCTTTGTAAGCATTTTAGTTTGACATGAATCTCAATTGAAGTTAATGTTTACCTATTGTATATTGATGATGCCTAGTCGATTTTATTAACATTTTCAATCACAATATCAGGGACTTATCATACAATAATTTAACTGGACCGGTGCCCGATTTTCTATTACTATTACCATTCTTGAATGTGTTGTAAGTTGCCTAAGAGTGATGCAAAATAGATGTTTTTTTGTCATTAAAATTTAGATAAAGAAAGATCACATACTATTCTTTTTACAGAAATTTGAGAGGAAACAATCTCCAGGGTTCAGTGCCAGTTGGACTTAGTGAAAAATGGAAGAATGGTCTATTGTCATTAAGGTTTGTTATTTGCTTTTATTTCTAATTTGGAGAGGACTAAAGAATTATTCAAAAGCAGGGTAAATACCGATTAGGTCCTGATTTTTTTTTCCTTAATTTCAAGTAGTTTTTGACTGTTCAATTTGTAGTCTCAATATTTTTCTTTAAGTGCTAAATTGGTTCTTCTACTAATGAGAGTTAGGGTCATTAATTAGATTTCTCCATTGATAACATAAGATGTCGTTTGGTAAGCAAGATTGGATAAAATGAGATGAGATAAGATTAGATAGAATTAAATTAATATGATACTGTGTTTGTTTTAGTTAGGATTAAACTGGATTGAATTTGATTAAATTAATTTAATAATTGTATAAATTGAATTTTAAATAAAAATATAATAAATTAATCTTTAAATATATTTAACATAAATAAAAAAATAAAAGTGTAAAAGTTAAATAAATAAAAATAAAAAATTATTTTTTAATAAATTTTAAATGTACAAACTTCATAAAACTATTAAATAAATTTGAAATTATTAAATATTTTTAATATTATAATAAATTATTATATTTTTTAAGAAATAAAATTAAAAAAAAATAAATTAAAAAATATTTTGAAATCCCACATTGGCAAGATTTCACCCACTAGCAATAGCGAGATTTCAAGTCCCACTGATGGGGGACTTTTTAGGTTAGACCTGCTAACTTTGGATGAGAATTTTTTATCCAAAGCTAGTTCCAAACACAAGCATTTAAGGTTTGAGAAATTTTTTTCCCAAACCCAATGTATTTCCCAATTGCCCAAATATGGCCTAACAGTATTGAATTATACTTATTCAGTTATTATTGTTTCTTTATTTTAATTAGTGAAAACACTTAAAACTAACCAAACAATTCTTAAAAAAAAGTGAGAATTTTTACTTTTAATTTAATTGCAAATCACTAAAAGATATTTAAAAAATTATATTCTAAGTTTATTTTCCCCAAAATAATATGTTTTCAAATTTATTCTAATTTTATATTATATAATTTTTTCTTTGATACTTACAAGAAATATATTTAAAAATAAAAAATTTAATAGTCTCATCTTAAATTATCTTGAAATTAAATTACTATAATTTAATTCACAATTTAATAATTCATTTTTCTGGTTGCTTTCTTAAAAGTATTAATATATGAAAATATATAAGTACCATTAATTCTACTATATTTTTTAATTATGTTTTAATTATGAATAAAATATTATTAATATGTACATAAAAATATTTTATAATTTTTTAAATTATTTATTTTCAATTTTTTGTATCAAATAAATTAAAATTACAGAACAACAAATAACAATTAGGATATAAATGTTAAATTGCTAGTTTTCAAATAATTTAACTTCAAAGACAAACAAGATTATAATATATTCAAAAAATAAAAAGAAAAATAAAAATATATTATTATTCAGATTTCAAATTTAAGTCACTATTCAATATATTATAAATTTTAGCATTTTTCAGTATTCAGACAAAAAAAACAAACAACCTTTTAATAAATAATGAAAAACTTCTAAAGTGATGTCATTCACAAACCTAAACAATTGCATACGTTGAAACACTTACAATTTAACACTTAGAACTTCAAAATTATCATAACAAACAATTTTAATTACTTGTCTTTTGATAACAGAATTGTTTTGGGACAATAATAAGGAAGTGATTCTCTCACCTTTTCAAAGCAATTCTCTAGTAATTTATTAAAAATAAGAAAAATAATAATTCCAGATATAACAAAATCATTGTTGCATAATTATGTCATTGATTAGAAAGAAAGAAAAAAGATTGAATTAGATTACGAATAACCAAAACTGAAAAATAGAAAATGAAAGAAAGAACCCAACAATAGAAGATGAAGGAGAAGAACGAAGAAAAAAGAAGAAAACAAAAGCAAGAAGGTGGCTTTTTTGTTATAAGGAAACACCATTTTTTTAATTATTTTTTGGAAAAGACATTTTATTATTGCAAATAGAGTTTTATTACAAGTAAATTAGATCAAGGTCATTTCTGATATTGCAAAGGGTAGATAAAGCCAAAATTAAAATTTTAAATCTTAATATTGGGTGCAATAAATAAATGGGGCGTGAAGAGTTTTTATTTATTTTTGGGTGACAACAGAACCACCCCCATAGTATAATTTCTAATCACATACACTTAGGTTGATCCCAGTCATCAAAGATGTTTTCCAAACTCATTTAGCATATAATGATTAGAGCAAATTGCAATTTACCTATTTGAGGTTTCTTAATTGCACATACATTGAATTTGACCCCTTAATTAACTCTCTTTCTTATTAGTCAACATCAGTCAACTTTAACGGTATTAAAGGCATTTTGCTCTTTCTGTCTCTCTATTTATTTTTTATTTTTTAATATTTGCTTATATAATACAAATTCAAACATATTTTTTAATAAAATAAAAAGGATGAATCTCCATTATTCAAATCTGAGATAGAGATCAAAAGAATTCAAAAATAAAAAATAAAAAATATCCATCTTTAAGATTAAATCTCTATCCTAAGGATCTAAATTTGATGGAAATCCAAGTGTGGCCTAGATCTCCATTGCGGTGGTCTACCCCCACTACAAAAAGGCCTCGTAGTGGGAGAGGAGGTTGCTCACTTCCCTAGTCAACATGACATGTTCGTCAATTGATGAACATTTTCAAAAAGAGAAAACGTGTTTGTAAAATGTTAATAACAGGCCCTAAGTGTTATCCTAATCTTCTTTTGTTCATAGCGTGGATGGAAATCGAGAACTTTGTCTTTCAATATCTTGCACGAAAAAGAAAAACGTTGCTGTTCCCCTTCTAGCATCGTTTCTTGCAGTTTCATTAGGACTCTTAATCGTAGCTGCATTTTCTATTCTTTGGATCCTCAAAACAAGAAGCCAAGGTATGTGTAGACTTCGTAGCACAAAATTTATACAAAAAAGTATTCTATGAATGTTGCCTATGAGACTCATTAATGTATTTTCCAGGCATCAATGGGAACAAAATTAATTGGTCACAGGAGCCCAAAAATCGAAGGTTCTCTTACTCTAATGTTGTCAGAATAACTAACAACTTTCAGAGGATAATCGGAGAAGGTGGTTTTGGAACCGTTTATTATGGAATCTTAGATGACGTGGAAGTTGCTGTGAAGATGCTCTCATCATCATCAATTCAAGGCCACAACCAATTTCGAACTGAGGTATATACGCTCACATGTTGTATTAATAATTTTCAACTTCTTAAGTCTAGCTAAGACTAACACATGGTTATATTTATAGGTTGAACTTCTTTTGAAAGTTTATCATAAGAATCTAACAACCTTGGTTGGATATTGCGATGATGGCACGAACAAGGGACTAATCTATGAGTTCATGGCTAATGGAAACTTAGAATCACACCTCTTAGGTTTGTTCACTAGTTTGTTAAGTTTTTTCTGGCCACCAATACAATAGAACATGCATTACTGAAATTTCGGTTCATCTTTTTTTTTTTTTTTAATAATTAAGAAAAATAGATTGCTAGTTTCATAAGTTGATCTACCCTGCTTTTTATTTTTGCCAATCTACAATTTGTGAACAGATCAAAGTTTTTTGATTGATTGATACTTCTTACAGATGAAGGAAGCAGTGCTGCAGATATCTTAAGTTGGGAAGGGCGGCTTCGAATAGCAACAGAGGCAGCACAAGGTTAGGAAATATTTGTATGATTTTTAATTGTTAATTTTCAGTTTAACATTTTCCACATATATATTATATAACTGGTTAATACTGATATAACTAAAATTTATTGCACTTGAAATGTAGGGTTGGAGTATCTTCACAGTGGCTGTAAGCCATCTATAATTCATAGAGATGTAAAGCCTACAAATATCTTATTAAATCAAAAATTTCAGGCAAAGATATCTGATTTTGGTCTTTCAAGGATATTTTCCATTGAAAGTGAAACTCATGTGTCTACGATCGTTGCAGGCACTCCTGGATACCTTGACCCTGAGTAAGCATATTTATGGAATGAAAGTAATTTTATTAATTTTATTTATTGGATGTTAATATGGACTGAGTTATCTATGCTAATGGCCTTGTAGGTATTATAAATCAAACAGATTGACTGAAAAAAGTGATGTGTATAGTTTTGGAGTAGTTCTCTTACAGCTAATCACAAGTAAACCTGCAATTGAAAAATCCGAAGAAAGGACTCATATAACTCAATGGGTGAGTTTCCAGCTTGCAAAAGGGGACATAAAAAATGTTATTGATCCTAGATTACTAGGAGATTTTGACATGAACTCCGTCTGGAGAGCTGTAGAAATAGCTATGGCTTGTGTTTCTCAAAATTCATCCAAAAGGCCAACCATGAAACAGGTTACGAGTGATTTGAATGAGTCCTTGGCAATTGAGATAGCTAGAACAAAGGTCGAGCATGAGACTGCTGACCCTTCTAGTAGATCAATTAGTTTAAATCTACAATCTAACGAATCACGTCCCGTTGCAAGGTAGTGTTTTCTCAATGTATCCTATTTCTATTACTTACATGTCAATGTATCCTATTTCAGTGTAAGTAATATGAACATGACGGGCCTCATCCTTATACACTATTTTCGTACACTAGGTAGCTCACCTCACAGTGCCCTCCAGTTAAGGTTTATTCCGGCTGAAAAGTTTCCGTGAAGTTAAGCCATTTGTTTTTATTGAAAATCTTTTATAACTTTTATTAGAGATTTTTTGCACACAATTTTTTTTATTAGTGGAATTATTTATATAACTGAAATATAAAATATCACTTAAAATGTTTACATATCATGCACAAATATATAGTTGCACATTTTCCAAAACTACATCCAATTACATATAATGTTATCATACAGATTTTCAAAAGCCTTTATAACAAGTGTGCATAAATACAGCAGCACACGACTTAGTCCGTCTATTCTGGGTTTGGAGTCCTAATTACTGAAGTACCCGTACCTGCACGTGTCCCTGGGGAGGTTTTGTTTATAAAACATAAATATAAAGAGTGAGCTTAATGACCTCTATGAGTGTCATACATTTCCATTCAAATGGTGCTTTTAAAATTAAACCTTCCTAAAATTAAAATTATTTCATAATTGTTTCAATACTGCAGAACTAAAATGAGCTTTTTGAAAACCTCAATTGAAATAAACACATGAATAAGCATTTATTATAAATACAAATCGTGCATCATAAAACTGAAATTCAATAACATATTAAAAAGCGAGGATTTTGATTTCGGAAAACTACTTCGAAACGCCTTTCAAATTTGAAACATGTAAAATGGGATTCTATCTTATTTTTCTTGAGCAGTAAATCATAAACAGTGGTAGCAATACAATTTTTGAAAAATCTTTAAGTGAAATAAGCCAACCACTGAAAACTCATACTACATGGTACCATAAGTATATATGGTAGAGCGAAATTTACCCTCGCTCAGGCCACCTGTCCGTTAACTACATAACGGAATTTTGCCTCGCTCATGTAAAAGTTAGCTAATAATATATCATGTATATGCAGAGGGTGACACACTAGACTGGACTAATCGACATAGCCCCTCCCACTATTAGTGACAGACACCCCCAACACTACCATGCACACTTAGGGTACTCAATTGATAATATCTTAGATACCTGTAAGGCGTACCATAAGCTTACAATTCATTTTTAAACATGTTGCTTTATAATCATATAATTCGTATCTCATACAAACTTTCTAAAGTCCATACAAGAGGTTTTCATATTGAACTCATTTACTTTAAAATCAATTTTCAATATTTCAAAGCATGAATTTAAACATAACACATAAAATCATTAAGAATAGAAATATAATCATATCAAAATATTGTGAAAGGATACTCACCTTTTTTTAACTCACAATAAAGCATAATTAAGGGTTTCCCTCACCTCCACTCTACCTACACATTTTCACATTTTACTTTTAGGCAACGTTACAACCAAACTTATTCACATATACTTTCTATTCAAAATTCTTAATATCTAAGCATATAAAACACTTCAAAGGAGATCTAAATTTACATCAATGCATTAAATGTATCTTTGAGTTATCTTGGCTTATATTGGCCGAATCTTCACCCAACTTTTACATCATCAATCTCATTCAATTTTCTCATCATAATCATGCTCAAACACAAGTAAAATGATGTAAAATCAAGTCAAATTCATAAAACTCACACTTGAGTAATATGACAAGGTTTGGCTGTGAGGTGTGTTATTTGACATTCGAAGGATTGCTTTTCAATTTCATGTTAAATTCATCATCTACACGATCTATAAAATCATCTAAAACATTCAAAAACAAATGCTTATCACTTTAACCTTCCTATGGCCGAAACATATCAAGTGGATATACCATACTTTTATTTCTCATTTCAACATTATAACTTGACATCTTAGCACATTTATATACATGAAAATTACTAAATTAAATCAAACTCAAATTGGACCATTAAAATCCCTCTTGGCCATGAGTCATGTCCCAACACAGCACCAACATTCCTTCAAGTTTTACACTTGAATTTACATTAAAATCCCATCATAGCTCATGGCAAGACAACTAGTGTCCTAAACAACATCAACTTAAATTTCAATCAAAAAGTCATTCTTACTAGTAAGCTTACCATTTATTTTTGGATCACTAGTCTTGATTTCCCACCAATTGGAAGTCTCAAATCCTTAAATCCACATGTAACACCCTCCCTTAGATTCCCCAGTTGCACGGGAACCGAAGTGAAGAATGCTACACTTTTGACTTTTAAAAGAAAATGCTTTTATTTTTTTTGATTTATAGAAAATCTGGCAGAGTTTCTCCTATTTTATTGAAAAACTCAAAATTTTAAAACCTGCAAAATCAAAGGAAAACACTTTTAAAAGACATTCACTTTCTGAACTACCAAATTCGGACCCTTCGTCCGTCTCAAAACCACTTCACCACACAAATTTCAATCAAATTACACATTTACACAATAAAACTTCCATCAAAGGAAAATGAACACCACCTTTAAAAGCACCACGATATCTAACTTTCCTAATACATTGGATTACGTTTATAAATCTTTCTACACAACAATATGCTTTAAAATTTACAAAGCTTCACACATACATTTGAATGTACAATACATAAGTTCATGAAATTTTATTTCAACCCAAATGATTACAAGCTAAAAGATATCTACCAAAATTGGAGAATCGCTGTGACTCTCGGGACGCGCTGGGAATAACCTCTTGTTAGACTTTCTCTCTATCTCTACACCACTCATCTCCACTACCTACACCGTTCACAAAAATTCAAATGCACAACATGTAAAAGATAATAATTTCACAATTCGTTAAAATTACAACATAAAACATATTTCAACAATAATTCAGAATCTTTATAAACTACATTTTCAAAGCCACATTTTCAACGTAATTATGTTGTTAACCATTAGGATATCATCAAAGCCCTTTGTAAATACTGACACGATACCATGGATCGGTAACGAGTTTCATGTTTCCCCCAGCATCGGACACTCGGTGCCTGCCCGTCGAATCTCAATTTCACAAACGTTTCGATTTCTGGACCGAACACTCGGTGCCTTTCAAAGTCTGTGAATCAACATCGATAAGTAATCATAACGGTGAAGTACTACTAATAATTACCCTATTGGCATGCCAACTACCAATTCCCATCTACCAATGTTCAGGTTTACTCGGGCCCTCAATATTTGTAATAATTACAAAAATTTTCTATTTGATTAAACTATTTACAAATTGCGTAACCATCAAATATCATCATTTATTTTCGTTTTTTGAAATCTTTTGAAACCTCTCTCTTAGCCATTACCAAAGGATCATTTTGCCCTTGGTTTCACTATTAAAGCTTAATTGCACAACATCATTCTTTTCACATTTTCATTTGGCCTCAAGAGGTAGTTTTCAAATTTTTCTCTTCAAAACCATACTTCATCACACGTATCATCAAAAGATGATGTAAATAAAACGTAAATATGAGCGAAATGACAAAAGTACCTCTTGGCTTCCCTATGCACTAAATTCGGCCAAAGGGGGTTATTTTTTGAAAAATTGTTTCAACTTCATAATTCATCTCACACATCATTTCAATATCATCCGTTAAACACATAAATATACTTAAAATAACAAAAATACCCCTAGGCCTATCTCTAGTGTAAATTCGGCCATAGGTGGGGTTTTTATAAAATTTTTGTTCCACTTGATTTTTCATCATACAATCCCTTTCATCAACCTCCAAATAACACATACATATCATTTATCTCAACTCATCACATCAAAATAACAAAATCACAAAGTTTCAAAGCAATATTTTCAATTTTTAGCTACTAATAAAAGTCAAGTTTGTAAATGAGTGTACACCAACCTTTTAGAGCTTGACTCCAAGCTCCTAGCACTCTCAATTGAAGCTTAAAGCTTCTCCTTGCCCTTACTTAACTCAACCTTCTCTAATTGATCGCCTAGGGTTTCAACAAAATACATTTAAAGGCATTCAAAGCAAAATAACTTGATTAAATGCATACCCAACTAACTATATATGTCTATGGATGCATCTATATGCTTACTAAACTCTTTTGAACCCCTAAACAGAAAATTACAACACATACCTCTCTTAACCCCCCCTTTCTAGCGAAAATTCCCTTTGAATTCTTGAAGGATTTTGTTGAAATAAAGAGTTTGGATGGGTAGAGAGGACAAGAACAAGATTATTTGAGGGTTTGGGAGCTTAAAAAGAGAAGAAAAATGGAGAGAAAGTGAGGAAGAAGAAGACGGCAAGAAGGAGAAGAAGAAGAGAAATGAAATTTTCATGAAACCCTCCCATATATATACTCTCACATTTCTTGATATTCTACCTTGGCCCCACACTTTCTAAAATTCTATTCAAGCCCCAAAATTATCACACTTGCTCACTTTCTATTGGACAATCAAGACAACTCACCATTCCACTAACTTACTAACCACACACTTGCTTAATTTCTATTGGTTTTCACAACTTTTGCTTTTTAGATGCAATTTGTTATTGGTTCAAGATAATTTCCCATGCCATACATTCAAATTGCACCCATTTGGATTTCCAATGACAAATTTTCATCATCCAATCTTTCTCATAAAATTTCTAATTAAATCCTCTTACTAAAAAAAGTACCTCAAAAATAAATTATTAAATTTTCTAACAAATAAATATATTATTACACTAATTACTCTTAAATCTACTTTAATTGAATTTAATGCACTTGATTCCTTAATTAAAGAATACTGCTTACACGGAAATAAATATCGGGACGTTACACCACATATGAAAATCACAAATAATTCATTAAGAACCATTAATTTAAGTATTTAAACATACAAGTCATGAAAACTTAAATCTTATCACTTAAAATCAACTTGATATTGATAGATTTCACTCTTAAGCTTGTGTACACCCTTTGTATGACTTGAAAACCACTTAAGGATGATCTCAAATTCACCAAATTCAGCTGTTGCCCACTGGTTTCTCTCTAGGCCGTCACTTCTCTTCAACCTATCTAAATTACTCTTTGTTCTTCAACTTGATTTCCATCTCATGTCAACTTTATATAGCCTTTATTTGCTCCAAAAATTGCCCCTAAACTAAGTTTAAATCTACAAGATTGTCATTAGTTTGGTTTGGAGACTTTTTATTGGTTGAAATATAAAAAAAAAAATTAATTCTAATTCATTTCATTCCATTGCAACCAAATGATAGCTCTTTTGTCCTTTAGCTAAATTTGTCTTCATGTGCTATTCTTATCCTCTCTTCACACGCCACACACATGCTACACTTTCATGTTTTCTCTCCTTATCCTATTTCACACGCCAACTTTCATGCTTTCTCTCATATTTTACAATTTTAAATGACCTTTGTACATGTCTTTTACTAATTTTTTGATAATTTCTTTGACACTATTTTCATTTTAATCCTTAATCAATCACCATACCAAGTCTCAAATTCAAGATCATCTTCAGTCTACCTGAAAATTCTACTATAATTTAATTACACATCTAGTTATTTTAAATTACTTTATTACCTCATAAATAAGGATATATTTTTTACAGTACATGTATAATACAAGAATCAGGAGGGTATATTACAAAACATGTGTCTTCCTTGATTGATAACTGATGTGATGGCAGATCACTACCATGTTATTAACATATAAACCATTGGGCTAGCAAGATGAATGCGTCCCTACAAATTAAAAATTAAAATTTTCTATTCCTTTTCTTATAAATCAAGAGTGAGAAAGAATAAATATATTGAAGGCGAATGACTACTCTTGGATTATAAAGAAATAGATTGATGAATGTATAAGTTATAAATTTAAATCAAAATTTTAAGTTTATGAAGTCTAACAAATAATAATTATAATCATCATCTAATGTGGGTTGATGATAGAGAATTCTTATTCAACTTGACAATAACTCAAATTCAAGTAGCTACAATGCATACAATATTAAAAAAAAAAACAACAATAATCATGAAAAAGTCAATACATCCAATGACTTGTAAACTTGGGATTAAAATTATCAAAATTATTTCATTTTTTAAGAGAAACAATATATATTGCTAGAATGTTGTAAGTCACATTTACCAAGTAGTATTTAGCTGATCACTACAATTAAACCTAATTAGAATTGGTTTGAACCTTCAAGGTGCAATTATCAATCCTATCAATTTGGAATAGTAACAAAATTATGAACGTAGAAAAGTATGAACTAGAGAAGATATATCTTTAACAATCTTATCAATTTAAGTTGACCTTAAGTATTAGGATATGTCAATTGATATAGGCATTGATGTTCCTTTTAAAACCTCAAGTTGTCAACTCATTACTTTCTTGTACTAATATAATCAATTATAGTAGTGTTGTCTGTTTCCATTGGCACTTGATATCATAGTTGGCATGACCAACATTTCAATGGTAAACATCAAATCTCTTAAATTTATTGTAAAAAAAAAAAAAATTGCAATGTGTTTAGTTTTAGTAATTACTCAAATTTTACTCTTACTTTGACAAGTTCATATGGAGCAAAAGTTGTTATATGTAATCACATGAAAGTAATGTCCAAATATATGGTCTTTATTCAAAGTATTTTATAGAATATCTACCATTTATATTATTACAAAAAAAAAAATAAAAATCTAAATAAACCTGTGCTTCTACAAAATGTGGACCACTCCAAATTTTGTGAAAATTATTACTTCAGTTTTCAATTACATGATATTTCCATTTTGATGTAGTGAAGACATTCATCATCGCTCTTTACTTGTTCTCTCAGCATGAGTCTAATATAATTTTACATAATTGATTCTCTGATTTGTGCCAGTAAATCAATTGCAGAACATAGAAAGATGATAGCTTTAATACAAGAAAACAGAGTTGAAAACAGAGAAAAATGCAGGGGATACAGAGTTTAAAACAGGGAAGTATGCAGGGGATACAGAGTTGAAAACAGAGAAGAATGCAGGGGATAGACAGCGCTGCACAGACTAAGTATTTTGAACAGTTCCAGCTATTAATTCCAAGGACTAGACATTCCAGCAGAGCATGAATTAAGATCTAATTTGTTTTTTTATGATAAGTAGCATGACCTTTGGGAAAAAGGCCTTGTTTGGTATAAAAACCTCATCTATTATTCAATTTTAGCACATTACAATATTCATGAACAATAAGAAACCAGGTTAGTAGGTGCGGAGAAATTGAAAAAATATTATGCTGAAAATCTAATTGTTTAAAGATGGTAAAAATATTGTTGCTTAATGTGGTTTGGTAATAAAAAAAAATTCATTCAGTCTAACAATGTCTCAAATTTGAGTAGAGACAAACCCAAAAAGTTACATGAAAGGGGACATTATAAAACAATATAATGTAATAATACAGTTCAAAGTTAAATTCAGCCAAAAGGCCATGAATCAAGTTGTGATTGAGAATGAGTCCTTTGACAATTGAAATTAGGTCATAAATTGATCGGTGATGAAACTGAACATTCTATTAAATCCATTTGTTTCAATATGCAATGTGAATTACCTCCCTTTGCAAGGTAGTACTTTCTCAATTCGATATGAATATGTAACTATGAACATTTGTCTACCTAGTTCTGATCTTATGTATTAGTAATGGCACCTAATGACAAATCATGACCAAATTATGAATAGCTTGTAACAATTAAAAACAGGTCTTGTTCTAGTGCTGGCCTGAAAATCATATTCTTTAGCTCTTATATATTTTTTCCTGTCTTGGCAAAGGAGCTTTGTACGCCTCTTCTTGGGCGTTTCTGTTCAAGCAACATATCTCTTACTAAATCATTTGACTTGTAGAAAAGTAGAATATTTTCAATTAGTAAATGTTAGCTGATGTTACAATGAATATCAAGAAGACATATCAAGTGAAAAAGAATTGGCAAGGACATTCTTGTGCTCCTAAAGATTACTTGTGGCAAGGTACTAATTGCAGCTATGATGATTTTGGACCACCCAGGATTGTGTCCCTGTAAGTTTACACCTCTAATTCAGGCACTTCTACTACTTAAGTTTGATCAAATAGTCAACTTATAATTTCATGGGATCGAAAACAGGAATTTATGTTTAAGTGGAGTGAATCGGACAGCTACTTCTTTTATATTCAGTCTTAGTTTGATACAATCTTTGTCAGCATGTCAATTTTATATAACCTGGAAGTTGTGCACCAATTAACAATGACAGAAATCATGGCAGCTCAACATTTTAAATCATTATTTCAGGGACTTTTCAAACAATAGTACAGGACCAGTACCTGAATATCTAGCAGAGCTACCATCCTTGAGTGTTTTATAAGCTACCTTAGATTATAACCATAAGAAAAGTTTATATATATATATATATATTTTTCTTGGTTGTGGAAACCAATAATATTTGCTTTTTGTCTTTTTGCAGAAACTTGAGTGGAAACAATCTCAAAATTCAATTCCTACTGAACTCCTTGAAAAAGAGAAGAATGGTTTGATATCACTTAGGTCTGCTTTCAGTCTAAAGTGTTATTAACCAATATGTTTCTAGATCGTATATTTCTCCAATTTCATGAAAATGAAGATCTTAGTGCAATAGCAAAAAGCATACCGTTATTAGTTACTATTTCAAATCTTACCATTTAATCATCATCTATTGATTTCAGATTGGAGGGGAATCCAAATCTTTGTCATTCAGGATCATGCAAACAGAAAAACAAGTTCATCATTCCAGTAGTAGCTTCAGCTGTTCCAGTTTCTATCATCTTTATTGCATTGGCTATTTTATGGAGTCTGAAAAAGGAGAAAACAAGGTATAAAAAAAATAACATGAATATCTAAAGTTTTGGAATATACACTCAAATTCAATTTCTAGACTGATAATATTGTCCATCAGATGGAAAGAAGAGTATCAAATTATTGGAAATGAGAGAAACCTTGGAGCCAAAAAATCAAAGGTTTTCATACTTTGATGTGGAGAGAATTAACAATAACTTTGAAAGTATTATTGAGGAAGGAGTGTTTGGAACTGCTTACTATGGCAGCTTAGATGACATTCAAGTAGCTGTGAAGATGCTTTCTCTATCATCAGTTCAAGGATACAAGCAGTTTCAAGCTGAGGTATATAATTGTAACCTATACGTAGTTTTGACATTTTTCCTGTCATGAGGTTGAGATGTGATTTTCATTTACAGGTGCAACTTCTTACAAGGGTTCATCATAAAAACTTGACATCGCTAGTTGGATAGTGCGATGATGGCACAAATACGGGACTAATCTATGAGTTCATGTCTAATGGAAATTTAGGCATACATCTCTTAGGTTTTCTTTTCACTTTCTATTGTACCGTGATCCATGTTTCATTCATCACAACAGAAGTGTTATATAGAGACTTACATATTATTTTATGGATTCAGTCAAGACTAGTGTAAATATCTTAAGTTGGGAAAGGAGACGTCAAATAGCAACAGAGGCAGCCGAAGGTTGATAGGATTCGAAGTATATGATATACAATTTTCTTTTTCGCTTTCTTCAATTTTTATATTGTTGTAACATGTAAGTGAACTAGAATGCATTGAATGTAACATGCAAGACTGGAATATCTTCACAGTGGTTGTAAGCCACCTATAATTCATAGGGATGTGAAATCTGTAAACATCTTATTAAATGAAAAGCTACATGCTAAGGTAGCAGATTTTGGCCTTTCTCGAAGTTTTCTGGTTGAAGGTGGAACTCATATATTGACAAAGATTACTGGCACCCTTGGATATCTTGATCCCGAGTAAATCGTCATGTCTTTATTTCATAAAAAATACTCAGTTTCTTAATCTAGTATACATTACCAGACTCAGTGATTATAACTTTGATCTTGCAGGTACTACAAATTGAACAACTTAACTGAGAAAAGTGATATATAGTTTTGGGGTGGTTCTCCTAGAAACAATCACAGGTAAGCCTATGATTGGAAAATCCCATGGGGGGGGGACCCATATGAGTCAATGGGTGAGTTTCAAGGTCGCAAATGGGGATATAAAAAATTTGTTGATCAAAAATTAGGGAAGATTTTGACATCAATTCTGTTTGGAAAGCTGTAGAAATAACTATGGGTTGTGTTTCTCCAAATTCAGCAAAAAGACCATCCATGACTCAAGTAGTCATGGAACTAAAGGAATTTGGAGATTGAAGTAGCTCACACAACTGGAGAAAATCAGACTGAATCTATAGAGTCTACAAAATTGATGAATTTGAATCTGCATACGGAATTAACTCCCCTAGCAAGATAGTACTTTCTAGTGTATATCTTTTCGGTATGAATGGTTTTTCGTTAGACTTTTATTTTGTACATCAAGGAAAAAATAAATAAGTATTCCAACAATATTTCTGTGAAATATGAACCACTTCAGATGTTGCAAAAATTATGTAATTAGAAAATATATGGATAGAAAAATGGATTGGAAAATGTTTTCAATTTATAGTTATATAATTGTTGGAGGAAAATTTAATAATCGTGTACTTCAAATTGAGAGTTGTTGAGTTACTAAAATGAATTGTAAACTTTCATTGAACCCTCTCTTGCATCTAATGGAAAACCTGCAAAGTAGATATAACTGGAGTACTAGTTTGGTGGCTTCAAGGCACGTTATCAAAGTCTCTAACCTTAAGACACTATTTGTCCCCACTAATCAAGTAATGCACCGGGTTAAGTAAATATGCCTTTAGGGTACAATAAAGCAGGGTGTTTAATATTGTTGTGCACCAATGACTTAAACTAAGAACACTATCGATGACAAACACATCAAAATGCAATATTCTATCACTATATTTTAACAGAATATTGGTTTTTTATGCAAGAAAAGAATGAGATAAAACTTAAATTATTTGAAGACAAAGAAAATGAGGGGAAGAGCAAATTGCCAAGTTACAACAACTTGGATTGAATTGTGGTGTCCAAAATGAACGGTTATAATGGTGGGTATTTATAATATGAATCGCACCTATTAATAATAAATTGCAACCTTTCATCATGACTTATCAATTCAAATGAATTTGAATCTAGCCACAGAATCAATATAACAACTTCTGCATTTGATTACATGATTTAGATCACACTATTCCACAAAGGTCACATCTTATGATGAAAGTCACACCATTTGATCATATCTTTTGATCAAAAGAAAGGTTCTCATTGAAGCATCACACCAAATCATGTGATGTGATGCATTATTTTTAAAATAATTTCAACAATAATAACTCTATTTAAGAGAAGTGTTTATTCCAAAAAACAAAACTCCATTTTAGAGAAGTGAGGTCATCTAGTATCATTTTTAAATTTAATTTGCATACTTAGGTCTCTAATTTATGTTGGTAAAATTGATGCTAAAACACAGTAAGCTTTTAGCTTTAATACAAGAAAACAGAGTTGCATATAGAGGAGAAAGCAGGTGAAACAGCGCTGCAAACATTAAATATCTCGAACAGTTTCAGCAATTAATTCCAACTACTTGACATTTAAATGCATGCTACAGACGACTATATAAAACATATTTGCTCAGAATGACCACACATTTTTAAGCTATTTAAAAGTCAAAATGAACATTTTTCATGTCATTACTATTTATTCCACATGAAACAATTTAACACTAAGAAAATTCATTTTGCCTCTAAATGTATACGCTCATGATATTGAGAAAAAAAAAAAAAAAAACAGAAGATATTATATAGTTTAACGATCTACGGTGGGAAGCTTGACCTCTGTATGACATAATTCAAATATTAAAATGTTGATTTAGTCTTCACAATCTAACATATGAAGAAAAGAAATATCTAAATTTTGATAAGAAATTAGTCTTTAGACGATGTTAACACCATTTTGTCCTGAAATGAGATGACTTGAGTCCAAAGAATTATTCGAAGGATGAAGCAATAGCAGAAGTTGATAGGTCCTCTCTACATATTGTTTAAGTAATTTTTTTTTCATTTTTGGGAAAGCTATAATGTTTGAGTACTACTAAATTTCGCAAGTAGCTAGTCTGTGACAAGCAGCCTTGAAGTTAAATAAGAAGAAAAGAGTACTCCTATACTTAAGTACCTCTTAAAAATCGCAAGATATCATGTGTATACTCCTTTATCGATCTAGAACTCCGGTTTCAAAATTGATAATTTCCTCGGCTTCAATTAAAAAATAAATTTATTGGATTAATTACATTGATATCAAATTTGTCAAGCGGAAGTTTTCTCCTAACAACTTGATTGTTATCCAATTTAATTATTCTATGGAAATTATCATATCATAATTATTTTTCTAGCATTGTTTCCATACCAAAATTTTAAACTCAATCTAAACTCAGATTAAAAATATCATAAATTAAATTAAATCTCCCTTTTATTCATGTTGACTGTTCTTTTCTTTCAAGCATTACTGATTTATTTAACATTTAATGTCATTGTGACTTATATTTTCAAACATACTTTATATGTTAAAATTGTTGATTATGTGAATTGATTGACTCTACAATAGTTTTTTTCATGTTCATTCTTGTGCAAAACATGTGAACCGATCAGTATTTAAAAGAAAAACGCTTCGAAGTGTTAAGTCAATGCACTTATATTAGGGGAAAGTTTTCATTTTCATCCCTATGCTTTGAAAAGGTGTCATTTTTTTTAATTATCAATTCAAATTAGCTCTGATGTTCCATAAAATTTTCAAAACATATTAAAATAGTCTCTCTTGTCAATCAACTATATATGTAAAAATTTTATGGTTAGTACTTTTTAACTTTAAATTGTTAGGGCTACCCAATCATGGTTAGTGCTCCCCAACTTTAAATTGTTAAGGTCGTCCGGTCAAATTCATTTATTACAATTAAATTAAATAAAAGAAAAATAAATTGTTTTTAAGAGAATGAATGCAATTGATAAATTTGATTGGAAGATCCTAACCAATTAAAATTAAGAGACCCTAATTATAGAAATTATATATATATATTTGCTAGAATGTTGTAAGTCATATTTGCCAAGCAGTATTCAGCCAATCACTATAATCAAACCTAATCAATTTGAACCTTCAAGGGGAAAATATCAATTCTATCAATTTGGAATACTAACAAATTTTGAACGTAGAAAAGTATGACGTAGAGAAGATATGCCTCAACAATCTTATCAATTTAAGTTGACGTTACGTGTTAAGATATATATATCAATTGATATAGCTATTGATTTGAGCTAGTAAATCAATTGCAAAACACAGAAAGATGATAGCTTTAATACAAGAAAACAGAGTAGAAAACAGAGAAGAATGCAGGGGATAGAGAGCGCTGCACAGACTAAGTATTTTGAACAGTTCCAGCTATTAATTCCAAGGACTAGACATTCCAGCAGAACATGGATTAAGATCTAATTTGTTTGTCAGGATAAGAAGCATGGCCTTTGGGAGAAAGGCCTTGTTTGGTATAAAAACCTCATCTATTATTCAATTTTAGCACATTACAATATTCATAAACAATAAGCAAACCAGGTTAGTAGGTGCGGAAAAATTGAAAAAATATTATACTGAAAATCTAATTGTTTGAAAATGATAAAAATATTGTCACTTAATGTGATTTGGTGACAATAAAATATTCATACAGTCTAACAATGGCTTAGGTTTGAGTAAGAGGGACCCAAAAGTTACATGAAAGTGTATACTATAAAACAATATAATGTAATAATACTTTCTAAAGTTAAATTCAGCCAAAAGGCCAGGAATCAAGTTGTGATTGAGAATGAGTCCTTAGACAATTGAAATAGGTCATAAATTGGTCGGTAGTGAAAATGAAGATTCTATTAAATCCATTAGTTTCAATATGCAATCTAAATGGCCTCCCTTTGCAAGGTAGTACTTTCTCAATTCAATATGTATATGTTACTATGAACATTTGTCTACCTAGTTCTTATCTTATGTATTAGTAATGGCATGTAATTATAAATCACAACCAAATTACAATAGCTTGTGGCAATTAAGAACAGGTCTTGTTCTACTGCCGGCCTGAAATTCACATTTTTTAGCTTTTATATATTTTGCCCTGTCTTGGCAAAGGAACTTTGTACGCCTCTTCTTGGGTGTTCTGTTCAAGCAATATATCTCTTACTAAATCATTTGACTTATAGAAAAGTAGATTATTTTCAATCAGTGAATGTTAGTTGATGCTACAATGAATATCAAGAAAATATATCAAGTGAAAAAAAATTGGCAAGGAGATCCTTGTGCCCCTAAAGATTACTTGTGGCAAGGTATTAATTGCAGGTATGATGATTTTGGACCACCCAGGATTGTGTCCCTGTAAGTTTATGCCTCTAATTCAAGCACTTCTACTACTTAAGTTTGATCAAATAGTTAACTAATGATTTCATGGGATCGAAAACATGAATTTGTCTTCAAGTAGAGTGAATGGGACAATTACTTCTTTTATATTCAGTCTCAGTTGGATACAATCTTTGCAAGTATGTCAATTTTATATAACCTGGAAGTTGTGTACAATTAACAATGACAGAAATCATGGCAGCCCAACATTTTTTCATGTTATTAGCAATGTAGATGAAAGTTCTCAAATTTGTATCCCTGTAAATATAATTGTCTACATGGTGGAGCATATTAGGCAAGTTTCAGGACTCTGTTACAAAGAGGAACAGAACAAGTTTAGCCTGGACCTAAACATATTATGCAATGGACTTAATTAGGGAAGTAAACACATCAACGGGAGGCAAAAAAAAAAAAAAAATGAACCGAAAAGCCTTGTCAACTAGTCGGTTTCCACTAGAAAATTAATGTCTCTATTATGAAAGACGAAACATGGAGCTCCATTAATTCATTTTTCATGTGACTAGACTTTATTTGATGGATAGAAACTTACCTATAGATCACGGAGCTCCATTAATTCAAATCTACTCGGAAATACTATTGAGTACTTAAGTGGAAATTTTCATGATACACCATACAAGTGACGTATAATTTACTTGTCTGATTAATACAATTAGGGGTGGTTTGTTTTTTACACTGAACACTTAATGATACTTAATTAGGCCAATTAAGAGAATTTTGTTTGTTTTTTTAAGTGGTCAAACCACTTAAAACAATCCAAAAATCACTTAAAAAAAAGTTACATTTTTCGACTTTTCACTTAATACAAAATCACTTAATGATTTTATAAATATATTATTCCAAATTTATCCTTCCTAAAATAACATATTTCCAAGTTTATTTTAGTTTTACATTATACAAATTTCTTTTAATACTTTAATGAACAATATTGAAAAATAAAAACCTTAAACATCTTAATATCAAATTTTTCTATGGCTGAATTACTATATTTCTCCAATCAAATTTCGGTAAAAATCTTTATTGATTTTTTATATTAATCTACTTATGGAATAGCTCATATTGTGTTTATTTATTAAAGATTCACTGAGTTATTAGTGTTTTTGGTTTATGTATATTGATGAAAATTTGTTTGTATATAATAAAACCTCAAAGTTTCTCCTTTTGGTTTTTGTATCTCAAAGTTTTTATTGAATCTATTATCAATGTATAATAGAACCTCAAAGTTTTTTTTTTTTTTTGGTTATCGAATCTGTTATCAGTGTATATTACTTTACAATTTCAATTTTTGTTGTAATAATAATTCAATTTAAGACCATTTTGTTTATTTTTATTTGAATATATAAATTTAATTGACTTTATTATAATAATTCATCTTATTTTAATAATGAATTAAAATATTATATATATAAATGTTTTAATATTTGTTAAATAATTTATTGTAATTGTTTATATCATATTAAATAAAATTACTTAACAACTAATAATAAAATGGTATAAATATAAAATTGTTAATGTTCAGACAATTTTAACTTTAAAAAACAAACAAGATTATTATACATTCAGAAGTAAGGAAAAAAAAAAAAAAACATGTTTATCAGATTTTAGATTTCAATCACTATTCAGTTTTCAGTTTTCAACAACATTGTTCAGTCTTCAGACGAAAAAACAAACGACCCCTTAGATTGTAGTAGAGAAAAATATTGGGTGTAGTGGAATGAACCATACTTTCACATCAGGATCGTGCCACATGGCAAGATAGCGATGGGATGCATCTCCATCCCGCTGCCTGGTAAATTCTTTCAAACGATAAGCACTTACAATCAGTTAGCAAAGTAAACCCATGAAAATGAAATTACAAGTACTCTTCAATTTGGCGATGACTCATAGCATAGACTTAGTCGACTTTAGCCATATTGATCTAGTCTAAGTCATTTTTGGCTTCATCTATGCACACCATATTAAAAAGTTTGTCAGTACTGGTACTGTAGGCACCTTAAGGAAAATAATAAGTACTAGGAAATACTTACGAGTATTTTAGAAAAAATGTGCATCATAGACTGCACAATAAATATAATTTATTATGTGGGAAATTTAATTAGATTGCAGTAGGAAAAATCTTGAGTACGACAAAATACACAATCCCTGTTCATTATAATTGTGCCACATGATATGATAGCAACGGGGATGCATGTACAACCCGCAGCACTGTAAATTCTCCCCAACAGCATAACATAGGACTCAGTGGACTTGAGCTATGTTGACCTGGTCTAAGTCATTGTGGGCTCCATTTCTTCACGTTATTACAAAAAGTATGTCAATTCATTTCCTAGTCCAACTGGCCATGACTTGCATGCAGCTTAAAAATGAACCGTTGTATGACGCGTAAAAAGTGTAACCATTTGTGAAAGACAATAACGCGACGTGGACGTTGATTCAAGTCAATTGTTGTATGCTATTTGGTCACTGTCAACTTTACTTGTAGGCAAAGGTGACCAACATTAAAAAAACACATGCATCTGCAAGAAAAAAATGGTTCTTTATTAATATGTGGATTGCACAGAGAAAATTACAGGAAGTGTTGCCCATTCATTACGTCTTGACAAATCTTTTGTGTATTGTAGGAAGTTACAAGTCTACGCAATAAGTCTCTAAAGTTACAATCAACTCTGTTTAAGTCTTTGTCTTCATAAATAAGGGTTGCATTTTTAATGTAACAATTCCAAACATTTGAGAAAAGATAATTACCAAATAAGTCCTGGACTTTTTAAAAAATTTCAAGTAGTTTGTGACTTTTTTCATTTTTGATCAAATTGGTCTCCATATTTTCCATAAATATCAATTAAGTTCCTGAATTTTTAGAAACGATCAAATCAGTCTCTCATATGGTCAAACCATTATTTGGACCCCATATTTTTCTAAGTATCAATTAAGCCCCTAATTTTTTTAAAGTGACTAAATTAGTCTCTTTATATGGTCAAACCATTGTTAATTTGAACTGTTAACTTTGACAATTTTAGTGAAAAGAAATGAATATCCTTGATTTTCCTTATTTGAGTTAATTTAATTTCTTTGGTGTATAAATACTACTTTGCCTAAATTTATCAATAGAATTACAATAAAATCAAAATATTCTTCTACTCAAATGTCAATTTTACTCCTAATATTTTAGATAATTAATAAAAGTTCTAAATATATTTTTGTGGGAGAAACATCAAATTGACCTTTTATTATAAAAAATTCCTAAAAGCTTCAAATATGTTGTCATCTTCCACGGGAAGCCACTCATATTTACACTTTCTTTTTTTTTTTTTTTTTGTTCTTGATTTTTATAATTGAAATTATCTAATTGTTCTTGATTTTTATTATTGAAATTATTGCATGCCTTTAAAAGCCCGTTGTAAAAAGTGATTGGAGGAAAAATTATTTTAAAATTTTTATTTCTTACTTGAATTTTCTATAATGGGTGTGTCCGTTGTAGAAAAATCATTAACCATGGACAACGCCTATTGTAGAAAATAATTGGATGGAGGAAAAAAATTTTTGAATTTGTTTCAATTCCCACTGAAAATAAAAATTACATATATATATATATATATATTTCTTAACTTTCTAAACACTATCATCTTATTCTTTCATTCTTTACACCACTCCATGTAACACTTCGATTCCGAACCGGTCTAATAGGTTATATATATATATATATATATATATATACTCATATTGAAGATTAGGTGGGGTTCAAATAAAAATTTCAAAGGGTTCAATTAAAAACTTTTATTTAAGAGCCTAATTAGAAACTAAACTAGTATGACCCAATTAGTTTTCTAAACACACCCAAATAGTTTTCTAAATACACCCACCTAAGGTACACATAGAAAAAGGAGAAGGTTAGAAGGGAATTGTCCATCATAAAAGAGAAGGAATTATAGGAGTTTTAAAGGGTAATTGATGAAAAAGAAAGAATTCTCTAGAAAGGACAAGAATGGAAATGAAATGTTATGAAAATGGTAAGATTGAAAATTTAAAAGGGCATTTGGTTAGATTTTATGAAATAAGTGGTGGAGAAGGTGGCTAAGTGTATTAGTATTTGGCCATGCATGAGATCATATATATAGGTGTGTGTGTGTGTGTGTTTTTTTATGAATTAAAAAGCCATTTCTACCATTCACACCCTTTTGGCCGAACCTTATCCAAAAGAAGAGAGAAAAACCAAAAAAAAGGAAGGAGAAAGAAAGAAGGAGAGAAGAAGAAGAGGAGGAGATCAAGGAAGTTTGGTGTGAAATTAGTTTCAATTTAGATTCAATTTTCTTGGTTTAGTTCTTATAAACCCTAAATAAGTTTTGGTGTTATTTTAGATGAAAAATGGCACAAATAGAAGGCAAGCAAAAGTGAACTTCCATAAGGCTGAAAGTAGACTAGTGAGTGGATGTTTTCTCCTGACTTGATTTATGGAAGCAATTTTTATTATGTTTCAACTTTGCTTAATTTTTGAGATTTAAATATGTGTTGTGACTTAAGAACTTTGAAGTATGTTTTAGGATTTTTAAGTATGTTTTAAGATTTTGATATTTTTTTATGAATTGAGAAAGATAGATTTTGGTTAGTGTGGATGTTGTATGAGAAATAAATTTTTAGAGTATATTTTGGAAACTTTTAAAGTATGTTTAGTACCTATAAACCTTAGATTGTATTTCATCAATTTTTAGACTTGATTTGTGACTTATGAAGTATGGAATTTGTTTGAAATCTTAAAGTATATTTTGTAAATTATGAATTTGTAAATGGTTGGTGAAACTAGAAACCATGCTTTTTGGTTATTCCAAATTATGTTTGATGACTTGTGAAATTATACTCTTGTGTTGAGTTCCAAAGTGTGTTTCATGAGTTGACAAAGTAAACTATATCTGATGATTTGTGAATTAATTATTGAATCATGAAAGTTTATCACATGTTGTATAAGTTGCATGAAAAACTATGATTTTTGGTATATATATATGCATGGATGAGATTTTATTGGAAACCTAATGTTTTAACATGGAAAGCTTTACATGGTGTATTTGGGATTATACTTGTAAAAATTGAAACTAGAACACCAAAATGTACCCTCCTCTCTATAAGTCGGATGGCATAACATGAGTAAGTTCGAGAAGTCGCCTACCACATGCTAGTGCAGAAGCTAAAAAGATGAGTCAGTTGGGGACATGAGAGAGAGTCGTTGAGTCACCTAGCATATGGGCGGCAGAGATTATCCTTATTCTCTGCGTGTGTGTTGAGTATCTCTATCACATATGATAGAATTCCTAGGTACTAATTTGGTGTATAATTTAAATATAAATCTTATCTAAATATGACCCATGCAAATGTGTTTTTGTTACTTAACATGAAGTTTATAGATAAATTTTTAATAACAACTTTAATTATTCTAGAATATGAAATATTTATATTTTACATTGTTATATATTTTATATTACCTTAACTTTTGTCATAAAAGATTAATTTGGTTTTCGAAAATTATATCCACTTACTGGACATTAGTGCTCATCCTTTTAAATTTTAAAATCATTTTCTAGGGATCCGTTAGGTCTTAGAGGAAGCATTCAAATGGGCAAAAGTGGGCCACGCAAGTAAGTGATGCATGAAAACTAGGGGTGGGCATAAAAACATGGAACCGATCCGAACACCCTGATCTGATCCGATCTGTGGGTGTTCGGATCGGATCACATGTTTAAAAATAAGGTGTTCGGATCCTCACTTGTGAAAACACCATGTTTCGCGGATCGGATCGGATCGAGGTATCCAAAATCGATCCGATCCGTGAACCCGTGAACAATGATACATACGTAATTTCATATGCCTCTATATAAAGTCCACTTAAGCTAACCCTAACATCCATCTCTCACTCCCTTTCACTCTCATCTCAGCAGCTTGGTGAGTCTATTTGCAGCTTTAGCTTGATATTTATATGATTAGGTGTTAGTGTTTTAGTGATTTATATGCTTGTTTGTTGTGTTATGTTGTTGAGTTACATATTTCATTTGCTGATTTTATATATATATGTTATTGTTGTTGTGAATAGATGAGGAAAAGTATAAAGAGTGGTGAGGAGTCTGAATTTGATATTGATGATATCAATTTGATTGGAAAAAGTCAAAATCTTGGGGTGATAAAAAAAAATAGAGAAAAAGATGAAGAATAAAAGTAGTTATAGGCTTAAGTTAGATTGTTAGGATTTGAGACAGTTTGTTAGTGTTATTGATGAGATTTGAACTATGATTTCTATTAATATAAAGATGGGTGTATTGAAATTCAGAAGATTTGTTGTTGAAAATGATCTTGAAAACTGAGTGCCCAATTCTCCTATTTATTTTTATTATTATTCTGGGTGGGTGGTTGTCGGTGGTTTTTGATGTTGGTAGCCGGCAAAGGAGATGTTGCACGTGTTTGATGTTAAGTAATTTGTATGAATGTTTACAAATTTTGAGAGATATATATTACAATTCATGAAGGTACACCAACAAGATATCTCTATTTATCTTCTTATCATAAGTTGAAATTGAAAGTAGGTGTTCCGATCCGGTCCGATCCGCAAATTAGGTGTTCGGATCGAATCGGTTCCTTCTCCTTGATGGATCATGTTCGGATCCAAAAATGGCGATCCGCGAAGTTACCATGTTCGGATCGGATCCGGTCGGAAGCGATCTGAACATGGTGTTGCCCACCCCTAATGAAAACTATATTTTGATGTTGTCTATGTGTATTTTGATCGTTCCATAACACATGTTGGTAGATGTGTTTTGCACATACATATATGCATTAGTACTATAAAGTATTGAAAATTTTGTTAGTTTGTGTAAATTTTTACCTTGGATACTATGAATATTATAATTATACCTACTTATATTCTATGAGATTATGACATTGTGTTGGAATGAGAATGGGAAGTAGGACTAGAGGTCCAAAGTAGTTAAGAATGGAAATGAATTTTAGAAGTATATATTTTCTTTGTCATAAGGTGGGATGGTTTAATAAATAGTCGTGATGCTATCAAAATTTTATTAAAATACCTTATTTCTTATTAAGTTTTCTAAATGATTTTTGATTGAAAAAGTTTAGAATTCATACAATGTTTTACTATTACAAGATCTTCTCAGATTCAGGATGCGAATCTGGGAGGGTCTTATCACTCCAACTCTCTTATTACTCTCATTTCATCAATTTTACTTCTTCACTTAATAGATGTTTTTGGAATAATTATTTTTAGTGCTTGGTTCATATATGTTATAGTCGTTTGCATAACTTAGGCAAATGGGTCACTGAAGGCCGGTACAATAGCAAAGGGCCTAGAAGGTCCAGTCCTTAGGATGCGACAACGAGCTTGCAGACTTCTTCTGCTCGTGCTTTTACCTGATCTACTCTAATGCCTCTTCAGCTCGCATCTATGATCGAAGCTTATCTCATAACATCTTCAGCTCGCAAAGGTGAACAAGTCGTATCTCCAGGCTCGCACCAGATGGACTCTTAAGGAGCTAATGCCAGATCACTCTGCTTTCCCAATTTCACACCGATACAATCTCTCTAGTTTCTAAGAGACATTTAATGCAATGACGGCTGTGCATTTAATACGGAGAGGACTTTGCATGGAGCATTTAATGCAAGCATGAACATGTAAGAATGATTAGTGTAGTAGTAATAAATGCAATATGACCAAAGTCAAATTAGTTGAAAATAATGATAAATCTTAACGTGTAAAACACTCAATTGTAACCCGCCATCCTCTATAAATAGGGGGAAATTTATTGTAAAAAGACAAGTTAACACTAATATTACTATCACTCTGTCGAAATACATTCAGAGTGACTTGTGGACGTAGGTATGCTGGCCGAATCACATAAAAAATCCTTTATCTTTACATTCTCCTTTCTTCTTCTTTGTTCTTAATTGTTCCTTTACTATCAACACCAACCTTAACATAATTAATCCTCTTTATTGTCATTCACCAACCTTAAATCACATTAAGTCTCATTTATTATCAGGGTAGCAATCTGAGCCTTTGGATTTTTAGGTCGACCCTTTCCAAACATCGACAATATATGTTTTATTTAAAACATGGATTGCCATTGTAGAAGCACTTTTCTATAGCGAGCAATGCCCATTGTTAAAAATGTATTTACCACAAACATGATAACAACCATTGCCACCTATAGAAAAAATTACCTTGATAATATTTAATGTTATAGATCTCAACAACAGTAATAGAACATGAATGTTATTTAAGAGAGGCATTTTTTAAAAGTCCACTAGGTTTTTTTTTTTTGGAAATGGGGGAGGGGATTATAACTTTATATTTCAACTTCATTAAAAAGTGTAGTTACAACTCAACTATGTTTGTGATGACAAAAGCCTTTACATTAACAAAAACATTTTTGCAAACAAACGCTTTACAAATTTCTCATTTAATATCAAACTATAATCTAGCATATGAGGCCAAGGACTATGATATGTGAGAAGATTAGATAAATCAAATTTTGAATCATCACTTTTCCCTAAAGGGTAGGCAACACCAATACTTATTGATAATATTTTTTCATAATTATTTCCAATATTAGCTTAAAGAGTAAAATTATAACAAACTTATAAGCAATGAACTTATAATTGGTTCATAATTATTGTAACACATGCTTAATTTGTAATGAAATTTACAATATTAGATTTTAATTTCTTCACAAGTCACGAACTCAACTTCAAATACTTCACATAATCAAAATAATTCATCTACCACCTATAAAGGTTTTAAACAATTGTGTGATAATTATCATTATAAAACTCGATGAGTAACTCCGACTACTAGTTGAGAACTTGGTCAGCTAGGTTCCGCTAACCCTAAAACCCTTACATCAAGGGTTTTACTAATCAAAGGTGAGTAGTCACCGTACTCGACCTAACTTGAGCAACTCTGGTCTCAGTGGAGCCCTTCACTAGATTTTGCACCCATCGCCGAGCACATATATGTTATGAAACCTATCCATATCCTCACTACCAGTTTGTCATCACTGATGTCATCTTACCATTCCATTGCTAGTTGCCATCACATTGTCTTTATTGTCGATCGTCCATTAAGTGGAAATGGGTTGCGGCTTTACAAGTTGAGGGTTTTGACTGTTAGAGCTTAATAGGTTACAAGTTTAGAGTGTTGTCCTTGTTGTTGATGGGCCATTGCTATCGTCGATCTTCCGTTGTCATTGTTTGTCCGATCTTGGGTAGCAGTTTGTTGTGGGTGGTGGTATGGGACATTTAAAATGGGTTTGATTAATGATTAAGTAAGGTGTGTTATATAGAGAGAACAATTTGGTCATGCCCCCGTCATTGAAAGAAATGTCAATTTATGCCCTTAGATATCAAACATAATAATTTTCCCCCTATTGGCTCACAATTGTTAATGTTTGTAGGGGGGATAAGTATGTCCTTACATTAATGTTTTGTCGTTATATAATTGTATTTTAATTCTATACAAAAATTTTTACTTTTCTTTATAGTCTTGACCAAGTTTGATTGTCAGTCATGGGGTTAATTATTGACCGATAGTCAAATTGAATATTCACCGAAAAGCTGACTAGTTGCTACTCAACAAGTCGCCGACTGACTAGCAACTAGCGAGTTTTGAAATATTGATCGAGTTTTGAAATATTGATCATGAAAGGCCAATTGTGAAGTAAACTCCAAAGTTTTAAACCTATGCATTTATATTAAAGATATTATTATTTTATCCCCTAGACTTGAAAATAATGTCAAACCACTATAGGTTTTGAAATTATTATCCAAAAAACCTCAATCGTTAGTGGATTAGCTTTTTCCATCTAAAAGTTAACGTTGTTGTTAAACTTAGGGGTAGATGAGTAATTGCATTTATTAGAAGATTGGGTACAGTTGTGTGTGTGTGTGTAAAATTAAAAAATAATAACTGGTTTCTCCCTCTCTTTCTAGAGGGTTTTTAAACCATAAACAATTTTATTTTTTATTTTTTAATTTTAATTTTTTAGAAAAGTGGAGATTCTAGATGGATTTCCACCATTCATTTACCTTGGTGGATGGTGGAGATCACATTTGAGATCTCCACCTCTATTTTTCATTTTTATTTTAATAATTAACTATTATTTAATTTAATTTGATGATTCTTTTGTGTGATGAATGGTGATGATGATGGTTATCTGTGATGTATGATGATGATGGAGTGATGGACAGGGGGTGTGTGATGACTGGTCATGATGATGGTTATGCATTATGGATGATGATGATAGTATGATGGACAGTGGTTAATGGAAAATGATGATTACGTTATAGATGATAATGATGGTGTGATGGACGGTGGAAGATGTATCTTGGTAGAATTTCCACCTCCATTTTCTTAGTTTTCTAATTAATTTTTAATTAATAATCCATAATAAATATAGTTTAAGAAATTAATTTAATATAATTTAATTTAACAAATGATAATAATTAATATAACTAATTTTTTAAAAAAGAAACTAATGGTAAATTAGTAATTTAAATTAAAGTTTATTTTTGTCTTTTTCTTTTTTTTTTTTAGTGGTTATGGAGGGCATATTTGTCCTTCTACATAATTTTAAAACCAACGGATCAATTTCATTTCTTCCTAAATAGTTTAGCAAAGGAATTTTGGGCTTTTAATGGTTTTATCACAAAACCGCTAAAAGATTGGATGGAAACCACTTTTGGAGTGGTGGTAGGAGGTTTTTTGGCCAATATTTTCAAAAGTTGAGGTTCATTGATATTACTTTCTATTTTAAGGTTTTTTTTTTTTTTTTGAAAAAAATTTTCCCTTTATATTATGCTTTGTATAAATTCTTTGCTTTCATAGGATCTCAAATTAAATGATTGAAATACAAGAGATATCCTTACTTATAAAGTCTTCCCAACGGAAGACCTTGGCCCTAGATTAGTTTCTAGTACAATTTAACAACAAATCCGAGAATATTCTCTTCCATATCTCAAGTCAATCATGAAATAGTTTTGGTGTAACAAAATTCAACTAAAATTATTTAATTTCTAAGCCAAAAAAGTCGATATTTATATACGATTTCTCATAAATATATAAAAATTCATATGTACAAAATTTTCATAGCTATTTGCAAGTTTTCAATTATTGTGAAGTCTTTTGAATTCCTTCGAGAAATAAGGTTTGAAATTAATTTCTTTTGCTTCTAATGGTCCCTCACTTTCTCAATTATTTTACAGCTACAAATTGATATTCATTATGCAAACTAACCATTTTCCCAATGATCCTTTTTTAAAAAGCAAATCCGCTAACCATTAATCAGATTAGAATATTAAATTATGAAAACGGAGATTTTTTTGCTCTCATCTGTTCAAACTACCAAATCCAATCTGAAAACAATGATATTTAAGCTGGTCAGACTGAATTTTGATGATTAAAAGAAATTTGATGGCACAATCACTTGTTGTTAATGACCAGCGTACTTTTGCCTCCATATTTATGATGTTTGTTTAAATCTTCTAATGCATATTTAATATAATATGTGTGGGAAATAGTCCCCTCGTATTGTGATCATATCCATTACATGAATATATTTTTAAAACATACATCTAATACTTAATTTTACTAAATAGGCTTCTAAACTATATGTATAACATTTAATTTCGATAGACCGACAAACTCACAATCAGTTTTAACTACCGTTACATTTATTGAAAAAAGGAAAATAGAGAAATTTGACTGAAATTTCTGCAATGTACTGGTCAATCCTAAGTCATTAAATTTGGGAGTATAAATTGTCTGATGGTTGATGCTTCCAATTCAATCCTGTCCAATCGACCAAGAACGGAACAGCAATGCAGACTCTCAAGCTGTTGATATTGCATTTCTTGGTACAGTTGCTCTCACAGTTCCCGTCCATGGCCAGAGTCAAAGAGGTTAGACTGCTTGGAGTAATTCAGCGTTTTGAATATTGGGTTTGCTTGTAGTTTTTTTTACTAACCATTATTAATTTCTCTTCATCTTTGTATCTCTGCAGGTTTCATTAGTATCGGTTGTGGATTGCCTGAAAATTTAGAGTATACTGAAAAGAAAACAGGCATAAATTACACTTCAGATGTGACCTTCACAGAATCTGGTGTAAGCTACAATATGTCAAGTGAATACTACAGTGATACCCTGGAACAACCATTCCTAACTCTCAGAAGCTTCCCTGAACGAACGAAAAATTGTTATACTCTGAATCCTGCTCATGGAGACATTAAGTTTGTTATAAGAGCAAGTTGATGTATGGTAACTATGATGGCCTAAATAAACCAAGTTTTGATCTGCTTCTTGGAGCTGATGTGTGGGATTCAGTGGAATTGGCAAATGCATCCACCATTGTTTTCAAGGAAATCATCCTTGCATCTCACAAAAACTATTTGGATGTCTGTCTCGGAAACAAAGGGTCAGGCATACCTTTCATATCCTCATTAGAATTAAGACCCTTAATAAATTCCAGTTATCCAATTGATTTGGGAATATCATTACTATCATTACTCTCCTATCGACGATTAGACTTTGGTTCAACAGCCAATGCTAATGAAACATACAGGTAAGTTGTTTCATATTGTACAAAAGTGTTATTATTGGTATTGACACTAGTGTGATTAATTTGAAATATGTAGATATACAGATGATGGTTATCATCGCATATGGTCACCCTACACAAGAGATAACTGGGTGACATTAAGTAGCCCATTCAAAATGTTTGAAAGCGGCAGCTCGAAAGTTTATCTTCCACCATCTATGGTTATGCAGACAGCTGCCATGCCAGCAAATGGTAGCGATTCATTGGTATTTGAGTGGAAACCTAGTGATCCCACATTACAGTTCTTTGCATGCTTTTACACTGCAGAACTTGATCAGAGCCAAGAAAATAACCAGACTAGAAACCAGAAGACCTATTTGAATGGAGTAATATGGGATCAATCTTCTACACTGTTTTACCTGCTTCCCGAGGTTATCTACATCTCCGAACCGATTAGTGGAGAAAAACTTGAGTTTCAAATTAAAACAACTGCAGAATCGCCACTGCCTGCCATCCTCAACGCGTTAGAGTTATATCAACTAAAACAATTCCACAATTGTCAACTTACACAGGATGGTATGTTCCTCTAAGCATTGTTTTTTTTTTTTTTAAATATGAAAATTTTTAAGTATGAAAAATAGAAAATAGAAAATGAAAGAAAGAACCAACAATAGAAGACGAAGGAGAAGAATGAAGAATAAAAAAGAAAACAAAACCAAAAAGGCGGCTTTTTTGTTATAAGGAAAGGCTTTTTCTTTTTTCTTTTTTAAATTACTTTCAGGAATAGACCTTTTATGATTGTAAATACAGTTATATTACAAATAAATTAGTTCAAGGTCATTTCTGGCATTGCAAAGGGTGGATGAAGCAAAATTAAAATTTTAAATCTTATTATTGGGTACAAATTATAAATGGGTGTGAGGAGTAATTTTTTGGGTGACAATTAAACCACTGATAATATAATTTCTAATCACACTCAGGTAGATCGCAGTCCACAAAGATGTTTTCCAAACTCATTTTATATAATGATTAGGGCAAATTGCAATTTACCTATTTGAGGTTTCTTAATTGCACATGCATTGAATTTGACCCGTTAATCATCTCTCTCTCTATTTACCAAAATTGGTCAACTTTGACCGTATGAAAGGCATTTTGCTCTTTCTTTCTTTTTCTTAATATTTGCTTTAAAAATACGAATTCAAACATATTAGAAAATAAAAAGGATGAATATTCTCCATTATTCAAATATGAGATAGAGATTAAAAGAATTAAAAAAAAATAAGATAATAAAATTTGGAGGTATGAATCTTCATCATCTATCTTCAAGATTAGATCTCTATTGAGAGGATCTAAATTCAATGAAAATCCAAGTGTGAGCTAGATCTCCATTACGGTGGCCTTTCCCCACTATGAAAAGGCCTCGTAGTGGGAGAGGAGGTTGCTTGCGTCCCTAGTCAACATGACATGTTCGTCAATTGATGAACATTTTCCAAATTGGTATGTTGGAGAATTTTGGTGAATAATAAATATCTCATCACATTGAGGGAAGCAAGCCACCTCCTCCCCTACCTCCAAATGGCTGGGGAAGGCTCGATCCTTCCCTTGCTGATGGAGATCTAAATTTCAACATTTCAATCTGCATGTAAATTTGCGAACCTCATGTAGGTAAATTGCAATTTGTTCTAATAATTTTCACTAGATAACTTATTATTTTAGGAATTTATATATATATATATTTGCTAGAATATTGTAAGTCATATTTGCCAAGCAGTATTTAGTAGATCATTACAATTAAACCTAATCAGAATTGGTTTGAACCTTCAAGGGGCAAATATCAATTCTATGAATTTGTAGTAACAAAATTATGAATGTAGAAAAGTATGGAGTAAAGAAAATATGCCTCTAACCATCTTATCAATTTAAGTTGACCTTATGTATTAGGATATGTCAATTGATATAGCTATTGATGTTCCTTTCAAATCCTCAAGTTGGTAACTCATTAATTAGTTTATTGGACTAATATAATAAGTTATAATAGTGTTGTCCGTTTCCATTGACGCTTGATATCATAATTGGCATGACTAAAATTTCAATGGTAAGCATCAAATCTCTTAAATTTATTATTAAAAAATTGCAATGTGTTTGGTTTTAGTAAAACTTACTCAAATTTTACTCTTACCTTGACGAGTTCATATGGAGCAAAAACTGTTATATGTAATCACATGAAAGTAATGTCCAAATAAATGGTCTTTGTTCAAAGTATTTTATAGAAAATCTACCATTTATATTATTGCAAAAAAGTAAAAATCTAAATAAATCTGTATTTCTACAAAATGCAGACCACTCCAAATTTTGCAAAAATTATTACTTCAGTTTTCAATTACATGATATTTCCATTTAGATGTAGTGAAGACATTCATCATCGCTCTTTACTTGTTCAATCAGGATGAATCTAATATAATTTTACATAATTAATCCTCTGATTTGAGCTAGTAGTCAATTGCAGAACACAGAAAGATGATAGCTTTAACACAAGAAAACTGAGTTGAAAACAGAGAAGAATGCAGGAGTTAGACAGAGCTGCACAGACTAAGTATTTTGAACAGTTCCAGCTATTAATTCCAAGGACTAGACATTCCAGCAGAACATGGATTAAGATCTAATTTGTTTGTTAGGATAAGTAGTACGGCCTAAGGGAGAATGGCCTTGTTTGGTATAAAAACCTCATCTATTATTCAATTTTAGCATTACAATATTCATGAACAATAAGCAAACCAGGTTAGTAAAAAGGGGGCATTATAAAACAATATAATGCAATAATACTTTTCAAAGTTAAATTCAGCCAATGGCCAACCACAAATCAAAGTTGTGACTGAATGAGTCTTTTGAAATTTGAAATAGGTCATAAATTGGTCAGTGGTGAAACTGAACATTCTATTAAATCCATTAGTTTCAATATGCAATCTGAATTACCTCCCTTTACAAGGTAGCACTTTCTCAATTCAATATGTATATGTAACTATGAACATTTGTCTACCTAGTTCTTATCTTATGTATTAGTAATGGCATGTAATGACAAATCGAGAACCAAATTACAAATAGCTTGTGGCAATTAAGAACAGGTCTTGTTCTAGTGCTGGCCTGAAAATCATATTCTTTAGCTTTTATATATTTTGCCCTGTCTTGGCAAAGAAGCTTTGTACGCCTCTTCTTGGGTGTTTCTGTTCAAGCAATATATCTCTTACTAAATCATTTCACTCATAGGAAAGTATAATATTCTCAATCAGTAAATGTTAGATGATGCTACAATGAATATCAAGAAAATATTTCAAGTGAAAAAGAATTGGCAAGGAGATCCTTGTGCCCCTAAAGTGTACTTGTGACAAGGTATTAATTGAAGTTATGATGATTTGGGACCATCCAAAATTGTGTCTCTGTAAGTTTACACCTCTAATTGCACTTCTACTACTTAAGTTTGATCAAATTGTCAACTACTAATTTCATAGGATCAAAAATAGCAATTTATCCTCAAGTGGAGTGAATAGGACAATTACTTCTTTTATTTTCAGTCTTAGTTCGATAGAATCTTTATAAGCATGTCAATTTTATATAACCTGGAAGTTGTGTACCTATTAACAATGACAGAAATCATGGCAGCTTAACATTTTAAATCATTATTTCAGGGACTTATCAAACAATAGTTTAACAGGACCAGTGCCCGAATTTCTAGCAGAGCTACCATCCTTGAGTGCCCGAAGTTGTAAGTTACTTTAAATCATTATATCAGGGCCTTATCAAACAATAGTTTGACAAGACCAGTGCCCGAAGTTATAAGTTACTTTGGATTATAACCATAAGAAAAGTTTATTCTTGGTTGTAGAAACCAATTACTTTTCAGTCTAAAGCGTTGTTATTATTATTATTATTTTTGAAAGAGTCTAAAGTATTATTAATCAATATGTTTCTAATTCATATTTTTCTCCAATTGCATGAAAGAGAGGATCTTAGTGCAATAGTAAAAAGCATACTGTTATTAGTTACTATTTCAAATCTTACCATTTAATCATCGTCTGTTGATTTCAGATTGAGGGGGAATCCAAATATTTGTCATTCAGGATCATGCAAACAGGAAAAACAAGTTCATCATTCCAATAGTAGCATTAGTTGTTCCAGTTTCCATCATCTTATTGCATTGGCTATTTTATGGAATCTCAAAGAAGAAAACTAGGTATGAAAACAATACCATGGTTGTCTAACATTTTGGAACACACTCAAAATCAATGTAACTTTTTTTAACAAATTCATGCTTTCTAGACTGATAATAATGTCCATCAGATGAAAAGAAGAGTATCAAATTATTGGAAATGAGGTAAACCTTGGAGCGTAAAAATCAAAGGTTTTCAAACTTTGATGTGGAGAGAATTGCTAACAACTTTGAGAGAATTATTGGGTAAGGAGGGCTTGGAACTGTTTACTATGGCAACTTAGATGACACTCAAGTAGTTGTGAAGATGCTCTCTCCGTCATCAGTTCAAGGGTACAAGCATTATATAGAGACTTATGTATTATTTTATAGATTCAAGCAAGACTAGTGTAAATATCTTAAGTTAGCAAAGGAGACCTGGCATAGCAACAGAGGCAGCACAAGGTATTAATTCACGAAAGCATGACTTACTTTACAAAAGAAATTAAAACACACTAATTAAGGACAACTTTGTCCCAAAAATGGATGAATAATAAAATAATGCTATTGAAACTCATTTCAATTCTTTAATGTTAGTACACAAACTCATTAGTTCTGTGCTATATAAAAAAAAGCTCTTAATTCATATCCATTGACGGTCACATGCACGATGGTCTATATTGGTCATAAAATCAACCTTGGACATATATGCAGCAGTCTATTTAGTGGCCGTAAAACCCTTTTCCGTACGCCATCTCATGTAACTTGTGGAATGGTCTCATACTTTATTGATGGAAAATCTTGTCATGATGTTCCATGAATTGCCATGAATTCTCGCATCTACAACCCTACAACCACAAGCTCCAATATCCAAAGCATATATGTGCACCGTACGTGTCCATTTCTGTTTTCGAGTCGATGGGATTAGTCATATTACTTGTGGTCCAAAGCTGTTTGGTTTTCTTTGACTGTGGCTCATATTGACATTAAATTATCTTATCATATTAAGCTCCCATGCAGATGCAAGTTGTGCTGCCTTAATACCTGTCTTATTTCAACCAACTGAAACGATATCTGTACGAATTAATTAACATTATATAGTCTTCCTTTTCCGCTCAGGATTCATTGTCATTGATCGTTCTATGAGATGTGGAATTTATTATATCATTCACTCACTCATACACCCACCACCTTAATGAACCCAATTTCCAAACCTCTCCAAACGCAACCTAACTCTGGATATTCACCCAATTTCTGTTCAATCCAGAAACTCAAGTTGTACATCTTAAATTCAAAGCAAATAATATTACTTATGTCTGGATGGATAAAGGTAGGAAAATTCCTTTCTTTGCAAAAGGGATTGTAGCTCGATTAAAAGTACTTTATATTTTATAATCAATTAATATCAAATCTTCATAGTTGCAGGTAATGTTAGACATTCAAATTCATATGTTAACTTATGATATATTAATTCAATTCATATATATATTTATATATAAATTAAGATATTATAAATTGGTTTTGGTTCATAGACACACATATGTGTGAACAATAATGATCTCCCAAGGATAGTCTGAATTTAATAAATTTAATACAAAGCTGGCGGGTCATTGATTAAGCATAAGTGAATGGTAATTAAGTTAAAAAATATAAAAGTAAATGAATCTAATGCTGGGCTCCTTTTTGTTATACTATAAGACTTGGTATGAATTCTAAAACCATATTCAAATTATGAAATCTTTAAGCACTAGTTAGTTCTTTAATTAATAAAAAATAAAATAGTTTGACAAGATGATGGTGTGTTAAAAAAACTTATTTTCATAGTTCTAAACTAGTTTTAAAACTCACACTAACTACTTTTAATTCTATTTTTTCTTAAATTTACTTTTCCAATATTTGTCAACTTGTTAGACAATGAACTTAGCCTATCAAAAGACAGAGTTAGTGCCAACCTTGTCGGCTGGGAAGACTTGGAAAAGACTTCATGTAGCAAGGGGAGCACGTGCGTTTGAATAAATTCTGCATATTTTATTGTGCAGAAATTTCAATATCCACCATTGCATGTTGAGGTTAAATGAAAATGTATAGAATACCGAACTATATATTGCTTAAAAAAAAAAAAAAACCAAAAAATATATATATATATATATTCTTCATTGTTTGTTATTCATTAGACTCAATTACTTTCATTTATTTCAATTTAGTTAGTATCCACTTATACTCAATCAAGAGCTCACATTGTAGAAACTTTTGAATATGGTTTGGATTCAATATGTATATGACCAAAATCGAATCTTATACAATTAATATTTTAATATTAAATAAGAGAATTCAGTCAATCCAATATTAGAGCAAAATCAAACCATTTCAATCCAATTGTAAGCTACTGAAATCCAATATCATCCCAAAATTATTGAAATGTGTGCTGTAATCAAATTCAACCAGACTGAAAACATTTATTAAATTAAACGAATGATAACAATTGTAATAAATTAATCATTGAAGCTATCATATTATATCATTCAATATTTGGTTGAATTGGATTAATTTTGGAGGTACAGCTTTTCACAAGAAATTTTACCAACCATTAATCCACTTACATTTGTATATATATATTTTTTTAAAAGTTGAAATCCAATAATCTAATTAGACAATTAAATTCAATGAAAGTTGGATCGATAGGTTTGGAAAAACATGCATTTTTATAGTTGAAAGATCAGATTTGGAAAACATACATTCTTATGGTGGGAAAACAAGCATTCAGGAAACAGACACCCCACCTACTAGTCAATTGTGTTGCACTTTATCACATTTGGCAGAATTGTCTGACTATAAATGCTTGCATTTCTATCATAAGCAATGTTCGTATTAAGAAGCAGGAACGGCGATGGAGAACATGAAGCTGTTGATATTTGCATTTTCTGGTGTTGTCGCTCTCACAGTTCTCGTCCATGCCCAAAGTCAATCAGGTTAGATTTGGAGTTACTCAACAGTTTCGAATGTTATTTAGTTTTTCTCATGTTCATGTTCCCAAACTATGTAATTAATCTTTGTTCTTAATTTCTCTGCACCGTTATATCTTTGTCAGGCTTTATTAGCATCGACTGTGGATTGCCAGAACAATCTGCATATACAGACAAGAAAACAGGCATAAATTACGCTTCAGATGTAAACTTCACAGATGTTGGTGTAAACTACGATATATCAAGTGAATACAAGAAAGACACCCTGGAACAACCATTCCTGACAGTCAGAAGCTTCCCTGAAGGAATGAGAAATTGTTACAACCTAAAACCAGCTCATGGGTATGATAAGTTTCTTATTAGAGCAAGTTTCATGTACGGGAATTATGATGGCAAAAATAAACTACCATGTTTTGATCTACTTCTTGGAACTGATGTGTGGGATTCAGTGGAGTTTACAAGTGCGTCCGCGATTGTTTCTAAGGAAATCATCCATGTCCCTCCCAAAAATTTTATATATATCTGTCTTGGAAACAAAGGCTCAGGAACACCTTTCATATCTTCATTGGAATTAAGACCCGTTACAAATTCTAGTTATCCAACTAATCCTGGAACATCGTTACTCCTCTATTCGCGGTTGGATATTGGTTCAAAAGGCAATGAAACATACAGGTAAGTTGTTTTGTAGTATATTCAAAGGGTTTTATGATTGAATATGTGTTACTTATTCAATTAAAACTGTAATACGTAGGTTCAAAGATGATGTTTGCGATCGCATATGGTCACCCTACACAAGATCTAACTGGTTGACATATAGCTCATCACAACTCTTCAGTGGTTTGGTGGATGTATACCAACTACCATCTGTGGTCATGCAGACAGCCGCTATGCCAGCAGATGGTAGTAATGGGTTGGTATACGACTGGACGCCTACCGATCCCACATTAAAGTTCTCAGCATACTTATACTTTGCGGAGCTTGACAAGAGCCTGACCGAAAACCAGACTAGAGAACAGAACATATATTGCAATGGAGCTTTAGTATATAAACAAGTCCCTCTATTTTACTTAAGGTCGTTTATTGCATACACCCTTATTGATACAGCCTTTAGTGGAGAAAAACTTGAGATCACAATCAACAAAACTGAGGAATCATCACTGCCGCCCATCCTCAACGCCCTCGAGTTATATCAGCAAAAACAGTTCCTACAATTGTTAACCAACCAAGATGATGGTGTGTTTCTAATTAGTTATTTTGCATATCAATATTTGCAATTGTGAACGTCATATTTTGCTAAAGATAGAGGCTTCAACTCTTTTGCGAAGGTTCAGATCTGGACAACATAAACTGATTCCCCAAAAGACATTTAATAAGTTCAGAGGCTAAAGTTTAATATATGAATGCATAAAATATATACAGATACCCACACAAAAGGATAACTTAATTTTTTATTGGTCGTAAAGGATATCAGTTTCTTTTATTTTTCTCTAATAAAATTTTCTTCATTCTACTGAATGCATCCTAAACTCTAGTTGAGGCTATAAAGAATATCAAGACAAATTATGGAGTGAAAAGAAATTGGCAAGGAGATCCATGTGCCGCGATAGAATACTTGTGGCAAGGTCTTAATTGCAGCTACCCTGATTATAATTCCCCAAGGATCACATCTCTGTAAGTTTTATATATGATGACCTTTAAATGCATATCTTAACTTACTTTGCCCTCATTCTTTGTGCTGTTACTAAAATTATTGTGCAAACATGCAGGAACTTGTCTTCCAGTGAAATATCTGGAGAGATATCTCCTTATCTAGCCGATCTCACATTGTTACAATCTCTGTGAGCATTTCAATCTATCATGAATTTAATTTATAATCAAGTTCACCGACAATATATTGATCTTGTGTACCAAGTCAGTTTAATTAATACTTTCAATCGCCATTCTAGGGACTTATCAAACAACAGTCTGACTGGATTAGTGCCTGATTTTCTGTTAAAGCTATCATTCTTGACCGTTCTGTAAGTTTACTTAATTTTTGATCCATAATAGAATTTGCTTTGTCATTACATAAAAAGAATAAAAAATCTTACACCTCTTTTTTTTTGCAGAAATTTGAGAGGAAACAAGCTTCAAGGTTCAGTTCCAGCTCAACTTCGTGAAAAAGGGAAGAATGGTTTATCATTAAGGTTTGCTTTTAGTCTTTTAAAGTTCTTGATCAATGTGGGTGAGGTCAACGAAAAAAGTTCAACACTTTTTGTTGCCTTTAAACACCTTTCCATGACATTAACCTTCTTTTAGATAAACCCTATGGGCATATGCGTATTGCTTACTAGTAACTTACCACCTTTTCGTACTTCACAATTCACAAAATTGACCTCACCCATCAATTCCTTGCCGTACGTCATATTGCTTTAGAATTTGGTCTTAAACATAATTATTAGAGGAACGATATTAAAAATTGTATGTACACCCCAATATAGTCTACTTCTCAAAATTCAATGTTATCCTTAAAGAAAATTACTAAAACTGTTAAATAATTTGTAACTACACCCACAAATATTAATTACTTGCTCATGTATATGATAAAATTTTTTATTTTCTCAAACCCTTCTATTTTCTCAAACCCTTAACTTCTCTTTTAAATACTAATTTCAAATATCAAATGATTTTTAAGAAAACAAATTAATTGAAGAATATTAAGAATGAATTAAATCATGATGAAATTATTATATTTAGTTAAAAAGGAAAAAAAAAAAAAGGAAAACATTTTTGAAAGAAAAAAAATAAGAATATACATCAATACATTTGTTTTATTTCAAATATTCCATAAGCAATCACTGATCAATTCAAACTTCTTTTTTCATAATATAATACATTTATTGAACCAAGATAAAAAATTATACCTTGGTCAAGTTAGAATAAACTTGTTCGAATGCTATCATATAATTTTAAAAATTAAACTCAATGAAAAATTAAACCGGGATAAAACTCTCTATACATTTTGAAATTCTATCTTCTCTAAATTAACTGTTTTTTTCAAATATTAATTTTTTTAAAAGAATACAAATTAATTGTAAAGTATTAAGAATATTTAAAATATTCTTAAGAAATTGATTATAAAATGTAAGTTTTAAGTTAATTATTATTAGAAAAAAAAATCATAATCTACTTATCTTATTTGTTGGAAAAAAAAATCTCAAATTTTTAACAAAATTAATTAGATAATAAAATACGTATAATGGATTGTAATTACAAAAATATAGTACAAAAACAATAAAAGAAGTGCAATACTGGTATTAATTTAGGTTTATTTACAAACTAAAGATTTTTCATAGTTTTAAGGACATGTACTTATGAAAAGGGTGTGTGCACAATTTAGGAGGGGTGGAAATATCACCGCTCTAATTATTATCCACTCATACGTTTGTTTTATTGAAGAGTTTAACTGGACCTTTAAAAGAAGAAACATGGATGGGCTATTGGCCTGATGCCTGTTACAATTTCTTTAATTTTTTTTCTTTCGAAATAAGACTGCCTGTTACTTTTACAACTAACAAGCAATAATAATACCGACACTAAGGAGAGCTATATTGTTATGAAATTCAAAGTCTCACAGTGTATCCTCATCTCTCTCGTTTATAGTTTGGATGGAAATCCGGATCTTTGTTCTTCTACATCATGCACAAAAGAGAAAACCATTGCTGTTCCGGTTCTAGCAGCATTTCTTGGAGTTTTAGTCATTGTAGTAGCTGCATTATCTCTTCTTTGGATCAAGGCAAGAAGCCAAGGTACGTGAAGACTTTGCAGCACAAAATTTATCCAAGAAAATATTTCATCAATCATGCTTATGAGACTCGTTAATGGATTTTCAGGCTTCACATTAAACAAAAATAATAGGTCACTGGAAGTAAATCGAAGGTTCTCTTATGCTGATGTTGTGAGAATTACAGACAACTTTAAGAGCATTCTTGGAAAAGGTGGGTTTGGAACTGTGTATCATGGAAACTTAGATAACACACAAGTTGCTGTGAAGATGCTATCACTGTCATCAATCCAAGGTGATAAGGAATTTCAAACTGAGGTATATATGTTTGCAACTTGTACATAAGATTCATTTTCAACTTTTTATAAATGTAAGGCTGACATAAAATTTTATTTATAGGTTGAACTTCTTTTGAGAGTTCATCATAAGAACCTAACAACTCTGGTTGGGTATTGCGATGATGGCACAAACATGGGACTAATCTATGAGTTCATGGCTAATGGAAACTTAGAATCACATCTCTTAGGTTTGTTTATAACTAGTAAAAATTTTTCTAGCTACCAGTAGAATAGACTCAGCATCACTGAAATTTCTGTTCATATACAGTTTATTAAAAGATAATTACATACGTTTATGCCGCGATTTATCTTTGGCAATTCTCTTTCTATGAGAAGATCAAACTTTTTTATTAATTAAAATAATTATAATTGAACATTATTTTTAGATGAAGGGAGCAGTACTGCAGCTATCCTAAGTTGGAAAGCGAGGCTTCAAATAGCAACAGAAGCAGCACAAGGTTTGGAAATATTTGTGTGATTTTCAAGTTTTACTTTCCAGTTTAATTTCCATATCTGTTTTTGTATAGATAGCTGATAGTGAGATATCTAATATTTATTGAATTTAAAATGTAGGATTTTCCATATTTGTGTTTGTATAGATAGCTGATAGTGAGATATATAATATTTATTGAATTTAAAATGTAGGATTGGAGTATCTCCATAGTGGCTGTAAGCCACCCATAGTCCACAGAGACGTGAAGCCTACAAACATTTTATTAAATGAAAATTTTCAGGCAAAAATATCTGATTTTGGTCTTTCACGAATTTTTCCAATTGAAGGTGGAACTCATGTGTCAACAACCATTGTAGGCACTCCTGGATACCTCGACCCTGAGTAAGCATTTGTTTGGAATGAAAGTAACTAAATTAATTTGATTTATAGGAAGTTAAATAGACTTCCTCTTTTGTTCATGGCCTTGCAGGTACTATACATTGAATAGATTGACTGAAAAAAGTGATGTATTTAGTTTTGGAGTGGTTCTCTTACAAATAATTACAGGTAAACCTGCAATGGAAAAATCTAAAGATAGGACTCATATAATTCAATGGGTGAGTTTCATGCTTGCAAAAGGGGATATAGAAAATGTTGTTGATCCAAAATTACAAGGAGATTTCAACATGAACTCTGTTTCAAAAGCTGTAAAAATGGCCATGGCTTGTGTTTCTCAAAGTTCTGCTGAAAGACCAACAATGAATCGAGTGGTGATCGATTTGAATGAATCATTGGCAATTGAGATTGCTCATACAAAGGTTGGAAACGAGACTGAATCCAAAAATTCTAATGAATTGATTAGTTTGGATACGCATTCTGAACTATCTCTTGTTGCAAGGTAGTGCTTTCTCAATGTATCCTACTTCAGTATTTGTGTGTAACTACGAACATTCATCCTGTCTAGTTCTTTGTGAACTGGTGATCACACATAATGCTAGATCACAACCATATTATTAATTAATAGCTCGGGGCAATTAAGAACATGTCTTGTTCTAGTTCCAGAATAACATATTCTAAAGCTTTTCTATGTTTTTCCCTATCTTGGCTAAAAAAACTTTGTACACTTTTTCTTGGGTGTTTTTGTTTGTTCAATATCTATTGTTTACAAAACCATTTGAAATACTGGAAAGAATAATAGTCTCAATCTATGAATTTGCTTAAGATCAATTAGTTATGATATTTCCTTGCCATATATGTGTCTCAATTATGTTGAATGATAATTGGAATATATAACTCATAAAGCATGCCATTTTGTAAAAGTTTGACATTTAGAATAACAGATTTGTGCTAGAATGCTGTAACTTACATTTGCCAAGCAGTACTTCTTAGCTGATCATTACAATTAAACCAAGTCAGAATTGATTTAAACTTTCAGGCAAAAGAAAAATTCTTTCTATCAATTTGGACCACTTCAAAATTTTGAACATTGAATAGTATCAGTTCAAATTAACTTTATATATTATGGTAAGTCAATTGATATAGCTCTATATCAATATCTATTTTCAATCCACCAGTTGGTAATTCATTAGCTTCTTATACTAATATAATCAATTATTTTAGTGTTGTCTTTTTCCATTGTTTGATATTTTAATAGGCATGACCAACATTTCAATTGTGAAGTATTGAATCTCTTGAACTTATTACCAAATAAAGAATTGCAACATGTTGGGTTTTCATAATTATTCAAATTTCGCTCTTACTCTAACGAGTTTACAGGGAGCAAAAATTGTTCAGTGTAATCACATGAAAGATACTTCCAAACAAACTGCGTTGTTCAAGTATTTTATATAAGGTTTACCTTGCAAGAAAGTAAGAACTAAATAAACCAGTCATGTTTCTATGAAATGTGGACTACACCAAAGTTTGTAAAAATTATTAGTTTAGTATGTAATTACATGATATCTCCATTTAAATGTAGTTAAGATATTTAGTATTGCTTTTTTACTTGTTCTCTTAGAATAAATATAATATTAATTTACATAAATAATCCTCTATCATGCTGGTAAATTGATTGTAGAACACAGTAAGATGGTAGTTTAATACAAGAAAACAGAGAAGAATACAGGGGATATAGAGGGCTGCACAGATTAAATATTTTGAACAGTTCCAGCCATTCATTACAAGGACTTGACATTCCAACAAAACATAGATTAGAATCTAATTTGTTAACTGTTTAGGATAAGTAGCATGGCCTTGGGGAGAAAGGCCTTGTTTGGTATTAAAACCTTATCTATTATTCAAATTTAGCACATTACAATATTAATGAACAATTAGCAAACCAGGTTAGTAGCCTAATGTAGTTTGGTGGCAAGAAGCATTTACTTAGTCTAACAATACCTTAGATTTGAATAATTGCACCAATGACAGACTCAAAAAGTTATATGAGAAGGGGCATTATAAAAATATATTATGTAATAATGCTTTTCAAAATTAAATTCTGTCAAAGGCCAACCATTGATCAAGTTGTGATTGATTTGAATGAATCCTTTGACAATTGAAATATATCATAAATCGGTCAGTCATGAAACTGAACATTCTATTAAATCCGTTAGTTTCAATCTGCAATCTGAATTACCTCCCTTTGCAAGGTAGTACTTTCTCAATTCAATAGGTATATGTTACTATGAACAATAGTCTATCTAGTTCTTGTGTATTAGTAATGACATGTAATGACAAATCACAACCAAATTATGAATAGCTTGTGGCAATTAAGAACAGGTCCAGTTCTAGTGCTGGCCTGAAAATCATGTTCTAAAGTTCTTGTATATTTTGCCATTTCTTGGCAAAGGAACTTTGTACTTCTCTTCTTGGGTGTTTCCGTTCAAGTAACATATATCTCTTACTAAATCGTTTGATTTGCAGGAAAGTTAGAATATCATTTATATATATTTGTGCCAAGGAATCTGTTCTTGGTTATGTTGAATATAACTTATAGAGCATACCATTTTAGAAAAGTTGGATTTTTTGAATAACTTATTTATGGTGGAATGGTGTAAGCCATATTTGCCAAGCAGTACTTCTCGCTAATCATTATCATTAAACCAACTCAGAATTGGTCCAAGACTTAAGGGAATAAAAAACAATTTTACCAATTTGGACCACTTCAAATTTTGAAAAAATCTTGGAAAAGTATAGGACAAAAATGATTTGTTTAATAGTCTTATCAATTCTATTATTTTTTTAAATGCCCTTATCAATTCAAATTGACCTTAAATATATCATAAGTCAATAGATATAGCTCTACATTAATGTCATTTTTACATCCATAAGTTGGTTCATTAACTTCTTGTACTTATATAATCAATTAACCAAAATTATTATCTTGTTTATTGGTATTTGATATTGTCAATGGCATGACCAATATTTCAATGGTTAAGCATTCACTCTCTTAAACTTTTTAACATAACAATAAAGAAGTACAATGTATTTGGTTTTAGTTAGTACTCAATTTTCACTTTTACTTTGATAAGTTCATGGGGAGCAAATATAGTTACATGTAATCACATGAAAGGAACTTGCAAACTAGACATTATTGTCCTAATATTTAATATAAGATTTATTGCATATATTATTGAAGTTGGTGGGCTATCAATACTAGGATATTCAAATACTTTACCTTGTATACTGTTTCATGGTGGACTTGATCTTCAAAAAGACTTTCTTAATAAACTAATGTATAGCAGGGCATTATGAGTAATCTTTGGGGGCACTCCCTGTCTCCCATTTTGAGGGTTGGTAAATTTCGTATTTATTAATTACTTTACATATTACCTAGTTTTTAGTAACCATTAGACCTTGGTAAATGTAGATCACGGAATAAATACATATATAATTACACATGAGCACATTTGAACCCAAAATTTTTTGGACAAACCAAGCTTTGATATCATATTGATAGCCATCAAACCCAAAAGCTTAGCCTCTATAATTTGAAGTAGATTGACAAATAACTTTTTCCTTTTCTAGGCTAAGGTCCTTGTTTAAACAGCTCTTATAACTTGTTTTAATAATATATTAAGAGTTGAATTTTGTATGCAAGTACATCATAATATTTAATCACAATAGTTACACATGATGGAAACATTTGAGTTAAATAACATGATCTGCTTATGGCATCATGGATATAGTATGGAGAAAAAATTGACTCAATCCTGAATGTTAAATTCATTATTTATACTTAAACTGTATAAGTTGACCAATGAGAGCCTGAAGAAACTGAAATGGTGATGTAGGACAGTTGGCTTTGGAGTTTGAAGAAGAGATGGATCGAAAATTGTCAAAAAAGAAAAGTGTTTCAAAGAAACGGACATAACTTTTGACTCGGTTGGCGAATTTCCTATTATAATATGTTTTCGGAAAGATCTTTCAGAGTTCTAGAGCGTCCCAACCGGGGTACCCGGTTGACGCTATTTACATCCTCAACGGAGCTGTTTAAGTTTGGTCGTCGGGCATCCGAAGATTTTGGCGTTTTTATTTGTGTTTTATTTGTTTTCCGTTTTTGTTTATTATGAGGATATTTTAGTATTTTTGCTTCTTTTAGGGTTTCTAGGAGCCTATTTAAGGATTCTTTGTTATCAATTGCGATTTTTATTCAATAATATTTCAAGTTTCAGTTTATCTGTATTCTTTATTTTCTGGTGGATTCCAGTTTGTTACTTTGGGGATTACGCTGGTAAACCCTAGAATTTCCGTTCTGCGTCAAATGGAAATGGAGGTATTGCAGTATTTGATCTTTGTATGTCTTACTGGCACCGTTGCTCTTACTGTAATTCTGCGGGTTCATGCCGAGAATAAATCAGGTTTCGATATTTTATTTTCCAAATATCAGTTTTCATTTTTTTCACAAACTTTATATATTATGACTTCCTCTATTACTTTTCTATTTCTCTCTCAGGATTCATCAGCATAGATCGTAGAGCACCGAAAGATTCCAACTATGCAAACGGGATGACAGGAATAAATTACAATTCAGATGAAACATTCGTGGACACTGGTGTAAGCAATGATATATCACCTGAATTCAACAGGGACAATATTGAACAACAATTCTTGAATGTGAGAAGCTTCCCTGAAGGCAACAGAAATTGTTACAATCTGAAACCTGAATCTGGCAATACAAAGTTCTTATTTAGAACAAGATTCATGTATGGAAATTATGATGGGAAGGAAAAGCACTACATTTCGACTTATTTATCGAGTCTGACATGTGGGATGCAGTGGAATTTTAAAATGAATCTAATGTCGTCACCAAAGAAATCATCCCTATTCCGCAGAGAAATTATATTTATGTTTGTCTCATAAATACAGGCCTTGGAACTCCTTTCATATCAGTATTAGAATTGAGGCCTTTGTAGAATAAGACTTAGGTAACTCAATCAGGATCACTGCTCCTGTTAGACCGCAGAAATGTTAATTCGATTTTTAACAAAGCAATCCGGTAAGTCAGTTTATACATGTTATTTAAATTTGGAAAATTAGATTGTTTACTAAGAAACTAAACTGACATGTTACAACAACTTGGATTGAATTGTGGCGCCTAAAAATCACACCATTTGATCATACCTTTTAATCAAATTAATCTATCATTTAAGCATCACACCAAATTATATAATGCAATGTATTATTTTGAACATAATTTCCACAATAATAACTCTGTTTAGGAATTAAGAGAAGGGAGGACATCTATTATCATTTTTAAATTTAATTTGCGTACATAGGTCTCTAATTTATGTTGGTAAAATTGATGTTAAAACACAGGAAGATTTTAGCTTTAATACCACAAAACAGAGTCGTATACAGAGAAGAATGCAGGGGAAAAACAAGGCTTCAGACGCTAAATATCTTGAACAGCTCCAACAATTAATTCCAACCACTTGACATTTAAATGCATGCTATAGAGGACCATACAAAAAAAATTTGCTCAGAATGACAACACATTTTTAAAGCTATTTAAAAATCAAAATGAACATTTTTCATGTCATTACTATTTATTTCAAATGAAACAATTTAACACTAAGAAAATTCATTTTGCCTCTAAATCTATACGCTCATGATGTTGATAAAATGACACAAGATTTTATGTAGTTTAATGATCTACGTCGGGAAGCTCGACCCTTGCATGACGTAATCCAATTTTTTCTTTTTTGGAAAGACATGACGTTTGAGTACTATTAAATTTCGCTAGTGGCTAGTCTGTGACAAGCAGCCTTGAAGTCAAATAAGATCAAAGAGTAGTTTAATATACAATTTGGCTCTCCTTGGACAAGTTTATGTGCAACCTTTGCAATTTTGATGCTGAAGTGTACTCAACTCTGTTATAGTCTAGTTAATATAGTAGAGGTAATGCAGTCAGGGCAAGAATTTTGGTCCTCCACTGCAGTATCTCAAATTAATCATCTTTACAAACCACCAAAGTGTCCAAAATCAAAAATCTAATTATATCTCCATCACTAATTCAAGTACACAAATCAAGACTAACAAAGCATAATTTCATGTTTTTCCACCAATGAAACTCCTATTCTTAAGTAACTCTAAAAATCACAAGAAATCATGTGTAAACTCCTTTATCGATCTAGAACTTCAGTTGCAGAATTGATAATTTTCTCGGCTTCAATTAAAAAATAAATTTATTGGATTACTTATATTAACATCAAATTTGTCAAGCAGAAGTTTTCTGCTAACAACTTAATTGTCATCCAATTTAATTACTCAATGAAAATTATCATATCATAATTATTTTTCTAGTACTGTTTCCATACCAAAATTTTTCACTCCTTATAAACTCAGATTAAAAATATTAAAGTAAATCTCTTTTTTATTCATGATGACTGTTCTCCATCTTCAAGCATTACAGATTTATTCAACATTTATGTCGTCTTGACTTCTATTTTCAAACGTACTCTATATGTTAAAATTGTTGGTTATGTGAATTGATTGAATCTATAATAATTTCTTCATGTTCATTCTTGTACAAAACACGTGAACCAACTAGTATTTAAAAAGAAAAAACACTGCAAAGTTTTAAGTCAATGCATTTATATTAGGGAAAATTTCATTGTCATCTTTATGCTTTGGAAAAGTGACTTTTTCTTTTTTTAATTAACAATACAAATTAGCTTTGATGTTCCATAAAGTTTTCAAAACACATCAAAATAATCTCTTTAATCAGTCAACTAATAGTCAAAGCAAATGGAATGACAAATGACTCATTTGCCCCTTATTTTGGTTACAATGTTTTAATTACTATTTTTACCCTAGTGGAAAAAATATTTGAAATAAATAAATATATAATTAAAAACTTTTTTACTAAATTTAAAAAAAAAGAAAATAAATTAATAATTAAAAAAGCCACCCGATATAACACGAGTGTGTTAAGAATTTGGTAAAATAAAAGGGGATCTTGGTCCCACATCAGTAAAGAAGCAAGGGTGAAAAGATTTTCAAGCTTATATAAGGAGTACAATACTTTTGTTTTCAATTGTCCCAGTCAACTTTAAGTATTATATTTGACTCTAATTAAAATTTTTTCTTGTTCCTCTTATTTTAGAGTATAAAAGAATATGAATTAATATATGTTTTGAAGAGTGTGTATGTATTGAGGTTGTAGGATTTAAAAGAATAGAATGCATGATTGTAACAATTTTCCATTAGTGAATTTCTTTTTGAGGGCCATAGTTTTTTTCTCCTATTTTGGAGTTTTCCTTGTAAATTTTTGTGTTTTAATGATTGTTATTATTTTTTAATTTATTTCTTTATTATTCTACGTAAGGCAGGTCTCTAGGGGAAGGTTTTGGGAGCCAATTTTCCTAACAAAGTGCTCATCATCTAATTTTTAGTATTGCAATTTTAAGTTTTGGATTTGTAAAGAAACTGAAAGAATTGAAATCCCACTCCACTTCTCCAATCAACCGATCGGTTGTTTGTTGGACAAGTCAAGGTCGCTGCATCACTTCTTTACAAAAGTAATTTGAGGTCTATTAGTGTCCTTTAATAAATTAATTATTTTATTTGATGCTTTTTGAACAATGAAGATCACGTGAACTCCCAAGGTTTCAAGTCAATTAATTTATATTACTTTTGTATTAAAGTCTTTACTTTCATATTTTCCAAGAAATTGATCGAAACAAAAAGACGTGACCTCAACTTAATTTCGTGTAGTCTTCTCAAGCCTTCCAACATATAAGCCAATGATTGATTATACTTTCGTTTTCTGGTAGGTTAAGTTTATATGAACTCAGAAGTTTCAAAGTCAAAAGTTCTCAATTTCTTTTCACTTGTTTACTAATTAAAAATCCTAACAAGTGAACGAGAATTTACTTTGTGACTTTTTATTACTGTATAATCTAAAAATTATTAGAAAAAAATGTGCATGTTGTATTTAAGTTGAGAATTAAATTTTAGTTGGAAAGAGATCGAATTTGATTTCTCCCAAGGCTAGTTCCTTTTTCTGATTTCCTCTCCAAATAATTTGATCCCTCTCATTTCCATTAGTAATTATTAATTCTGCCAAAGCTCAATCATAAAAGGAAAACATGGGTGGGATGTTTCAAAATAGTGAAATTCACAAAATTGAGACTAATTCAGTAGTAAATCACTTGCACATATTTTAATCCAACTATATATATTTCATGTCATATATCCTCTTCCACATTTCTCATAGTTGTGAATATATATATATATCGTGGACCTAGCTTTGAGCCAAGAGGGGCACGTGCTCCCTTGAAAGTTTGTAATATTAGTTATTACATATTTAATTGTATATAGATATTGAAGCATAAGATCACTAGTATTGAAATGCATTGATGGCAAGGAGATTGTAGTTGATGTCCTAGTGCACAGGATATCTCATTCATTACTTGGTGAATATAGTAGATTTATTTAAAGAAATTATCAAACATTTACAAAATTTGAAAGTAAATTGAAGTTATTTTAAACAAATATTTTGAAAGTTCTTTTTTTTTTTTTAATTATTTGTTTATTTTGTTCAAATGAGGTGGTGTGACTAATGTTTAAAAGTAGATTAAATGTTAAATAATTAGTTTTATTTTAACATTTAATTTAATATTAGATTGAAAAAATATTGTGGAACTTCCTTTACTTTAGCAATAATTTAATTTTAAAATGAATATTTCTTTATTTATGAATAAATATATATTTAATAAATATATTAACTCAAATCTTGAACATTATTTATATGTTCTTCCTGAACAAATTTTCTAGGTCCGCCACTATATGTGTATGTGTGTATATATATAATCACAAATTTCATCGTTTTACAAATTCCTGAACTATTTTTACCATATTTTTAAAATTAAACAATAAAAAAATGGAAAATAAAGGAATTTTTTGAAAAAAATTATTTATTTATTTGAAAAATTATATTCTTTTCAAACATATAAATCTCACATCTATTACCATTCATACAAAACAATTTGTATATATATATTACATTTCATAAAGAAAAAAATGAATGGTTTGGACGCAACTCTTATATAAGATGTTTGCATGTGAAAACTCCTATGCTAAAAATATTATTTAAAACGCTATGAGAAGGAGAAGGCATAAACAAAAGCTAAAACGGGAGGTTTCCACTCAATCAATACTAGGCTTAGATTGTTGCACATGGTGCAAATCGAGAAATGCTTCAATGTGAAGCATGTTTACATTCAACTTATTTAAATTATATAGGCGACAAATAAATATTGACATGTGAGACTCATACCAAATGATAGAATTATATGAATGATTTGGTCCATTTGGATATATATCTAAATATGTAGAAGTTTTCTTTTCATCAAATATTCAATATATATCGGATTGCTCTTAATTTTCTTAATGGGAGAGTCTCTTTACCTAAAAAAAGTGTAGTTAATCACATATCAAACAACTCAGGAGTACTCAAATTCTATCGTTTACGAGACAGTTTGGATTTTGTTTTTTAAGTTAAAGTTTGCCAAACTAAGAATATAAATTTTGCATCATAACCGCGTAAACTTGTCCGCACCTAATATTAATAATGGATGGACAAAGCTCATTGCAATAATTAAGACTTGTTTACAAAAGGGGAAGCAAGATTTATCAATGAATACCATATTTCATACTTTTCGACTAGTGAAGATCACCAGAACCCAAAAGTCTTCAAGTCAATGTGTTTATATAATTTTGTATAATTTACTCTGATTGATCAACAAAACACGTGCCCTTTGTTCGTGAGTCTTCCCAAGTCTTCCAACAAATAAGCGATTAATTACTTTAGGTTCAATAATACTTTACATTAAAGTGGGAAATCGAATCTTTTGAGCACAAATGTTTTATGAAGTAGGTCCAATCAGTGAATTATTAACAAATCTAATCAATCAGTTTTTCAAACTAATTAAACATATAGAAAGCTTGACTAATGACTTTTAAACAAAAATGAAGAATTAAGTGAACCAAAGAACAGTAATTCTTCTTAGCAAAAGAGACCGCTTACCTATATTGAGAATTATATTTAAAACTATACTTGCAATGGTTGATTTCATTTAAAGAATAAAAAATATAATCAACAATAAAAATAACAGTCAGTTTCAAAATAATAATAATAATAATAACAGTTGTTTTCAATGGGTGTGCAGATCTACTGTCAAGTCTTTTGTGGCGTGTTCGAAGAGTTGTAGAAAGGGTAGTAATCTCCAATACTGGATTCACACTTGAACAATATTCAACCAATCCCAACAGTGCATGCATAACCCACAATCATTGTCAAGTCTTTTGTGGCGTGTTTGAAGTGTTGTACAAAGGGTAGCAATCTCCAATACTGGATTCACACTTGAATGGTATTCTTCAACCAATCCCAACAGTGCATGCATAACCCACAATTGTGGGTTAAGACTTAAGCCATATTCAAGATGGGTTATGATAGTGGGTTGTGCTAATATATATTTTTATTTTTTATTTGTTTAATATTACTTCTTTTAATAAAGTAAGCATTTTTTTAAAGTATAATATTTTATTTTATTTAAAAATCTAAACAAATTAATGTTTTTAAATTTTAATTAGTAATGTTTTTAAAAAAATATATAAAATATACTTTTAAAAAATCATTTTAATATTTTTATTTGGAAAGTAATTTGATCCAATTTTGTGAAATTTGATGGATTAAATACGTGGTAGTATTTGTATTACATTCAGTCCAATCAATATAATCAAATTTTAATCTAATACAATCATTTATAGAAGGAGTTGAAGTCTTTCTGCAAAATAAGGTTGGAAATTAATTTCTTTTGCTTTGACAGTCTAGCACGTTCTCAACTATTTTACTAATACAAAATGAGATTTCTTTTTGCAAACTAACCAATTTCCAAAGGGTCCTTTCCCAAAAGCAAATCCACCAACCGAAAAAAGCAAACCACCAACCATAATCCGATTAGAATATTAAATCATCATCAAAACTGAGATTCCTTCTTTCTCAATCAAACCACCAAAACCAATCAAAGTTGGATAGGTAACCTTGAAATCTAATAACAATTATTTTTTAACAACTAAGCATGGTTTCTTATGGTTAAAAGAAATTTCTTCACACAGTCATTCATACTTTAAATGATAGTGGTTTGAATCTTACAATATGTATTTAGCATTTGGGAAATTGTCTCCACATATTGTGGGAATAGATTTCTCCGATTATATGAGTATATTTTTAGATTACACATATAATGTTTAATCTCAAAATGTAGATAAACTTGACATATAATATTTGATTTCAACATAACTCGACATGTGACAGTTGTTGTTAGATTACCTGCAATTATTTTAAAATATATTTACATAAAATGCTCCTGTGATTTAATTTTTTTACAAGTGGATTTAAGTTTATTTTTAAATTATACAAAATTGTATGCCGTTGGTGAAAGACAATCTAAAAAATGAATAGTGGAGATCTCATTTTTCATTTTTTTAAGTTTTTTTTTTCAGATTTTTTTTTAATTTTATTTTCTTAAAAAGATTATTTTAACAAAACATGAATCTCCAACATCCATTTTGGATATTGATTATGGAGGTTTTTTTTTTAATTAATTAATTTAAAAAAAAAAAACATTTTTTTTTAAAACTATTGAGAAATTTTGATTATTTCATTCAACTTTATTATTAACAGTTAGAATTAACTATAATTACTTGAAGTAGTGGGGGAGGAAGTGGTTTTGATGTAATGGTAAAACCAAAAAACTACCCACTTACCTTATAAAAGATTATGGGTTCAACTCACAAGTCTTATTTAATATGGGTAATAGTATATGTGGGTTGCCCCCTCTCTTCTTCTAGAAGTTGATCTTCAGGCCGCTTCTAGGAATCATATCGTAGTTGATTCCAGTAATAAAATAAAATAAAAACCTAAAGCAGTGAGGGTTTCACATAAGTGCAATTACTTCTTATTTCAAAAGGTAAAATAGAAATTTGACTGAAATTTCTGCTATTTACTAGTCAATATTGCACGTCCTTAAATTTGGGGGTCTGAGTCGTGTGATGGTAAATGCTTGCAATTCCATCCTAAGCAACTGACCAAGAAACCAGAACAGCAATGGAGATTCGCAAGCTGTTGATATTTGCATTTCTTAGTATCGGTACTCTCACAGTTCTCGTCCATGCCCAGAGTCAAAGAGGTTAGAGTAGTTCAGGTTTTGAATATTAGATTTGCTTATAGTTTTATAATTTATTCACTAACTATTATTAATTTCTCTGCAAATCTCTGCAGGCTTTATTAGCATCGATTGTGGGTTGCCTGAAAATTCTGTGTACACTGAAAAGAAAACAGGCATAAATTACACTTCAGATGTAACCTTCACAGATGTTGGTGTAAACTACAATATATCAAGTATATACAAGAAAGACACCCTGGAACAACCATTCCTGACAGTCAGAAGCTTCCCCAGAGGAATGAGAAATTGTTACACTCTAAAACCTGCTCATGGAGATGTCAAGTTTCTTATAAGAGCAAGTTTCATGTATGGAAATTATGATGGCAAAAATAAACTACCACGTTTTGATCTCCTTCTTGGAGCTGATGTGTGGGATTCAGTTGTATTACCAAATGCATCTGCCATTGTTTACAAGGAAATAATCCATGTTCCTCCAAGAAATCATATAGATGTCTGTCTTGAAAATAAAGGTTCAGGCACGCCTTTCATATCTTCGTTAGAATTAAGAGCCTTGCAAAATTCCAGTTATCCAATAATTTCGGAAACTGCATCATTACTCCTTTATCAGAGACTGGATATCGGTTCAACAGCCAATACAAATGAAACATACAGGCACGTTGTTTTGCAGTATAACAGAAGTTTTTTGTGATTGATTATATGTTATTAATTTAATTAAAACTGTAATATATAGGTTCAAAGATGATGTTTATGATCGCATATGGTCACCCTACACAAAATTCAGCTGGGTAACATTAAGTAGCTCGCTCAAAGTCGTCAACTCCCGTATGAATGACTACCAACCACCGTCTGAGGTTATGCAGACAGCGGCCATGCCAGCAAATGCTAGCGATTCATTGGTATTCAACTGGAAGCCTAGTGATCCCACAACATTGTTCTATGTATACTTTCACTACGCCGAGCTTGACAAGTCCCAAGCCAAAAACCAGACTAGAAGACAGAATATCTATTTTAATGGCAAGTTGTGGTTTGGGCCAACAATTCCGTCTTATTTATACTCGCGTATATCATACTCCACTCGACCCTCTAGAGGAGAAGAGCTTGAGTTTTCAATAAAAAGAGCTGAGGAATCACCACTGCCACCCATTCTCAACGCCTTTGAGTTATATATATCAAAAGAATTCCCGCAATTGTTATCCAACCAAGAAGATGGTATGCTTCTTCTAACTCAAATGTAAATTTTCTAATGTGAACGTTATCGTTCACTAAAGATACTGGCTTCAACTCTTTCCGCGAAATTTTAGATCAAAGACAAAATAAATTATTTTCTCTAATCAATATTTAATAAGTTCAGCTAAACTTTAATATACGCATAGAGAAAATGTATACTGATGTCAAAAGAATATTTTAAATTTTTGTATCAGTTGCAAATATCAAAATTTATCTCTCTTTTTCTAATGGATTTTGCTTAATTTGTTCTTCTGTATGCATATAAAACAATATATTAGTTGATGCTATAGTAAATATCAAGAGAAAATATGGAGTGAAAAGAAATTGGCAAGGAGATCCATGTGCTCCTATAAAATATTTGTGGCAAGGTCTTAATTGCAGCTACCCTGAAGATAATCCCCCACGGATCACATCTCTGTGAGTCTTATAGCATCCTATACTTCTTCGCCTTGTTTTATTTGTATTGTTACCAAAATTATTATGTAAACATGCAGGAACTTGTCTTCCACTGGAATATCTGGGGAGATTTCTCCCTATATATCAAGTCTCACATTAATACAATCTTTGTAAGCATTTTAGTTTAACATGAATCTCAATTGAAGCTAATGTTTACCTATTGTATATTGATGATGCCTAGTCAATTTTATTAACATTTTCAATCACAATAACAGGGACTTATCATACAATAATTTGACTGGACCGGTGCCCGATTTTCTGTCACAATTACCATTCTTGAATGTGTTGTAAGTTGCCTAAGAGTGATGCAAAATAGATGTTTTATTGTCATTAAAATTTAGATAAAGAAAGATCACATACTATTCTTTTTGCAGAAATTTGAGAGGAAACAGTCTCCGGGGTTCAGTGCCAGTTGGACTTAGTGAAAAATGGAAGAATGGTCTATTGTCATTAAGGTTTGTTATTTTCTTGTAGTTCTAATTTGGAGAGGACTAAAGAATTATTCAAAAGAAGGCTAAATAGCAATTAAGTCCTGAATTTTTTTTCCTTAATTTCAAGTAGTTTGTGACGGTTCAATTTGTAGTCTCCTTATTTTTCTTTAAGTACTAAACTGGTTCTTCTATAATGAAAGTTAGGGTCATTAATTAATTTTCTCCATGGATAACTTAAGGCCCCATTTGGTACATGAGATTGGATAGAATGAGATGAGATAAGATTGGATGAGATTAAATTAATAGTATACTATGTTATAGTTGGGATTAGATTGGATTGGATTTAACTAAATTAATTTAATATTTGCATAAGTTGAATTTTAAATAAAAATATAATAAATTAATCTTTAAGTATATTTAACATAAATAAAAAATAAAAGTGTAAAAGTTAAATAAATAAAAATAAAAAATTATTTTTTAATAAATTTGAAATGTATAAACTTCATAAAACTATTAAATAAATTTATAATTATTAAATATTTTTAACATTATAATAAATTATTATATTTTTTTAAGAAAAAAAAATTTTAAAATAAATAAATTAAAAAATGTTTTGAAATCCCACATTACCCACTAGCAATAGCGAGATTTCCAGGTCCTACTGATGGAGAACTTTTTAGGTGAGACCCGTCAATTTTAGATGAGAATTTTTCCATCCAAAGCTAGCTCCAAACACGAGCATTTAAGGTTTGAGAAAATTTTTCCCAAACACAATGTATTTTGCAATTGCTAAACACAGTCTAATGGTATTGAATTACACATATTAAGTTGTTATTTCTTTATTTTAATTAGTCAAAACACTTAAAACTATCCAAAAAATTCTGGAAAAAAAAAGTGAGAATTTTTTACTTTAATTTAATTACAAATCACTAAAAGATATTTAAAAAATTATATTCCAAGTCTATTTTTTCAAAATAATATATTTTCAAATTTATTCTAATTTTGTATTATATAATTTTTTTCCATGATACTTACAAGAAATATATTTGAAAATAAAAACTTTAATGCATCTCATCCCAAATTATTTTAGAATTAAATTCCTATAATTTAATTCATAATTTAATAATTCATTTTTCTAGTTGCTTTCTTAAAAGTATTAATGTATGAAAATATATAAAGATCATTAATTCTACTATATTTTTTAATCATGTTTTAATTATGAATAAAATGTTATTAATATGTACATAAAAATGTTTTATAATTTTTTAAATGATTTATTTTTAGTTGTTTGTATCAAATTAATTAAAATTACATAACAACAAACAACAATAAAGGTATAAATGTCAAATTGCTAATTTTTAGATAATTTAACTTAAAAGACAAACAAGTTTACAATATATTAAAAAAAAAAAACATATTATTCAAGTTTTAGATTCAGTCACGATTTAGTATATTGTAAATGTTAGCACTTTTCAGTATTTAAACAAAAAAACAAACAACCCCTTCATAAATAATCAAAACTTCTAAAGTGATGTCATTCTCAAACCTAAACAATTGCATAGGTTGGAACACTTACAGTTTAACACTTAGAACTTCAAAATTATCATAACAAACAATTTTAATTACTTGTCTTTTGATAATAGAATTGTTTTGAGACAACAATATTGAGAAACCAAAAGAAGTTAAGTGATTCTCTCACCTCTTTTTTTTTTAAAGCAATTCTCCAATAATTTATTAAAAATAGGAAAAATAATAATTCCAGGTAAAACAAAATCATTGTTGCATAATTATGTCATTGATTACAAAGAAAGAAAAAAATTGAATTAGATTAAGAATAACCAAAACTAAAAAATAGAAAATGAAAGAAAGAACCCAACAATAGAAGATGAAAGAGAAGAATGAAGAAAAAAGAGAAAACAAAAGCAAGAAGGTGGCTTTTTGGTTATAAGGACAAGCCATTTTTTCATTTTTTTTTTTTGGAAAAGACATTTTATAATTGCAAATAGAGTTTTATTACAAGTAAATCAGGTCAAGGTCATTTCTGATATTGCAAAGTGTAGATAAAGCCAAAATTAAAATTTTAAATCTTAATGCTAGGTGCAATAAGTAAATGAGTGTGAGGAGTTTTTTTTTTTTTTTTTTGGGGTGACAATAAAACCACCCATAATATAATTTCTGGTCACACTTAGGTTGATCCCAGTCATCAAAGATGTTTTCCAAACTCATTTAGCATATAATGATTAGAGCAAATTGCAATTTACCTATTTGAGGTTTCTTAATTGCACATACATTGAATTTGACCCCTTAATTAACTCTCTCTCTTATTAGTCAACATCAGTCAACTTTAACGGTAATAAAGGCATTTTGCTCTTTTTTTAAAAAAAAAACATTTGCTTATATAATACAAATTCAAGCATATTTTTTAAGAAAATAAAAAGGATGAATCTCCATTATTCAAATCTGAGAAGGAGATCAAAAGAATTCAAAAAATTAAAAATTTTGGAAGTGGAGATCTATATTGGATCTCCACCATCCATCTTCAATATTAGATTTCTATCATGAGGATCTAAATTCGATGGAAATTCAAGTGTGGCCTAGATCTCCATTGCAGTGGCCTTTCCCCACTACAAAATGGCCTTGTTGTGAGAGAGGAGGTTGCTCACTTCCCTAGTCAACATGACATGTTCAACAATTGATGAACATTTTCAAAAAAGAGAAAAACGTATTTGTAAAATGTTAATGACAGGCCCTAAGTGTTAACCTAATCTTCTTTTGTTCGTAGCGTGGATGGAAATCGAGATCTTTGTCTTTCAATATCTTGCACGAAAAAGAAAAACGTTGCTGTTCCCCTTCTAGCATCATTTCTTGCAGTTTCATCAGGACTCTTAGTCGTAGCTGCATTTTCTATTCTTTGGATCCTCAAAACAAGAAGCCAAGGTATGTGTAGACTTCGCAGCACAAAATTTATCCAAAAAAGTATTCTATGAATCTTGCCTGTGAGACTCATTAATGTATTTTCCAGGCATCAATGGGAACAAAATTAATTGGTCACAGGAGCCCAAAAATCGAAGGTTCTCTTACTCTAATGTTGTCAGAATAACTAACAACTTTCAGAGGATAATTGGAGAAGGTGGTTTTGGAACCGTTTATTATGGAATCTTAGATGATGTGGAAGTTGCTGTGAAGATGCTCTCATCATCGTCAATTCAAGGCCATAACCAATTTCAAACTGAGGTATATATGCTCACATGTTGTATTGATAATTTTCAACTTCTCAAGTCTAAGACTAACACAAGGTTATATTTATAGGTTGAACTTCTTTTGAAAGTTTATCATAAGAATCTAACAACCTTGGTTGGATATTGCGATGATGGCACGAACAAGGGACTAATCTATGAGTTCATGGCTAATGGAAACTTAGAATCACACCTCTTAGGTTTGTTCATTATTTTGTTAAATTTTTTCTAGCCACCAATACAATAGAATCTGCATTGCTCAAATTTCGGTTCATTTTTTTTAACAGATTTTTTCTAGTTACATAAGTTGATCTATCCTGCTTTTTATTTTTGCCAATCTACAATCTGTGAACAGATCAAAGTTTTTTGATTGATTGATACTTCTTATAGATGAAGGAAGCAGTGCTGCAGATATCTTAAGTTGGGAAGGGCGACTTCGAATAGCAACAGAGGCAGCACAAGGTTAGGAAATATTTGTATGATTTTTAATTATTAATTTTCAGTTTAATATTTTCCACATGTATATTATATAACTAGTTGATACTGATATAACTAAAATTTATTGCATTTGAAATGTAGGGTTGGAGTATCTTCACAGTGGCTGTAAGCCATCCATAGTTCATAGAGATATAAAGCCTACAAATATCTTATTGAATGAAAAATTTCAGGCAAAGATATCTGATTTTGGGCTTTCAAGAATATTTCCCATTGAAAGTGAAACTCATGTGTCTACGATCATTGCAGGCACTCCTGGATACCTTGACCCTGAGTAAGCATATTTATGGAATGGAAGTAACTTTATTAATTTCATTTATTGGATGTTAATATGGACTGAGTCCTCTATGCTAATGGCCTTGCAGGTATTATAAATCAAATAGATTGACTGAAAAAAGTGATGTGTATAGTTTTGGAGCAGTTCTTTTACAGTTAATCACAAGTAAACCTGTAATTGAAAAATCTGAAGAAAGGACTCATATAACTCAATGGGTGAGTTTCCAGCTTGCAAAAGGGGATATCAAAAATGTTATTGATCCTAGATTACTAGGAGATTTTGACATGAACTCCGTCTGGAGAGCTGTAGAAATAGCTATGGCTTGTGTTTCTCAAAATTCATCCAAAAGGCCAACCATGAAACAGGTTGCGAGTGATTTGAACGAGTCCTTGGCAATTGAAATAGCTAGATCAAAGGTTGGCCATGAGACTGCTGAACATTCTAGTAGATCAATTAGTTTAAATCTGCAATCTGACGAGTCACGTCCTGTTGCAAGGTAGTGTTTTCTCAATGTATCCTACTTCTATTACTTACATCACAATGTATCCTATTTCAGTGTAAATAAATATGAACATGTGTCTTCCTTGATTGATAACTGATGTGATGGCAGATCACTACCATATTATTAACATATAAACCATTGGGCTAGCAAGATGAATGTGTCCCTACAAATTAAAAATTAAAATTTTCTATTCATTTTCTTTTAAATCAAGAGTGAGAAAGAATAAATATATTGAAGGTGAATGACAACTCTTGGATTATAAAGAAATAGATTGATGAATGTATAAGTTATAATTTTAAATCGAAATTTTAAGTTTATGAAGTCTAACAAATAATAATTATAATCATCATTCAATGTGGCTTGATGATAGATAACTCTTATTCAACTTAACAATAACTCAAATTCGAGTGGCTACACTACATACAGTATTAAAAAAAACAACAATAATCACGAAAAAGTCAATACATCCGATGACTTGTAAACTTCGGATTAAAATTATCAAAATTATTTCATCCTTTAAGAGAAACAATATATTGCTAGAATGTTGTAAGTCACATTTACCAAGCAGTATGCAGCTGATCACTACAATTAAACATAATTAGAATTGGTTTGAACCTTCAAGGTGCAATTATCAATTCTATCAATTTGGAATAGTAACAAAATTATGAACGTAGAAATGTATGAAATAGAGAAGATATATCTTTAACAATCTTATCAATTTAAGTTGACCTTAAGTATTAGGATATGTCAATTGATATAGCCATTGATGTTCCTTTTAAAACTTCAAGTTGTTAACTCATTACTTTCTTATACTAATATAATCAATTATAGTAGTGTTGTCTATTTCCATTGGCACTCGATATCATAGTTGGCATGACCAACGTTTCAATGGTAAACATCGAATCTCTTAAATTTATTATAAAAAAAAAAAAAAATTGCAATGTGTTTGGTTTTAGTAATTACTCAAATTTTACTCTTACTTTGACAAGTTCATATGGAGCAAAAGTTGTTATATGTAATCACATGAAAGTAATGTCCAAATAAATGGTCTTTATTCAAAGTATTTTATAGAATATCTATCATTTATATTATTACAAAAAAAGTAAAAATCTAAAAAAACCTGTGCTTCTACAAAATGTGGACCACTCCAAATTTTGTGAAAATTATTACTTCAGTTTTCAATTACATGACATTCCATTTTGATGTAGTGAAGACATTCATCATCGCTCTTTACTTGTTCTCACAGGATGAATCTAATATAATTTTACATAATTGATCCTCTGATTTGAGCTAGTAAATCAATTGCGGAACTCAGAAAGATGATAGCTTTAATACAAGAAAACAGATAGCTTACAAGAAAACAGAGAAGAATGCAGGGGATAGACAGCGCTGCACAGACTAAGTATGTTGAACAGTTCCAGCTATTAATTCCAAGGACTAGACATTCCAGCAGAACATGGATTAAGATCTAATTTGTTTGTTTAGGATAAGTAGCATGACCTTTGGGAGAATGGCCTTGTTTGGTATAAAAACCTCATCTATTATTCAATTTTAGCACATTACAATATTCATGAACAATAAGCAAACCAGGTTAGTAGGTGCGGTAAAATTGAAAAAATATTATGCTGAAAATCTAATTGTTTAAAGATGGTAAAAATATTGTTGCTTAATATGGTTTGGTAAAAAAATATTCATTCAGTCTAACAATGTCTCAGATTTGAGTAAAGACGGACCCGAAAAGTTACATGAAAGGGGACACTATAAAACAATAGAATGTAATAATACTTTTCAAAGTTAAATTCAGCCAAAAGGCCACGAATCAAGTTTTGATTGAGAATGAGTCCTTTGACAATTGAAATAGGTCATAAATTGGTCGGTGGTGAAACTGAACATTCTATTAGATCCATTTGTTTCAATATGCAATGTGAATTACCTCCCTTTGCAAGGTAGTACTTTCTCAATTCGATATGTATATGTAACTATGAACATTTGTTAAGCTTGTTCTGATCTTACGTATTAGTAATGGCATGTAATGACAGATCATGACCAAATTACAAATAGCTTGTGGCAATTAAAAACAGGTCTTGTTCTAGTGCTGGCCAGAAAATCATATTCTTTAGCTTTTATATATTTTTCCCTGTCTTGGCAAAGGAGCTTTGTACGTCTCTTCTTGGGTGTTTCTGTTCAAGCAACATATCTCTTAGTAAATCATTTGACTTGTAGAAAAGTGGAATATTTTCAATCAGTAAATGTCAGTTGATGCTACAATGAATATCAAGAAAATATATCAAGTGAAAAAGAATTGGCAAGGACATTCTTGTGTCCCTAAAGATTACTTGTGGCAAGGTATTAATTGCAGCTATGATGATTTTGGACCACCCGGGATTGTGTACCTGTAAGTCTACACCTCTAATTCAAGCACTTCTACTACTTAAGTTTGATCAAATAGTCAACTTATAATTTCATGGGATCGAAAACAGGAATTTATGTTTAAGTGGAGTGAATGAGACAACTACTTTTATATTCAGTCTTAGTTTGATACAATATTTGTAAGCATGTCAATTTTATGTAACCTGGAATTGTGCACCGATCGACTTACAGTGACAGAAATCATGGCAGCTCAACATTTCAAATCATTATTTCAGGGACTTTTCAAACAATAGTACAGGACCAGTACCTGAATATCTAGCAGAGCTACCATCCTTGAGTGTATTGTAAGCTACTTTGGATTATAACCATAAGAAAAGTTTACGTATATATATATATATATTCTTGGTCGTGGAAACCAATAATATTTGCCTTTTTTTTTTTTTTTTGGCAGAAACTTGAGTGGCAACAATCTCAAAGATTCAATTCCAACTGAACTCCTTGAAAAAGAGAAGAATGGTTTGATATCACTTAGGTCTGCTTTCAGTCTAAAGTGTTATTAATCAATATGTTTCTAATTCATATATTTCTCTGATACCATGAAAGTTAAGATCTTAATGCAATTGCACAAAGCATGCTGTTAGTAGTTACTATTTCAAATCTTACCATTTAATCATCATCTATTGATTCCAGATTGGAGGGGAATCCAAATCGTTGTCGTTCAGGATCATGCAAACAGAAAAACAAGTTCATCATTCCAGTAGTAGCTTCAGTTGTTCCAGTTTCTATCATCTTTATTGCATTGGCTACTTTGTGCAGTCTCAAAAGGAGAAAACAAGGTATGAAAAAAAAACATGAATATCTAAAGTGTTGGAACATACACTAATTCAATTTACTGATAATATTGTCCATCAGATGGAAAGAAGAGTATCAAATTATTGGAAATGAGAGAAACTTTGGAGCCAAAAAATCAAAGGTTTTCATGCTCTGATGTGGAGAGAATTACCAACAACTTTGAAAGAATTATTGAGGAAGGAGTGTTTGGAACTGCTTACTATGGCAGCTTAGATGACATTCAAGTAGCTGTGAAGATGCTCTCTCCATCATCAATTCAAGGGTACAAGCAGTTTCAAGCTAAGGTATATAATTGTAACTTATACGTAGTTTTGACATTATTTCCTGTCATGAGGCTGAGATATGATTTTCATTTACAGGTGCAACTTCCTACAAGGGTTCATCATAAAAACTTGACATCGCTAGTTGGATATTGCGATGATGGCACAAATATGGGACTAATGTATGAGTTCATGGCTAATGGAAATTTAGGCACACATCTCTTAGGTTTTCTTTTCACTTTCTGTCATACTGTGATCCATGTTTCATTCATCAAAGCAGAATTGTTATATAGAGACCTACGTATTATTTTATCGATTCAGGCAAGACTAGCGTAAATATCTTAAGTTGGGAAAGGAGACTTCAAATAGCAACAGAGGCAGCCCACGGTTGATAGGATTCGAAGTATATGATATACAAATTTCTTTTTTGCTTTCTACAATTTTATATTGTTGTAACTTGTAAGTCAACTAGAAAGCATTGAATGTAACATGAAAGACTGGAATATCTCCACAGTGGTTGTCAGCCACCTATAATTCATAGGGATGTGAAATCTGCAAACATCTTATTAAATGAAAAGCTACATGCTAAGTTAGCAGATTTTGGCCTTCCTCGAAGTTTTCCAGTTGAAGGTGGAACTCATATGTCGATGAAGATTGCTGGCACCCCTGGATATCTTGATCCCAAGTAAATAGTCATGTCTTTATTTCATAAAAAATGCTCAGTTTCTTGATCTACTATAGATTACCAGACTCAGTGATTATGACTTTGATATTGCAGGCACTACAAATCGAACAAGTTAACTGAAAAAAGTGATATATATAGTTTTGGAGTGGTTCTCCTAGTAATAATCATAGGTAAGCCTATGATTGGAAAATCACACGGGAGGACCCATACAAGTCAATGGGTGAGTTTCAAGCTCGCAAATGAAGATATAAAAAATATTGTTGATCAAAGACTACGGGAAGATTTTGACATCAATTCTGTTGGGAAAGCAGTAGAAATAGCTATGGGTTGTGTTTCTCCAAATTCAGCAAAAGAACCATCCATGACTCAAGTAGTCATGGAACTTAAGGCATGTTTGGAGATTGAAGTAGCTCACACAACTGGAGAAAATCAGACTGAATCAATAGATTCTGCAAAATTGATCAGTTTGAATCTGCATATGGAATTAACTCCCCTAGCAACATAGTAAAATCAGTTTGAATCTTTTCAGTATGAATGGTTTTTTGTTTGTGTGCAGACTTTTATTTTATACATCAAGGAAAAAATAAATAAGTTTCCCAACAATGTTTTTGTGAAATGTGAACCACTTCAAATGTTGCAAAATGATGTAATAAGAAAACATACAGACAGAAATATTTTCTATTTATAGTTATATAATTGTTGGAGGAAAATTTTAATAATTGTATGCCTTACATCGAGAGGTTTTGAGTTACTGAAATTAATTGTAAACTTTCATCGAACCCTCTCGTACATCTGATGGAAAATCTGCAAAATAGACATAACTGCAGTACTAGTTTGGTGGCTTCAAGCCACATTATCAAAGTTGCTAACTTTAGACATTTTTTGCCTCCACCAATTGGGTGATGCACCAGGTTAAACAAATATATCTCTAGGATAAAATGCAGTACTAGTTTGGTGGCTTCAAGGCACATTACCAAAATTGCTAACCTTAAGACATTATTTGCCCCCATCAATCAGGTGATGCACCAGGTTAAACAAATATATCTCTAGGATAAAATGAAGCTAGGTGTTTAATACCGATGTACACTAATGACTTAACCACAAACACTGTCGATAATAAATCCATCAGGATACAACACACTGTTATTGCAATTTAACAGAATATTGGTTTTTTATGCAAGAAAAGAATATGACAAAACTTAAATTATTTGGAGACAGAGAAAATGAGGGGAAGAGAGCAAACTGACATGTTAAAACAACTTGGATTAAATTGTGGCATCTAAAAATCACACCGTTTGATCATACCTTTTGATCAAATCAATCTCAAATTTAAGCATCATACCAAATTATATAATGTGATGCATTATTTTGAAAATAATTTCAACAATAATAACTCTGTTTAAGAATTAAGAGAAGTGAGGACATCTATTATCTTTTTTAAATTTAATTTGCATACATAGGTCTATAATTTATGTTGGTAAAATTGATGTTAAAACACAGTAAGATTTTAGCTTTAATACGAGAAAACAGAGTCGCATACAGAGAAGAATGCAGGGGAAAAACAGGGCTGCAGACACTAAATATCTTGAACAGTTCCAACAATTAATTCCAACCACTTGACATTTAAATGCATGCTATAGAGGACTATACAAAACATATTTGCTCAGAATGACAACACATTTTTAAAGCTATTTAAAAATCAAAATGAACATTTTTCATGTCGTTACTATTTATTCCCAATGAAACAATTTAACGCTAAGAAAATTCATTTTGCCTCTAAATCTATACGCTCATGATGTTGAGAAAATGACACAATATTTTATATAGATTAACACTCTACGTCGGGAAGCTCGACCCCTATATGACATAATCCACGTATTACAATATTGATTTAGCCTTCACAATCTAACATTAAAAAAAAATAAAAATAAAAATAAAATAATAAATTTTATAAGAAGTTAGTCTGTTGACAATGTTAACACCATTTTGTCCTGAAATGAGATAACTTGATGCCAAAGAATTATTCAAAGAATGAAGCAATAGCAGAAGTTGATAGGTCCCTCTCTACACATTGTTTAAGTTTTTTTTTTCTTTTTCTTTTTTCTTTTTTGGAAACACATGATGTTTGATTACTATTAAATTTCGCTAGTGGCTAGTCTGTGACAAGCAGCCTTGAAGTCAAATAAGATGAAAGTATAGTTTAATATACAATTTTGCTCCCCTTGGACAAGTTTATGTGCAACCTTTGCAATTTTGATGCTGAAGTGCGCTCAGCTCTGTTATAGTCTAGTTAATATAGTAGAGGTAATGCTTTCAGGGCAAGAATTTTGGTCCTCCATCTGCAATATCTCAAATTAATCATCTTTACAAACCACCATAGTGTCCAAAATCAAAAATCTAATTATATCTCCATCACTAATTCAAGTACACAAATCAAGACTAACAAAGCATTAATTCATGTTTTTCCACCAAAGAAACACCTATTCTTAAGTACTTCAAAAAATCACAAGAAATCATGTGTAAACTCCTTTATCAATCTAGAACTTCACTTTCAGAATTGATAATTTCCTCGGCTTCAATTAAAAATTAAATTTATTGGATTACTTACATTAACATCAAATTTGTCAAGCAGAAGTTTTCTGCTAACAACTTGATTGTCATCCAATTTAATTACTCTATGGAAATTATTATATCACAATTATTTTTCTAGTACTGTTCCATACCAAAATTTTAAACTTAATCTAAACTTAGATTAAAAATATTAAAGTAAGTCTCTCTTTTATTCATGATGATTGTTCTCTATCTTCAAGCATTACAAGTTTATTCAACTTGTTATGGCTTCTATTTTCAAATATACTCTATATGTTAAAATTGTTGGTCATGTGAATTGATTGAATCTATAATAATTTCTTCATGTCCATTCTTATACAAAACACACGAACCGACTAGTATTTAAAAAGGAAAAACACTCCAAAGTTTTAAGTCAATGCATTTATATTAGGGAAAATTTCATTGTCATACCTATGCTTTGGAAAAGTGTTATTTTTTTAATTATCAATTCAAAATAGCTTTGATGTTCCATAAAATTTTCAAAACACATTAAAATAGTTTCTCTCGTCAGTCAATTAGTAGTCAAAGCAAACTAAATGAGCAAAATGACTCATTTGTCTCTCATTTTGGTTACAATGTTTTAATTACTATATTACCCCTAGTGGAAAAATATTAGAAATAAATAAATATATAATTAAAACCTTTTTTATTGAATAAAAAAAGGAAAAACGATTAATAATTAAAAAAAAAAAAAAAAAAGCCACCCAATATGACACAAATGTGTTAGGAATTTGGCAAAATAAAAATGGATCCTGGTCCCACATGAGAAAAGAAGCAAAGGGGAAAGGGTTTTCAAGCCTGTATAAAAAGTACAAGACTTTTGTTTGCAATTGTCCCAATTAACTTTAAATATTGTATTTAGCCCTAATTAAAATTTTTGTTTTGTTCCTTTTATTTTAGAGTGTAGAATGATGTGAGTTAATATATATTTTAAAATGTGGGCATATTAAGGTCATAGGATTTGAGACAATAGTATGTGCGATTGTAATAATTTTTCATATAGTAAATTTTTTTCTGAAGACCATAGTTTTTTCTCCTGTTTTGGAGTTTTTAATATAAATTTTTATATTTTGATGATTGTTATTATTTTCTGATTTATTTTTTTATTATTCTACGTAAGGCAGGTCTCTAGGGGAAGGTTTTGGGAGCTAATTTTCCTAACAAAGTGCTGATCATCTAATTTTTCAGTATTGCAATTTTAAGTTTTGCATTTGTAATGAAAATGAAAGAATTGAAATCCCACTCGACTTCTCCAATCAACCGGTCGGTTGTTTGTTGGACAAGTCAAGGTCGCTGCATCACTTCTTTACAAAAGTAATTTGAGGTCTATTAGTGTCCTTTAATAAATTAATTATTTTATTGATACTTTTTAACAATGAAGATCACGTGAACTCCCAAGGTTTCAAGTCAATTAATTTATATTACTTTTGTATTAAAGTCTTTACTTTCATATTTTCGAGAAATTGATCGAAACAAAAAGAGGTGCCCTCAACTTAATTTCATGTAATCTTCCTAAGCCTTCCAACATATAAGCTCGATGATTGATTATACTTTCGTTTTCTGGTAGGTTAAGTTGATGTGAACTCAGAAGTTTCAACGTCAAAAGTTCTTAATTTCTTTTCACTTGTTTACTAATTAAAAATCCTAACAAAGTGAACGAGAATTTACTTTATAACTTTTTATTACTGTATAATCTAAAAATTATTAGAAAAAAAATGTGCATGTTGTATTTAAGTTGGGAATTAAATTTTAGTTGGAAAGAGATTTTATTATTCTCAAAGCTAGTTCCTTTTTCTTATTTCCTTTCCAAAAAATTTGATCCCTTTCATTTTCATTAGTAATTATTAATTGTTCCAAAGCTCAATCATAAAAGAACAACATGGGTGGGATGTTCGGGTTTGGATTTAAGTTCACGAAATTGAGACTAATTCAGTAGTAAATCACTTGCATATATTTTAATCCAACTATATATATTTCATATCATGTATCCTCCTCCATATTTCTCATATCTGTGAATATATATATATATATATTTATTTTTTATTATCGCAGACCTAGCTTTGGGCCAGGAGGGTACATGTCCTCCTGAAATTTTTTAAAATTTATTAAGTTAGTAATAGTAGTTATTACATATTTAATTATATATAGATATTGAAGTAAATGAGATCACTAGTATTGAAATGCATAGATGGCGAAGAGATTATAGTTGATATCCTAGTGCATGAGTTTTATTCTCTTCCTTGTCAAAACTCATGCTTTTTTTTTTTTTTCAATGTTTTTCCAAAAAGGTGCATAGTAAGGGGGCCGGCATATTCTTATGCTTATTGCCAACTATGAATAGTTATATAACCATCGTGAACTATTTTTTTTGTCGCCATCTATATCATTTTTACACAAATTACTTACTAAATTTTCTTTCATTTTTCAATCTTTTAAGTCTCTCTCACATCTCATTTATTACTTGGTGAATGTTGTGGATTTATTTAAAGAAATTATCAAACGTATACAAAATTTGGAAGTAGATTGAAGTCATTTTAAAAATATATTTTGGAATTTTTTTTCATGTTGTTCAACTTAGGTGTTGTGACTAATGTTTAAAAGTAGATTAAATGTTAAATAATTGGTTTTATTTTAACATTTAATTTAACATTAGATTGAAAAAATATTTTGGAACTTCTTTTACTTTAGCAATAATTTAATTTTAAAAATAAATATTTATTTATTTATGAATAATATATTAACTGAACTCTTGAACGTTATTTATGTGTCCTTCCTAAACAAATTTTCTGGGTCCGCCATTATGTGTTTGTGTGTGTATGTGTGTATAATCACAAATTTCATGGTTTAACAAGTTCATGAACTATTTTTACCATATTTTTATAGTTAAACAGTTAAAAAATATATATATGGAAATAAAGGGATTTTTAGAAAGAAATGATTTATTTATTTGAAAATTATATTCTTTTCAAACATATATATCTCACAGCTTTTAACATTCATACAAAACAATCTCATATATATATATATATATTTATTTATTTATTACGTTTCATAAAGAAAAGAAAGCATGGTTTGGACGTAACTCTTATATAAGATGTTTGCATGTGGAAACTCCTATGCTAAAAATATTATTTAAAACAATATGAGAAGGAGAAGGCATAAACAAAAGCTAAAACGGGAAGTTTCCACTCAATCAATACTAGGCTTAGATTGTTGCACATGGTGCCAATCGAGAAATGCTTCAATGTGAAGCATGTTTACATTCAACTTATTTAAATTATATGGGCGACAAATAAATCTTGACATGTGAGACTCATGCCAAATGATAGAATATATTAATGATTTGGTCCATTTGGATATATATCTAATGGTGCGTTTACTTCACTTGGAGGAATCGGAATGGGAATCGGAATGATCTGGAATCGAATGACTTGGAATCGGAATGAGTATCGGAATCAGAATAAGTTGTTTACTTCAACTGTAACAATCGGAATCGGAATCATCAGTATTCTATTAAGCTGTTTACTTTACTTTGGAATCGGAATGGATTGATTATAAGTTACAAAAATGTCCTTAATTAAAATTATGGATTAATTACAATGTACAAAATTTTGTTTAAAATGTTAGTGTTATCTTTTTATCTTGTAATTCATCATAATAAGCTAAAAAAAAAAAAAATTCTTAACAATTTTGACAATATCATTATAATTTTGTGTATTTATTATTTTATTTTTTGAAGAAAATATATATTTATATGATATATCAAATCATTTTTTTTAATTATATATAAAATATTACCTAAACTTTCTTAACTGTATTATTGTAATATTCTTCAATTGAACTCAAAATTTTAGTGCTAACTGTAAATTATTTCTTATAAAATATAACATTTTGCACTAACACATTTTTTTATGAAAACTTATAGCATATGTAAATATTTATATTTATAAATATAAAACAAAGGGAATAAACTTATAACACATTTTTAAAGAAGGGTATAAGAGACATTTTAGTTTGACAAAGGGAATGGGAATGGGATTCCCAAGTGGGTTGGGGGAATGAGATTCCCATTCCTCAACCCCAAATTGATGTGGGGCCCACCATTTCATTCCCATTACGGAATGAATTTTAAGCAAGTAAACACCATCAATCAATCCCATTCCTGATTCCCATTCCCCAATCCATGAAGTAAACACACCTAAATATGTAGAAGTTTTTCTTTTCATCAAACATTCAATATATATCGGATTGTTCTTAATTTTCTTAATGGGAGAGTCTCTTTACCTAAAAAAAGTGTAGTTAATCACATATCAAACAACTCAGGAGTACTCAAATTCTATCTGTAATGGAAAAGTTTTGAAAAGTTTCCATAAAATTAATAGGCAGCAATTAAAGGAAAATATTGATGGAAATAGATTTGAAAAAATAAATATAATAAATTATTTATTGTTAAATATATTTTTTATTCACTATTAGGGTTTGAAACCATATTGTTTTCACAACAGCCAACTCTCATATTATTCAAAACCCTCTTCTCCATTAACAAAGTAAAACTCTTCAACCATAGCGAGGTTGAATATCAAGGTTGATTGTTAATCAGGGTAGGTTTTCTATTTTTCTTCATTTTTTTTTTTTAATATTAGAAACTTTTTGGTATTTTGGACTTATGGTGTCATATTGTTATGTTTGGAGTTATTTCAAAATAAAAATAAAATTTTATAGAATTCTTAGGAGAAACAGAGCTACTGGATCATTTTGTTTCCTAGTAGACCTATCAATGTTATGTAATTGTTTGAATAGGCAAATGAAGGTATAAAATTATGAAATTCAGTATGAATGCTCTTTAGGATGTTAGGTTATATTTTGGAAAATTTGTGGTCATAGGATAAGTATGTAATTAATTACAAATTTTTGTTTACCTCTAACTTAGTGAAATAAAAATCGATGTAGCACTGATTTAGGTTGAATCTTGAATTTTTTAGACATACGATTGATATTATTTTGGTGTCATTAAATTCTTTATGAACCGATATGAGTCTTCTATAAGCCATTAAAGTTTGAAGGATTTTTATTAAGTGGTTTATTTTTAAAAATTTGAATATCAAGGGCTATTCAGTTTCAAAACTGACGTCAATATAGCCTTGGTTTGGATTCGGATATTTAAGTCGATAGGTTAACAATGGTATTTAAGGTGGAAATTTTTACGGTATTTGTTTTGAGTCTTTAGAACATATATATGCATTTTTGGGACGATTGGTCTTATACACAATTTATTAAAAATAGAGAAATTGGACTGCATTAGTAAGGCAGTGTTGACAGTAGGAGATTTTAATAGTATTGGGACTTAGATTAATTTAGTAAGTTACAATTTCATATAAATTTATGAGTTTCATGATGTGATTTTAGGTTGATAAGAGGGAGTAAATTCGTAAAATTATTTTCTATATTGGGATAAGCGGAAGAGGTAAGTAAACATTATACATTACCATAATATACATGTGTTCGACTTCAAAAATATTTTGATTGATTCTTTTAAACAATCAAATGAAATCTTGAGTTTTTTAATGTTACTTTTCATTATATTTTATTTAAATAATTTTGCACCATCAAATATATGTATTTTGTACATTGATCGAATTATATGAATAGTATTATCTTTTTTATGTGAAAAGTATAAAAGTATTCCTCCATATTTGAAAAGCATGATATGTATTATAATCGAAATTATAATGAAAATGTTTTGACTCATCTGTCCATAGTTCATTTAATTGTAATGGCCCAGGCACCAGGATTATAGGTGTCATATTCTATCGTATTGATCCAACTGGAATATTTATTGTTACGTAACATTAATTGTATTGGCCCTATACCGAGATTATAAGTGTAAATTGTATTGACCTTGTACTGGGATTATAAGTGTTAATTATATTGGCCCTGTATCGGATTATAAGTGCTAATTGTATTGGCCCCGTATTGGGATTAGGTGTAATTGTATTGACCCGTACCGGGATTACAGGAGTGAATGATATTACGTGACATAAGCTACTTCCATGTTTGTTTAAATTCATATATGAAATGTTTTCTGTTATTTTGACTTCGATTTAAATAATAAATGTTTTATGTATCGTATTGTTAAATGTTTTATCGTTTTATTGACCTCAATTTTGAAAATTGAATGTTTTCTATATTGTATCGTACAAATGTTTTATTGGTATTGCTATATTCGTTGTTTTTCAATTACTATGAAATTACGGTTTTATTCTTACTATAAAGCTACTTTATAAAATTTCAATATACCCTTTTGATTATATACTACATTGTAATATATAATGTTTACCTATTAAGTTGACGGTTCACCCCTCGTTTCTACTATTTTTATAGATTAGTAAACTTTATTTCTCTTGAGGGGCAACTTCGAGTTATTGGTGTCAATTGGAGAAGGATTTCAATTAGGTTATTATGGTTATATCCCTTCTTATTATTAAAAAACTATTTAAGTTGGTCTTATTGTTTAGGACTTAAATATAAGGATTAATTTTTAATGATCGTGAATTTGAGTTGTTTAAGATTATTATTGAGGTATTGAGAAAAATTATGTTATTGAATTAAATATTTTGTGGAATTTTTTATTAATTGAGTTTTAGTCTTGAATATTTAAGTGAGTGATTGAACATTACATTATATTGATTTTTATGGCTAATTGGGGTGTTACACTATCTTTTACGAGACAGTTTGGATTTTTTTTTTTAAGTTAAAGTTTGCTAAACTAAGAATGTAAATTTTGCATCATAACCGCATCGACTTGTCCGCACCTAATATTAATAATGGATGGACAAAGCTCATTGCAATAATTAAGACTTGTTTACAAAAGGGGAAGCAAGATTTATCAATGAATATCATATTTCATACTTTTTGCCGGGTAAAGGTCACCAGAATCCAAAAGTCTTCAAGTCAATGTATTTATATAATTTTGTATAATTTACTTCTGATTGATCAACAAAACACGTGTCAATGTATTTATATAATTTTGTATAATTTACTTCTGATTGAACAACAAAACACGTGCCCTTTGTTCATGAGTCTTCCCAAGTCTTCCAACAAATAAGCGATTAATTACTTTAGGTCCAATAATACTTTACATTAAAGTGGGAAATTGAATCTTTTGAGCACAAATGTTTTATCAAGTAGGTCCAATCAGTGAATTATTAACAAATCTAATCAATCAGTCTTTCAAACTAATTAAACATATAGCAAGCTTGACTAATGACTTTTAAACAAAAAAATGAAGAATTAAGCGAACCAAATAACAGTAATTCTTCTTAGCAAAAGAGACCGCTTTCCTGTATTCAGAATTATATTTAAAACTATACTTGCAACGGTTGATTTCATTTAAAGAATAAAAAATATAATAAACAATAAAAATAACAGTCAATTTTAAAAAATAATAATAATAAATAACAATAATAACAGTCGTTCGCAATGGGTGTGCAGATCTATTGTCAAGTCTTTTGTGGCATGTTGGAAGTGTTGTAGAAAGGTAGTAATCTCCAATACTGGATTCACACTTGAATAGTAGTAAACCAATCCCAACAGTGCATGCATAACCCACAATTATTGTCAAGTCCTTTGCGGCGTGTTTGAAGTGTTGCATAAAGGGTAGGTAGTCTCCAACACTGCATTCACACTTGAATGGTATTCTTCAACCAATCCCAATAGTGCATGCATAACCCACAATTGTGGGTTAAGACGTAAGCCATGTTCAAGATGGGTTATGATTGTGGGTTATGCTAATATATATTTTTATTTTTTATTTGTTTAATATTACTTCTTTTAATAAAGTAAGCATTTTTTAAAGTATAATATTTTATTTTATTTAAAAATCTAAACATATTAATGTTTTCAAAATTTAATTATTAATGTTTTTTAAAAATATATAAAATATATTTTAGAAAAATCATTTTAATATTTTTATTTGGAAAATAATTTGATCCAATTTTGTGAAATTTGATGCATTAAATATGTGGTAGTATTTGTATTACATTCAGTCCAATCCAGTATAATCAAATTTTAATCTAATACAATCATTTGTAGAAGGAGTTGAAGTCTTTCTGCAAAATAAGGTTGGAAATTAATTTCTTTTGCTTTTGACGGTCTAGCACGTTCTCAACTATTTTACAACTACAAAATGAGATTTCTTTTTGCAAACTAACCAATTTCCAAAGGGTCCTTTCCCAAAAGCAAATCCACCAACCGGAAAAAGCAAATCCACCAACCATTAATCCGATTAGAATATTCAATCATCATCTGTTAAGATTCCTTCTTTCTCAATCAAACCACTGAAACCAATGAAAGTTGGATAGGTAACCTTGAAATCAGATAACAATTATATTTTAGCTACTAAGCATGGTTTCTTATGGTTAAAAGAAATTTCTTTACACAGTCATTCATACTTTAAATGATGGTGGTTTGAACTTACAATATGTATTTAGCATTGGGGAAATTGTCTCCACATATTGTGGGAATAGATTTCTTTGATTATATGAGTATATTTTTAGATCACACATCCATTGTTTAATCGCAGAATGTAGATAAACTTGACATATAATATTTGATTTCGATAGAACTCGACATATGATAATTATTGTTAGATTATTTGCAATTATTTTAAAATATATTTACATAAAATACCCCAATGATTTAAATTTTTTTTACAAGTGGATTTAAGTTTATTTTTAAATTATATGAAACCATATGCTGTTAGCGAAAGACAATCTAAAAAATGAATAGTGGAGATCTCATTTTTTATTTTTTTAAGTTTTTTTCAGATTTTTTTAACTTTTATTTTCTTAAAAAGATTATTTTAACAAAACATGAATCTCCAACATCCATTTTGGATATGGATTATGGAGGTTTATGCTTTTAATTAATTAATTAATTAATTAAAAAAACAGTTTTTTAAAAAAAATTGAGGAAATTTGATTATTTCATCCAAATTTATTATTAACAGTTAAAATTAACTGTAATTAACTAAAGCAGTGAGGGAGACAATGGTTTTGATGTAGTGGTAAAACCAAAAGCCTACCCACTTGTCTCATAAAAGATTGTGGGTTCAACTCACAAGTTTTACTTAATGTGGGTAATTTTCCTAGCATATGTGGGTTGCACCCTCTCATCTTCTGGGAGTTGATCTTTTCTCAGAATCATATCACAGTTAATCCCAATAATTAAAAAATAAAATAAAAAAAATAAAATAAAAACCTAAAGCAGTGAGGGTTTCACATAAGTACAATTACTTCTTTTTTCAAAAAGTAAAAAGGATATTTGACTGAAATTTCTGCAATTTACTAGTCAATATTGCACGTCCTTAAATTTGGGGGGTCTAAGTCGTGTGATTGTAAATGCTTGCAATTCCATCCTGAGCAACTGAACAAGAAACAGGAACGGCAATGGAGAGTCCCAAGCTGTTGATATTTGCATTTCTTAGTATAGGTACTCTCACAGTTCTCGTCCATGCCCAGAGCCAAAGAGGTTAGACTGCTTGGAGTAATTCAGATTTTGAATATTAGATTTGCTTGTAGTTTTATAATTTATTCACTAACTATTATTAATTTCTCTTCAAATCTCTGCAGGCTTTATTAGCATCGATTGTGGATTGCCTGAAAATTCTGTGTACACTGAAAAGAAAACAGGCATAAATTACACTTCAGATGTAACCTTCACAGATGCTGGTGTAAGCTACAGTATATCAAGTGAATACAAGAAAGACACCCTGGAACAACCATTCCTGACAGTCAGAAGCTTCCCTGAAGGAATGAGAAATTGTTACACTCTAGAACCTGCTCATGGAGATGTTAAGTTTCTTATAAGAGCAAGTTTCATGTATGGAAATTATGATGGCAAAAATACACTACCACGTTTTGATCTCCTTCTTGGAGCTGATGTGTGGGATTCAGTTGCTTTGCCGAATCCATCCACCATTGTTTATAAGGAAATAATCCATGTCCCTCCGAAAAATCATATAGATGTCTGTCTTGTAAACAAAGGTTCAGGCATGCCTTTCATATCTTCATTAGAATTAAGACCCTTGCAAAATTCCAGTTATCCGATTAATTCGGACATTTCATTACTCCTCTATCAACGATTGGATATCGGTTCAACAGCCAATGCTAATAAAACATACAGGCAAGTTGTTTTGCAGTATAACAGAAGTTTTTTGTGATTAACAGAAGTTCTTTGTGATTGAATATATTTTACTAATTTAATTAAAACTGTAATATGTAGGTTTAAAGATGATGTTTATGATCGAATATGGTCACCCTACACAAATTTCAGCTGGGTAACAATCAGTAGCTCGCTCAAAGTCGTCAACTCCGGTTTTGGGAATGTACCAGCCACCATCTGAGGTTATGCAGACAGCTGCCATGCCAGCAAATGGTAGCGATTCGTTGGTAATTAACTGGAAGCCCAGTGATCCCACAACAATGTTCTTTGCTTACTTTTACTATGCGGAGCTTGACAAGAGCCAAGCCACAAATCAGAGTAGAAAGCAGAACATCTATTTTAATGGCAATTTATGGCATGGACCTCTTAATCCGTCTTATTTAGCCTCGGGTACTTCATACACCACTAACCCCAGTACTGGAGAAAAACAAGAATTTTCAATAAAAAAAACTTACGACTCTCCATTGCCACCCATCCTCAATGCCTTTGAGTTATATCAATCAAAAAAATTCCTACAATTGTTGTCCAACCAAGGAGATGGTATGCGTCTTCTAACTTAAATGAAAATTTTCAAGTGTGAACGGCGTTATGTTTTACTAAAGATACTGCTTCAATAAGTTATTTTCTCAAATCAATAATTAATAATTTCAGCTAAAGTTTAATATAAGCATAGAAAATATATATACTGATGTCAAAAGAATATTTTAAATTTTTGTATCAGTTGCAAACATCAATTTTTCGTCTCTCTTTTCTAATGGATTTTTCTTAATTTGTTCTTCTATATGCATATAAAACAATATATTAGTTGATGCTATAATGAATATCAAGAGAAAATATGGAGTGAAAAGAAATTGGCAAGGAGATCCATGTGCCCCTATAAAATATTTGTGGCAAGGTCTTAATTGCAGCTACCCTGAAGATAATCCCCCACGGATCACATCTCTGTGAGTCTTATAGCATCCTATACTTCTTCGCCTTGTTTTGTTTGTATTGTTACTAAAATTATTATATAAGTATGCAGGAACTTGTCTTCCAGTGGAATATTTGGAGAGATTTCTCCCTATATATCAAGTCTCACATTAATTCAATCTTTGTAAGCATTTCAGTCTGTCATGAATTTTAGTTGAAGTTAATGTTTACCTATTGTATATTGATGACGCCTAGTTGATTTTATTAAAACTTTCAATCACAATTTCAGGGATTTATCATACAATAATTTGACTGGACCAGTGCCTGATTTTCTGTTACAATTACCATTCTTGACTGTGTTGTAAGTTTGCCTAATAGTGATGTTAAAATAGATGTTGTTTCGCTGTTAAAATTTGGATAAAGAAAGATCACATACTATTCCTTTTACAGAAATTTGAGAGGAAACAATCTCCAGGGTTCAGTGCCTCCTGGACTTAGTCAAAAATGGAAGAATGGTCTATTGTCATTAAGGTTTGTCATTTGCTTTCAGTTCTAATTTGGAAAGGACTAAAAAATTATTAAAAAGAGGATAAATACCAATTCAGTTCTGAATTTTGTCTTAATTTCAAGTAGTTTGTGGTTGTTCAATTTGTGACTAACTTAGTCTCAATATTTTTCGTAAGTGCTACATTAGTTTTTTAATTGGTCAAAACATTTAAAACTACTTAAAACAATTGAAAAAAAAAAAAAGTGAGAATATTTTACTTTTAACTTAATTGTAAATCACCAAAAGATATTTAAACAATTATATTCCAAGTCTATCCTCCACATAATAATATATTTTCAAATTTATCCAAATTTTATTTTACAATTGTTTTCCTCCTTGATACTTACAAGAAATATATTTAAAAATAAAAAAGTTAATACATATCATCGCAAATTGTCTTGGAATTATTAAACTACTATAATTTAGGTCATATTTAAACATTCATTTTTCTAGTTCCTTTCTTAAAAATATTAATATTTTTAAATACATAAATATCATTAATTTTACTATATTTTTTGATCATGTTGCAATTATAAATAAAATATTATTAATATGTACATAAAAATATTTTAGAATTTATTAAATTATCTATTTTTAGTTGTTTGTATCGAATTAATTAAAATCACATAACAACAAATAGTAAAAGAGTATAAATATCAAATTGATAGTTTTTCAGACAATTTTAACTTTAAAAAAATGATAATATATTTTAAAAAAAACTAATATATTATTTAGATTTTATGTTTCAAGTCACTATTCAATATGTTGTGCATTTCAGCATTTTTCAGTTTTCGGACAAAAAAACTAAGGATCTCTAATCAATTTTAACCAAAATTGTACCATTAATATGAAATCTTATAAATTGACACATGGGCAACTAGTTTTCCACATATGTACATGATTAAGTAAATAGATACTTTAAAACAAATAAATATTTACAATAAAAATAAAACTAATTAAAACTAGAAACAATTGAATAAGAAAAAAATAGCTGAGGAGTTGACAGAGAGCAGCAGTCATGGCGTTCAAGATAATAAATTCACATGCACCTTCTTTTCCCTTTTTCTGTTTTTTCTTTGCTAATTGAATAACGTTGGAGGAGGAAGAACACGATTTTGTCAGTTGAATTTGTTTCTTTTCTCTCTGCACTTTTCAAAAATAGAGCACTCTAAAATTCAACCAGTACAGAAGTTGACGCTTTTCCCATAAAATTCATTTTATGTTAATAATTTTACAATGAATTAACATATTGTATTTATGAAAAATTTCTAAAGGGTATAGTTGGTAAAACGTGGAGAGTACTCACAAGTAATAATGTCTTAGAAAATTTAATAAGGTGTATATATGAAAAGGGATGTTCATACAAATTTTGATGGAGGTACATATAAATTTTTAGGGAATGTTAATATTGTTACTCATTTATTATATTTTTTGATGGGCATGAGGATATAAGCTAATGTTAAGAGTTTAAATGAGCTTTAGAAAAACACATGGGCTGTTGCTTGATACTTGGTTAATTGTATGTTACAACTTTTCTTATTATTTTTTTTTCTGGTTAGGAACTTACACTGGCATCCTAATTTTCTCTTGTTTATAGTGTGGATGGAAACCCAGATCTTTCTCTTTCAACATCTTTCACGAAAAGGAAAAGCGTTGTTGTTCCAATTCTAGCATCATTTCTTGCAGTTTCAGTACTTGTCGCTGCAGTTTCTGTTTTTATGAACCTCAAAACAAGAGGCCGAGGTACATGATGACTTTGCAGCTCAAATTTTATCCAAAAGTAATATTCTATGATCATGTTTGTGAGACTCATTAATGTATTCTCCAGGCATCATTTGGAACAAAAATAGTAGGTCTCTGGAGCCGAAAAATCGAAGGTTCTCTTACTCTGAAGTTTCAAAAATTACAAACAACTTTGAGATGATTATCGGAAAAGGCGGTTTTGGAACAGTATATTATGGAAACTTAGATGACATGCAAGTTGCTGTCAAAATGCTATCATCGTCATCAATTCAAGGGGATAAACAATTTCAAACTGAGGTATACATACACACAACTTGTTCACAACATTTTTCAACTTTTTTCATATAACTATATTATGTTTGGGATCGTAGCTTAAAAATTTGTCTTTTATAATTTTATTTAAGAAATAATGAGATTTAAAAAATAATAGGTAGGTGTTTGGCAAATTTGTAATAAAATGCATATGGCAAAAATGACTAAAATAACATGATGAAAATATACAATTGGTATAATACCATATATATTAAAAAATTAATAAAAATAAAAATATAATTATAATGAATTAATAAAATATTAAAGTAATTGTATAAAAGACGGAAAAAAAACACTGAAAATAATATAATAACTATTTTATTTTTTTATAGAGTAATATAACAATTTTTTACGAAGGAATTTAGTATATTCCTTCATAATAGAGATGACTTTTTCAAAGCAAGTTTATAATGAATCAATTAATAATACATTGAAATTATGAAGCAAAGTCAATATTTTATAATAATATATAGTGATTTGAAGTGGAAAGATCAACTGTATATAATTTTGAAAAATTTAAAATAAAAAAACTGCTATAACTTTTATTTTCAGACTTCTAAAAAATCAGTAGTCAATATGAGGGTAATATTGTCTTTTTATTAAAATTGAAAACTTATTATGGACATTTCAAATATAAGAGGTTAACTTTTCTAATAATAATTATTCAAAAGCAATATGGTTTGATTATAGAGAACATTTATTCAGTTTAACAATATTTAAAGTTCAAGTTGTTATACTACAAGTGATATTTCAAAACAACAAAAACTGTGAAGTAAATTACAAAATAAACAAAATTTTAAAAAATTCTATTAAATACCTTTCTGCACCAAACTTAATAAATAAGTAATTATTTATAAATAAAAGTGATTTCAAATGCACTCTAAGGAGGGTGTATTCAATTTAGGAGTTTAAAAGAATCTAAAAGATTTTAAAAATCTAGGTGTATTAAATTTAAACTTTTTAAAATTCTATTAAAATCCGGGTGTATTCAATCTGGATTTGTAAGGATTCCAATGAAATTTTGGTGTATTCAATTTAGTCTTTTAATAAATCCAAATAAGTCTAAGTGTATTAAAAAAAATCAATGATTTTGTAGAAATTGTATTCTAATAGATTTTAATGGATTTTTTGAACCTAGATATAAATAAAAAAGCTCATATGAAATCTTGCCCTACCCCCAAAGATTTCATAGATTTCATATCTTCATTTTCTTTTCTCTTGGATTTTTTTCTTTTTCGGTGATTAAATCACCAAAGCCTACAAATTTTTCAACAATCAACAAGTCTTTTTGTGTCTAATGGAACCCACAAATCTACAAAACCCGATCTTTTGATTAGCGACAATTACAATCTCATGTTACTCTATACAAAACCTAGTAGCCGAGATTCGTAGAGGAAACACAAATTTATCTATTTATTAATATTTTACAAGTTGATGCAATTGAAGATTGACCCACCTCTTGAATCAATTTGGGTTTATTCTGCTTTGATTTATTGCGGTCGTGGTTTCATAAACGAAAATCTCATAATGCACAATAACAATTATGGAGAATCGATAAATATTGCATAAGTATAAATTAAGAATGGATAAAAACTAAGTGATGGCAACTAAGGTTCCTAAGCAATAATAATGCATAGGAAAAACAACAATTTCACCCTGAATAATATTATTAATATTTTAAGTTTTTTATAATTACTCCCACCTATTTTATTGATACATTACACTTACAATTTACAGGCTGTTGGTTCTGTTAGAGATTGACACTAAAAGTTTGCTAATTTGGAAACGTGAAACTATCAATCTTCTACATGTGTACATACAAGCATACATACATATAAGAAGAGGTTTTGCTAGTGCTACAGATTTGCATTGACTTTTAAACTTTATTTTTCTCAACTTTATTGAACGTGACAAACTCTTCAAAATCTATAAATCTATAAATACAATATGATATGATTTTAAATTCAACAAATAATTAGTCGTGAAAAAACAAATATCATTTTATAATATCAAAATTTTCATTTATGTGATTTATAAAAATGAAATAATCATATAAACTTATTCATAATTTATATAATTTGGCAGTGAAAGTTGGATCAAGTACAATATATTACTCATCATATGATTTTTTTTTTTTAAGATAAAATCATTAACAATTCCATTTAAATATATCAAATTCCATTTAAATCTATGTAAAAAAATTCAAGAAACTTTAAATAGAATTCTAACAAAATTTGATGGAATCTATTAAATAATCCAATAAATTTTTAAATAGAATTCTAACAAAATCTAATGTAATCTATGAAATCTATAGAATTCATCAAAATCTATAATTAAAAGAAACTTCAACAAACTCAAATAAAATCTAAATTGAATACATCCCCCTAAAACTAACATAGGGTTTTATGTACAGGTTGAACTTCTTTTGAGGGTTCATCATAAGAACCTTACAACCTTGGTGGGTTATTGCGATGATGGCACAAATAAGGGACTAATCTATGAGTTCATGGCTAATGGAAACTTAGAATCATATCTCTTAGGTTGGTCCATTAGTTTGTTAAATCGATTCTAGCTACCAGGACAATAGAATCTGCATATTGCTGAAATTCTGGTTCATCAACTTTTTCCATACGCATAGTTATATACATCTATGGTGTTTTTCTATCTTTGGCAGTCTACATTCCATAAATAGATCAGATTCTTTTTATTAATTAATTAAAAAAAATGATAGGTTTTCACAATTTTATTTTATAGATGAAGAAAACGATAATGCAGATATCTTAAGTTGGGAAGGGAGGCTTCGAATAGCAACAGAGGCAGCACAAGGTTAGGAAATAACTTAATTTCCACATCTCTTTTATTAGGATGGTTGATAATAATATATCTAACATTTACTGAATTTGAAATGTAGGATTGGAGTATCTCCATAGTGGTTGTAAGCCACCTATTGTCCATAGAGATGTAAAGCCTACAAACATCTTATTAAATGAAAAATTTCAAGCAAAGATAGCTGATTTTGGTCTTTCACGAATTTTTCCAATTGAAAGCGGAACTCATGTATCAACGAACATTGTAGGGACTCCAGGATACCTCGACCCTGAGTAAGCATTTTTATGCAATGAAAGTCAACTAATTTCATTAAGTGGACATTAAAGTAGACTAAGTCATATGATATTGGCCTTGCAGGTACTATAAATTAAATAGATTGACTGAAAAAAGTGATGTATATAGTTTTGGAGTGGTTCTCTTACAGATAATTACAAGTAAACCTGCAATTGAAAAATCTGAAGATAGGACTCATATAATTCAATGGATGAATTCCATGCTTGCAGAAGGGGATATTGAAAAAGTTGTTGATCCAAGATTACAAGGAGATTTCAACGTTAACTCTGTTTGGAGAGTTGTAGAAGTAGCTATGACCTGTATTGCTGAAAATTTAACCAAAAGGCCAACCATGAATCAGGTAGTGATCGATTTGAATGAGTCCTTGGCAATTGAGTCAGCTCATATAAAGGTTGGCGTGAGATTGGATCAAAAGATCCTATTCAATCATCAATTAGTGTGAACGTGAATTCTGAATTACCTCCCCTTGCAAGGTAGCACTTTCTTAATGTAGTTTACTTCATATATATATATATATATATATATATATATATATCTGAGTGTGTAACTGTAAAAGAACCTTTATTTGTCTAGTTCTTGTGTATTACTGATAATTGTGTGATGACATATCGCAACCAAATTATTAATAGCTCGTGGCAGTTAAGAACAGATCTTATTACAGTGTGCGGAAATAATATTCGAGAGCTTTCATATATCCTGCCTTTGTCTGGGAAATAAACTTACTTTGTACGCCTATTTCGAGTGTTTCTGTTTGAGCAATATTGTGAATTACAAAGAATTATGATAGTTTCAGTCTATGAATTGAATTTCCTGTGTATATTTGTGTGAAGAAATCTTTTCTTGGTTATGTTCAATGATAATTGGAATATAGCATACAAACAAAAGCGTGTCATGATTTAAAAGTTGTATAGTTAGAACTACAAATTTGTGCTAGTTGTAAGCCATATTTGCCATTCTCCAAGCTGTTCTTCTCAAATTATCATTACAATTAAATTAGTTCAGAATTCATTTGAAACATGATCAATTGTTGTAAATGTGAGCATATATTTTATTATATATGAAATTATTTATTGTATTTTATTATATTTAATTACAATTAAATATAGTCGATTGTTGTAAATATCATCTGAATTATTTAGTTATAATCGAATATAATAAATATATAATCAAATATAATGAAATACAATCATTAATTTTACAATCCAATTGCTCATTTGTAGTTATCAAGTTCATTAATATTCAAGTGTATCATTGAATGTGCTCTTATATACACTAGTAGTATTCTTTTTTACTAGTGTTTGATATTGTAATTGGCATTTTCCTTTGTTATTATAGATACCATACTTCGAATAGGTTGACCGAAAAAACTTATGTGTATAATCACTTGTAAATTTGTGATTGAAATGCTATGAAAGGGCTCATATAACTCAATGGGTGAGTATCATGTTTACAAATGGGGATACTAAATATGTTATCGATCCAAGATTGCAAGGACCAATGGACATAACTTTGTTCAGAAAGCAATAGAAATAGTTAGGGCTTGTGTTACTGTAAATTATGCTAAAAGGCCAACCATGAATCAAGTAGTGATGGAACTGAACTGAGTGCATAGAAATAGAGACAAACTTGTTTGTAAGAAAGTCAACCAAGAGAGTGAAACAAAAGATTCTAGTGAATTAATCAGTCTAAATCTATATTCTAAATTAACTCCCTGGTAAGTGATACCTTCTCATGATACGTATTCTACTTCAGTTTGAATTTATAGGTACATCCCTATGTCAGGTTCTATTTCAATGATGAGAAGAATAGCATATATCTAGCTGATGAAATGCTTCAGGACATAAAAATGTATATGTGTGTCAACAAATCAACTTTTGATCATCAAATCATCAATGTTGTTATTTATGAAATAATATAGCTTTTGATCATTAAATCAAGCTGTGGTTTCCATTCAAATCCAGCTACTGACAGTGCCTGCCCCAACTGCTCTATTGAGTACGATAGAATCTTGTGTACATCTAGTGTTACTAACCAATTTTTAGCTCTATTTTAGAAAAATTATACAAGTCATAGGGTGGTCATGAATCATGATAAACACTTTGTCATAATGTCCTCTTTTTCGCAGACCTTACATGATTATCAATATAAAGGAATGATAGGTATCTAGGGCCTTGTACTTCAATCATCTCAAAAACTACCTAAGATAATCTCATATATTTGTCATAATGATTATAATCAACAAAATATATAAAATCTGAAAATCTAGAAGAAAATTGCAGGGAAAAACAAGAAACTAGTTTAAGAGAGAGAGAGAGAGAGAGAGAGAGAGAGAGAGAGAGAGAGAGAGGGTTAAGTTAAATAAATTTAAAAATTTGATTTTAAAAAATGACTTCAATATCCACTCATACTTTTTCACTAAATAAAAAGGGTTGTTAATTACCTTGAATATATATTTTTTTCGACATTGTAATGAGTGAAAATAATAGGATCCATGACACCATTTTTTTTATACACATTTTATTGACCATTATATTTCATTTGTTTGTACGGTTAAGATTTAATCTTTCTCCTCTCTTCATTTGATAGTTGTATTTTTTTCCCCGTATTTATTTTTATCTCTCTCCTATATTTTGTCTTTTAATTCCATTATATCTCCTCTTTTAATTTTTCTTTATCATCTTTAAATTTTTTTTCCCTCTCTGTTTTAACATAATTCTGTTCCTTTTTTTCTTTTTAACAATTTTCTTTTTAATTTTATCCTTTTTTTTTGTTTTTTACTGCTCTAATTTCTTATTTTTTTTTACCTTCCTTTTACTGCTCTAAAACCAAAAACACCATGTTTCAAAAGAAATATATATATATATATCCATTTAATATACATATATTTGAACTCAGAGTAGAATTTTAAAATTTAAAGTCTCTGTCTTGAATGTTTTTAGGACCGGTCCTCACTATGTATATTATTTTGAATCTAATATGTCACAACTTTTATATAAAAACTCGATGTCTATATATATTTAGAAACTTGAAAAACATATTGGTATCTCGTCAAAATAATCTTGACTGAGATAAAATGATAAATTCCATTATATCATCGATCATATAAGCATAGTAAATGCCAAAATTATTTATTCATGACATTAGCGAAATTGCACCTTTTCTTTCTCACACCTCACACTCTCCTTCTCACAATTGTTTTCCCCCCATTTTTTACTATTTTCCATCAAATCTAGGCTCACAAACACTTCCATTACCCTTAAGCACCTTGCCATTACATCAAACTCTTAGTTATTTATATTTTTTAAACCAATCTAGAAAGAGATATAAAACCTAGGTGCAGTAGTATCTAACTTTTCACTTGTTTATATTCAAAAAATTTCCTTCACCAATCAAGTCCTCACCATTATATTATTTTAGGAATTTGGTCTTAAATAATGAATTAACGAAATAATTAAACACTTACATGATTATTTTATTTTTTTGTTGGGCTTGAAGAAATAAGCTAATGTTAGACTTTAACTGGGCTTTAGAAAAACGCATAGGCTGTTGGGCTTGGGTATTTTCGTGTTTTCCATATTTAATATATATATGGAAAATAAAGGGATTTTTAGAAAAAATATTTATTTATTTATTTATTTTTTTTTTTTTTTTAAAAAAAAATATCATATCTTTTAACATCCATACAAAAAAATCTTAATATATATATATATATACACACATATATATATAAATATATATATATATTGCATTTCATAAAAAAACAAAAAACAAAAAACAAAAAAAAGAAAAAATGAATGGTTTGGGCATAACTCTTATATAAGATGTTTGTATGTGAAAACTCCTATGCTAAAAATATAATTACTAAGAGACGGAGAAGGAGAATACACAAAAGCTAAAGTGGGAAATTTCTACTCAATCAATGCTGGACTTAAATTTTTGCACATGATGCCAAGAGAGACATGCTTCAATGTGAAGCATGTTTACGTTCAACCTATTTAAATTATATAGGTTACAGATAAATATTGACATGAGAGAGGCATAACAAATGATGGAATTGTGTGAATGATTTGGACATATATCTAAATACGTAGAAGTTTTTCATTCCACGAGTATTCAATATTTATCAGATTCCTCCTAATTTTCTTAATAGGAGAGTCGCTTTACCTACAAAATCGTAGTTAGTCACATATCAAACAACTCAGGAGTACTGAAATTATATCTCTTACGACACAATTTGGATTTGCTTTTCAAGTTAAATTTGCTAAACTAAGAATGTCAATTTTGCATTATCATATATAACCACATCGACTTGTCGGCACCTAATAATAATAATAATAATGGATGGACAAAGTTCACTGCAATAATTAAGACTTGTTTACAAAAGGGCAAGCAAGACTTATCAATGAATATCATATTTCATACTTTTTGACGGGTGAAGATCACCAGAACCCAAAAGTCTTTAAGGCAATGTATTCGTATACTTATGTATAATTTACTCGCCCTTTGTTCACGAGTCTTCCCAAGTCTTCCAACAAATAAGCTTGGATTAATTACTCTGGCTTCTACAATACTTTACATTAAAGTGGGAAATGGAATCTTTTGAGCACAAATGTTTGATCAAGTAGGTCCAATTACTGAATTATTAACAAATCTAATCAATCCGTTTTCAAATTAATTAAACATAGAAAGCTTGACTAATGACTTTTAAACAAAAAATGAACAATTAAGTGAACCAAATAACAGTAATTCTTCTTAGCAAAAGAGACTACTTCCCTATAGTCAGAGTTATATTCAAAATCATACTTATAATGGTTGATTTTATTTAAAGAATAAAAAATATAATAAACAACAAAAATAACAGTCGTTTCCAATGGGTGTGCAGATCTATCAAGTGCAATTTAATAAATTAATCCTTTATTTTCTTTCTTTTTGAAAAACAACGATACGTAATAAATTAATTATTTATTCTCATGCTTTTTGAACAATAACGTAAATCAAGCAAACCCTAAAGTTTTTAAGTCAATGCATTGATATTATGTTTGTGTGAATATGTATTGATTTATTTATATTCTCAGCTTTTGTATATAAGTAGTGTTAGTAGTGTTGGGTTAGTTGAAGTAATCATTAGTTGGACAGATGGCAGATGCTTATAGGAGGAAAAGAATTAAGTCAAACTAACTTAACTCTTTATCTGATAGATAAATATTTGTACTCTTTGTTTACAGAATAGTGGATTATTACAACATTTTACACTTTACTTTCCTATTTTCTCGATGAAGTTTGGAATTATTCATGGTATCAAAGCAGGTCAACTTGAGCTTCACTTGTGAGCTTTGATTTTTCTTTGAATCTTTTCTTTAACATAGTGATTTGCTTGCATATCGTGGCTATGGCAAGCAATTTGAGGAACTCAATTTCTGATTCAAATTGAGGAGTGGATGGCAACAACACGATAGAGGCAAGGTCATTCAACAATGGTGATCCTCTTCACTTGCAAAACTCAGATCATCCTAGAATGATTTTGGTTACAACTCCATTGACAATTAACAACTAAATTGATGATGTCCCTTCTAAATCCAGTAGTTGGTAATTCATTACCTTCATACACTAATATAATCAATTACGGTAGTGTTGTCTTTTTCATTGGTGTTTGGTAACTAAATTGTCATGGCCAACATTTTAATGATGAAACATTGAATCTCTTAAACTATTAATAAACCAATAAAAAATTTTGATGTGTTGGTGGTTTTAGTTAGTACTCAAATTTTACTCTTACTTTGACAAGTTGACACGGAGCAAAAATTGTTATATGTAAACACATGAAAGCAACCTCCAAACAATTCATCATTGTTCGAATACTCTGTATTAGATTTACCAAGTACATTAGTCTATAAATGTAAATAAACAAATAAACTAGCAGTGTTTTTGTGAAATGCAGACTAGTTCAAGTTTTGCAAAACTAATTAGTTCAGTTTACAATTACATAGTATCTCTATTTAAATGCAGTGAAGACATTTATTATTACTCTTTACTTGTTCACTCTCTATGAATCTAATATTGATTCACATAAATAATCCTCTAAATTATTATTTTAAATTAATGCAGAACATAGTAAGATGATAGCTTTAATACAAGAAAACAGAGTTGCAAATAAAGAAGAATGCAGGGGATAGACAGGGCAGCACAGATTAAAATTTTGAACAGATCCTGCAATTAATCCCAAGGACTTGACATTCCACCGAAACAACGATAACAATCTAATTTGTTAACTGTTTAGGATAAGTAACGTCACACTTGGGAGAAAGGTCTTATTAGGTATAAAAACCCCATCTATTATTCATTTTTAACACATTAAGACATTAATGAACAACTAGCAAACCAAGTTATTAGCTGTGGAAAAATTGAGAAAAAAATATGCCGAAAATTTGATTTTTTGAAATTGGTATAGATACCACTACCCAATATGATTTGGTGGTAAGAAAACAATTATTCAGCCCAATAATATTTTTAATTCGAGTTGCACCAGTGATAGACTCAAAATTTTATATGAGGAGCACCATAAAAAAATAAAATTAAATTAAAAACAATGATACGTTTCAAAGTTAATTTCAGCCAACAGGCCAACTATGAATTAGGTTGTGATTCATTTGAATGAGTCCTTGACAATTTAAATAACTCCTAAAATGGTGGGTGGCGAAATTGAACATTCTATTTAGCCCATTAGTTTGAATCTGCAGTCTGAATTACCTCCCTTTGCAAGATAAACTTTCTAAGTTCAATATGTTTATGTACCTATGAACCTTTGTTTATCTAGTTGTTGTGTATTACTAATGGCATGTAATGACAAATTAGAACCAAATTATTAATAGATAGGTCTGGTTCTAGTGTCTCAAAATCATATTCTAAAGCTTTTGTATATTTTGTCCTGTCCTAGCAAGGAACTTACTTTTTACAACTCATCTTGGGTGTTTCTGTTCAAACAATATATATCTGATTAATTGTAAGTAGAATATTATCTATCAGTAAATTGGGTTAACATAGACCAGTTATGTAATTTTCTTTGTATATATGTGTATCAAGGATTTTTTTTTTTTTTTGGTTATGTTGAATACAACTCATAAACATGCCATTTTACAAAAGTTGGACATCTAGATTAACTTATTTGTGCTAGAATGCTGTAAGCCATACTTGCCAAGCCGTACCTCTCAGCTGATCGTGACAATTAAAAATCAACTGAGGATTGGCTTGAGACTTCGGGAAAAATAAAATTCTGTCAATTTGGACCTCTTCAAATGCCAGCATAAAATCTTAGAAACGTTCTAACAGCCTTACCAGTTCAACTTGACCTCAGATATATCATAATTCAATTGATGTAACCCCACCTGATGTCCCTTTTACATCCACAAGTTGGTTCATTAACTTCTTGTACCTGTATAATTAATTAAACCAAAATTATTGTCTTGTTCATTGGTGTTTGATATTGTTATTGGCATTACCAACATTTCAATGGTTAATCAATCAAACTCTTGAAGTTATTAATCTACCATTCAAGAATTGCAGTGTGTCTACTCTTATTTGACAAGTAAGCAAGGTGCAAATATTGTTACATGTAAAGCAGCTTCCAAACAACCCGTCATTGTTCCTAGTATTTTATACACGATTTACTGCATGTATTATTGTAGTTTGTGAGATATCCAATGTATAAGTTATCAATCCTGAATGTTAAATTCATTATTGTACTTAAACTGTATAAGTTGATCAAATCTTGCCCCTTCTTTCTTCCACCCTTTCCTATGATATAGAGGTTAACATAATTCTAAATGTGAATGTGCATTGATTGATTTGATATTCGTAAAAAGAATGTTGAATTATCAGATGCTTCTTCCCCTTTCCCAACTCACTAATTATATATGCAAGCAAACAATGCTACAACATTACATTGCTTTTGCAAAATTTCCTTGTTTCGGATCTCTCTCTCACCTGTTGCACAGTTGAATAACAGACGAGCATAAAGTCCTTAGGTTTTCAGCTCCTAATTCATATGGTTTCTGATCGAATAACATTTAAAAACCCGGTGAAAAAGAAATTCAATTTTGGTGAATAGCCGTGAAATGACTGATTTTTTACATTTGATATATGCTTCTTTAGAATGACTGAACTTTAAATACCTATTGATTATTATGATTCAAATTCAATGGACTAGTACAAGCAATTGGAGCAATTTAACTGAAAATAAAAAGTGATGTATGTATGTATAGTTTTGGGATGGTTCTCTTAGACATAATCACACGTAAGCATGTGATTGGAAATTCATCCCATGGGAAACCCATGTAAGTCAATGGGTGAGTTTCAAGCTCGCAAATGGAGATATTAATAGTATTGTTATGTTGATCAAAGATTACGGGGGATATTTTCACACCAACTTTGTTTGGAAAGTTGTAGAAACAGCTATGGCTTGTGTTTCTCCAAATTCAGTAAAAAGACAGTCATGGAACTTAAGGAATGGTTGGAAATTGAAATAGCTCACACAATCATGAAAAATCAGACTGAATTAAAAGATATTGCTAAATTGATCAGTTTAAGTTTACATAATTTTTATTCGTGAGCTGGCTTTTAAAGATACCTATTTTTGTTTTTTATATCGAGTAAAATGTAAATAAAATTCCAACAATGTTTATATGAAATGGTATTACTTCTTATGTTGCAAAAATTATCTAAGAAAAAAGAATGGACAGAAGATTGTTTTCAGTTTATAGTTACATAATAACTCTGTTTGCTAGAAGTGAAGAAATCTACTATCATTTTTAACTTTAATTTGCATACCTATTTATGTTGGTAAAAAAATAAACAGAGTCACATGGTAGCTTTAATACAAGAAAACAGAGTTGCATACAGAGAAGAATGCAGGGGAGAAACAGGGCTGCATAGACTAAAAATCGTGAAAATTCCAGCAACTGATTCCAACTACTTGACAGTCAAATGCTTGCAGAAGAGGACGATACAAAACATATTTGTTGAAAACGACATAACAAAGTTATAAATCTAATTTAAAATCAAAATGAACAAGTTTCTTGTCATGACTATCCATTCCGAATTAAATAATGCAAATATGCAATAGTTAGAAAATTTTCTTTACCTCTGATAATGAAGAGAAAAAGATTTAGAATCTAATTAAGGCTTTAATGTGAAGACAATGTTTACACTATTTTTTCTTGAATGACATGAGTGCCAAAGAATTATTCAAAGAAGAGGTAATAGCAGAAAGTTTGATAGGTCCCTTTCTATATGTTGTTCAAGTACTAAATTCTGCTAGTGGGTCAGTCTGTGACAAGTAGCCTTTAAGTCAAATAAAATAAAGAGTAGTTTATAATATAATTTGGCTCCCCAAGAATTAGTAATTAAATTGAGGGACATATAGATATTTTGGAGGAATGGATTTTGCCCTGGCTATCCGCCCACAGCTACGTCACGTTCCCCATCCACTTCAGGGGTAGGGGTTTAAGCCCCATCATGCATTACAAGCATATGGGAGAGTTGATATCTTCACTTATGAGAGTAGATATTTGAGTCATATAAATAGTGACTGATATCAATGAGTCCTGACAATCATCATTTTCAGCTCCAAGGTATTATGGGCACCACTGAAAGCATGGTCATCAGGTTGATAAGCATGATGTCCATGTTGCCCATCCAAAAACGATGTAATTGATATATAATTCTGCAACTGCAGCATCTTCTAATTTTTCACGATTGTAACCTTAAGTTTTTAGAAGTGGACAGATCCCACTCCTCAACTTCTCCAATCATCAGACCAATTGGTTGTTGAACATGTCAAGGTCGCTGCATGCAACAATATTACTTCTTTGGAAAAGGCAATTTGAGGTCCATTAGTGTCATTTTATAATTTGAGGTCCATTAATGTCATTTTATAAATTATTTATTTAATTTCATGTTTATTGAACAATGAAGATCATGTGAACTCCAAAGTTTCAAGTTAATTAATTTATATTATTCTTGTATTAAGTTCTTTTACTTTCATATTTTTTCGATAAGTTGATCGAAATTCAAAAGATATGCCCTCGCTTTCATGAAGGTTTCCCAAGTCTTCCAACAGATAAGCTTGGTAGTTGATTACGTTCTTTTCTGATAGGTTCAAACTTAATGTGATAAAATGGGACAAGTGGTATAGTGGCACCACTCCCCTTGTCTTTGCCTTCATGAGACAGGTTCAAGCACTATTCCCACAATTGTATTTGTGGGCATTGTGTGTAGATCACTCTTCCTAATTTCTAAAAGCTATGTTCCAGACCGTGTCTTAAAGTAATACATTAGGAAGTCCTTGTTGTAATAACTATAGTTATACTTGTAATATGTTAAAAAATAATAGTAATAAAAGTTAATGTGATAAAACAAATTGAGCTAATTTCAAACTTTGATTTTTCATTATTATGAATTATTGTTTTTTATTTAATTTTTCATTATTATGAATTACTTTTTTACTTACAAAAAATTATATGATTTAGTATGTTGAAAATATTACCTAAAATCACTGAAGAAGGCAAACAAAAACTAAAATGAAGAATGTCTACAAAATTAATATTGGGATTAGATTGATGCACATGTAGTCTCAAGTGAGAAATGCTTTAGTGTGGTGCAGGTATATATTCAATCCACTTAAATCATATGAGGGAGCGTAATCATGCCAACTAATATAATATATATATATATAGTTTAGTACAAATCCATGAATATATTAAAGTTTTATTTTCATGTACAATTCTATATTTATCAATATTCCTCCTAATTTTCTTAATAGGAGAATATGATTACCTAAAAAATTGTAGTTAATGATATATCAATAATTCAAGAGTGCTGAAATCCCTAACACCCCAAACCGGGGCCCGCTTCATTAAGGGTGGTTTGGAGTGGTAAAACCAAGTTTCAGGTTGAGGTAGGATAAAATTTTGTTGATCTCATTCGTTTTTAGGCTGAGTTTGGGTCATAAAACTTTTGACTCACTCCAATTTGACCCACTTTGTTTTATTATTATTATTACTTATTTTTATGTGTTGTGTAATACTATTTGTTATTTAATTTTGTTATTATAAAACATTTTCAAACTAACTATACTTGCGAATAATTGAGATATTTTATCGAAATTTTGGATGATATTTTCACTATATTGACATTGTTATACAAAGCTTTATGAATATTATATCATTTAAGTTATTACTATATTCATATTTTTTTATTCAAATTTAAGATTTATTAGTTTTAGATGACGTTCAATTAAATTAAAGTTTATGTATGATTATTTTTTTATAAGTTCATGTTAAACTTTATATGTATGTTTGAAATTAAATGTATATTTAACTTTAGGAACATTATCAAAATATCCTTAAAACAAAGAATAATATCAAACTACCTCTAGTTTTCAAAATATTATCCACAAAAATCCCCTATCATTAATGGGAAGGTGGTTTCATATAAAAGTAAGCAGTATTTGATCATAATCTTTAAAATACAAAAATATCCTTACATATTAAGAGTATTATTATTAAACATTTAAAAATTAAACAAATTAAGTTAATTACCAAATGTTATGCCCATTTTCTGGTTCGGCCCAAATGGGCCAGTGCACGACCCATTCAATTTGAACAGAGGCAAGGGCCCAGAAAGCCCAAAGACAAGACCAGCGACTGCAAGCCCAGCTCGCGAGGTCACCCAGATCGCGAGTCAGCAACAGTTCTTCAACATGACTTTATGGCACTGCCTTCAGCTCGAGGAGCTCGCGAGGTCACGAGGTCGCTAGCTCGCGAGCTCGCGAGCTCGCGTCCTCCTCCAGACCGTCTTGTATTTCTTCCAGGGTGCACCCCCTGCCTGACCTACAGTTTCTCCTCAGAAGGTACCGTGCCTGGCAAGATGTCAGAGCTACCTAACCCCCATGATTTCCCGCCGGAAACTGCCTACACAATTACCCAGTAGCATTTAATGAAGTGAAGACCTCTGCAGGTATAATTAATGCAGACTTGTGCAGGGAGGAAATCATCATTACCTTTACAATTAATGCAGCATGGCAATGTCAGGATTAGTTGAAACTAGCCATTGCCTATAACGTGTAAACTTTTCCTTTGTATTATTTTATTGTGAGCTCCCTTCCTCTATAAAGAGGGGAGACATTTTCACTGTACAACAAGCTGAACAGACCAGAGAACTGTCACTCTATCGGAATTATTCCAGAGTGGCCGTGGACGTAGGTGCAGTCACCGAACCACGTAAAAATCCTTACGTATCTTCTCTCTCTCTCTCTTTAATTGCTCACTAACCACCTTATTGAATCCGACCAACAACCAAGACCGACATTCCGTCACCTGAATTGATCACCACCAACCTAGCATCTCATTAATAGCATCATTTACTTCCTTTCAACCAGTACAACCGATCCTAATTACCAAGTTCGCCGTCTGGGCCCCAGAATCTCTGGTTGACCGTTTCCGGACGTCAACATCTTTTGGCGCTAGAAGGAGGGCCCAACAGCGACCTGGTAATCTCCAGTTAGTTATTACGTCATTTTCATCTGTACTTGTCTGTTATGGCTAGGATCAAAGCAACGAGGAGTGTCGGAGTAGCAGAAGAACGACGTGAGATCCAAGAAGAACAGAGTGCCTCGCCTTCAGGAAACGAGGTCGCTCAGGAATGGCAGCAGCGCCAGCGGGCTCTGGAGGATGCAGTAAGGGAGTTGACAACAACAGTGAGGGCGTTGGTGGAAGTCCAAGCCCACGTGGCGCCGAGGCAGGCAAATGCAGCACCTCCAGGCAGAGCTCGCCGCCGACCTTCAGAAGAGATACCAACTCCAGAAGGGGTAGCCATAAGGGAAAGGTCGCTTACCGAAGGATCAGCCCGCTCTTCGAACTTGCACCCAAAGAGAATCAGAGAGCGGAACCAAGAGCAGGGGATCCCACCTCGCCAGAACGAGATAAGGGCGAGGGCAAATATCGAGGGCGCCAGACGCGAAGAAGGTAGTCGAGGGCCAGAGCGAGTCCGCGGGTATCGTGCAGGTTATGAGCCCGAGCCGAGGAGGGCTGCCAGACACGCAGAAGCACTCAGTGAAGAAGGTAGGTCGCGGGACCGTTACTTTGGGGAGCAGGAGAGTACCAGTAGATGGAACCCCAGTCGGCGGTCATTGACCCAGGACCCAGTAGTCGAAGAGTTGTTGCAGAGGGTCCAGCAGTTGGAAGCCCGACCCGGAGGCCGGACTGGGGAAGAGCGGGACAACCGCCGAGCACCATTTACTCGGGAGATCGAGACAGTGCCTTTACCAGCAAAGTTCAAGCTCCCCAGTATCCCTCAATATGACGGCAGAACGGACCCCTATGACCATTTGGATGCCTTCAACGTGCAGATGGACCTTCAGACAGATGACCCGCTGGTCAAATGCAGAGTGTTCCCAGCTACTCTGGGGGACGCCCCGCGAGCTTGGTTCAATCGCCTTCCAGCCCGCAGCATCGGGAGCTGGAGAGAATGTCAGAAGAGGTTCCTAGACCAGTATAAGGCATTAAGAAAACAGCTCGCGCCAGCCTGCCACCTCGCAACTATTTTTCAGAGACAAAATGAGTCCCTTAAGGACTATATTGCTCGATTCAGAGAGGAGGTGAGTAATGTGGAAACACCCTCTGATGAGAGTATTTTAACAGCTATCTCTGCAGGGCTCAGGAAAGATGGGAAGCTGTATGAAAGCATATACAAGTCGCCTGTGAAGGATCTGGAGGAGTTCTACGACAAGGCAGCTAAAGAAGTCAGATGGGAAGAAGCCTTTGGGGCTAAAAAACCCAGTGGTCAGCGGGGTGAAGCAAGTGGTTCCCATCGTGAGAAAAGGAAGAATCCTGGTGGTGACAGGCCAGCGGAGCCGAGGAACCAGTCAGCCAACGTTGTGGCAAAGCGAGCTAGGCCAGGGCCAAGGATGGAGAGGCCCCGACGCCAGAACAGATATGACAGTTATAGTCTGTTATCGGACAGGCAGGACAGGATCTTCGCCGCAGAAAGAAACAGGGAGAACTTTGGGAAGCCACCTCCGACTGGACCCCCTAACCGACGTCGGGACCCGAAGAAATACTGTGCCTACCACAACGAGAACGGGCACAATACATCAGACTGCTGGCGGTTGAAGGATGCCATTGAGGAGCTCATCAGACGAGGCCGCCTAGGAGAATATGTAATACAGCCCGCTGGAAGGCGACCTCAGAGCCAGCGACCTCAGGGTCAAGACCAGCAGCCCGAGCAGCATCAGCCTCAGCGAGCTCAAGAACCCGAGCGTGAACCCGCTGTAAGAACGATCTTCACTATTTATGGTGGGCCTCATATAGCAGGTACATCTAACAGGTCGCACCAGAGGCACATCCGAGAAGCCAACCATACCCTACTGGCAGAGTATGGAGGAGTCGAGGGACCCACCAAAAGGGCAAAGGCGTCCTCAGACAGTATTGTGTTCACGGAGGAGGACGAGAGGGGAGTACGCTGGCCCCATAACGATGCAATTGTGATTCGGGCCCAGATCAGCAATGTCGAGGTGAGAAGAATAATGATAGACACTGGCAGCTCAGTCAACGTCATGTATAAGGACTGCTATGACCAGATGGGTTTAGGAGCTGAGCAGTTGATACCCTCGCCGGAGCCCCTCTATGGATTCACGGGAGATGCAGTGGTACCAATCGGCCAGATCAATTACCTCTCACCCTCGGGGAGCCAGGACGACAAGCTACAGTTCTTACAGACTTCCTTATTATCAGCAGCCCTTCAGCATACAACGTGGTATTGGGGCGACCTTCGATGAATGATCTAGACATGGTCACCTCAACAAGAACACTGACAGTCAAGTTCCTAACTCCCAATGGAATTGGCTGTGTCAAGGGAGAACAGCAGCTGGCCAGACGATGTTATGAAGATGCAGTAAAAATGGGAGTTCGGGGAAGAAAGTAAACGTGGTCTCGGGTGGCCAACCGCGAGCTGCCTCTGAAAGTGGAATGAGTGACGACCTAGACCCTCGCGAGGTGGATGCAGACAGGGTCACGGGACCCGTTGAGGAGTTAGAGGATGTGCGAGTCAGTGAGGCGGACTCAGAAAGATATGTGAAGATAGGAAAAGATCTGCTGCCAGAAGTGAAGTCCGAGCTCGTAGAATTCCTGAAGAGAAACCTTGATGTCTTTGCCTGGAACCATGAAGATATGGTGGGGATAGACCCTAGCATTATGTGTCACCGACTGAATATAGATCCCCAGCATAGGCCAGTCCGGCAGAAGAGGAGGCCAACGACGCCAGAACGCTATGCAGCTCTGAAGGAGGAGGTTGAGAAGTTGCTAGCTAACGGGTTCGTTAGGGAAGCCCGTTATCCTGTTTGGGTCGCCAATCCAGTTCTCGTGAAGAAGAAGAACGGAAAGTGGAGGACTTGTATTGACTTCACCGACCTGAACAAGGCCTGCCCAAAGGACAGTTTCCCATTACCCAGGATTGACCAGCTGGTAGATGCAACGTCGGGACATCAACTCCTAAGTTTCATGGACGCCTACTCAGGATACAACCAAATTCCCATGAGCCCGCAGGACGAGGAACACACCTCTTTTGTCACCGACAGGGGCTTGTACTGTTACAGGGTGATGCCATTCGGACTGAAGAATGCAGGAGCAACCTACCAGCGTCTAGTCAACGCCATGTTTCAAGACCTGATTGGGAAAACTATGGAGGTGTACGTAGATGATATGCTGGTGAAGTCCCAGAAAGCGGTAGACCATGTCCGCGATCTGGATGAGACGTTCAGAGTCCTGAGAAGTTACCAGATGAAGCTAAACCCGCTGAAGTGTGCATTTGGGGTAGCATCTGGTAAGTTCCTTGGTTTTATGGTGAACAGCAGAGGGATAGAGGCCAATCCAGAGAAGATCAGGGCGCTCGTGGAAATGAGGTCCCCCTCCAGGGTCAAGGATGTGCAGAGCCTTACTGGCCAGGTCGCGGCTCTCAGCCGCTTCATCTCAAAAGCCACTGACAAGTGTGTGCCGTTCTTTGAAGCCATAAAGAAAGCCAAGAATTTTGAATGGAATGAGCATTGCGAAGAGGCATTCCAGAAGCTGAAGGAGTATATGGGCCAAGCTCCTCTCCTGTCCAAGCCGAAGGATGGGGAGAAGTTATTCTTGTATCTGGGGGTTTCTGAGCACGCACTCAGCGCGGCCTTGGTAAGAGAAGAGGATAAGATGCAGCTGCCTGTATATTATATCAGTAAAAGGCTGGTTGATGCGGAGACCAGGTATTCACAGATGGAGAAGCTCGCGTACTGTCTGGTAACTGCCTCCAGGAAGCTGCGTCCCTATTTCCAAGCTCATCAAATTGAGGTCCTCACGCAGTACCCTCTCAGGCAAGTCCTTCAGAAAGCAGATACTTCTGGCAGACTCCTCAAGTGGGCCATCGAGCTCGCTCAGTTCGACATGGAGTTCAAGCCCAGAACGGCGTTCAAGGCCCAGGCACTTGCAGACTTCATTGTGGAATTTACGGGACCAGTACCAGAGTACGAGGAGCTGACAGGTGACCGAGTTTGGGAGCTTTATGTAGACGGATCCTCTAACGAGCAAAGCTCGGGGGCTGGAATAATGCTGATCAGCCCAGAAGGCCATAAGATATTGAGTGCCATAAGGTTTGAATTTCCAGCTACCAATAACGAGGCCGAGTACGAAGCATTACTCGCCGGACTTCGCCTAGCAAAGGAGGTGCGAGCTGAACAGGTAAAGATTTTCAGTGATTCTCAACTTATCGTTTGCCATGTCAGGGGAGAATATCAGACCAAGGGAAAAAGAATGTCAAGGTATTTCCTAAAGGTCAAGGAGTTACTGGGGGCTTTCCAGAGGTTTGAAGTGAACCAAATTCCCAGGGCGCAGAACGTCAACGCAGACGCCCTCGCCCGCTTAGCGACCTCCCAAGACGCAGATCTCCTTGAGTCTTCCCTGTGGAATTCCTACCAGCTCCAAGCATTGAGGGCGAAGGTGCAATGATGGTCATACAGGTTCGGCCTAACTCCTGGATGAGCTCATTAATCAATTACTTGCAGGAGGGGAAGCTGCCAGAGAACAAGCTGGAAGCTCGCCGCATCCGAGCTAGAGCAGCCCGGTACTGCATTTATGACGACAGGTTATACAAGAAGGGATTCTCAACCCCGCTGCTGCGATGTATAGATGATGAAGATTGTGAGGTAGTGCTAAACGATATCTATGCAGGTCATTGTGGGAACCACGCAGGAGCATTGTCCTTGGCCCAGAAGGCTCTCAGACAGGGGTTCTACTGGCCAACCATGAAGCAAGATGCCTTAGATCTGGTAAAGAGGTGTGAAAAGTGCCAGAGGTTTGCTAAGGTCCCGCGAGCTCCACCAGCCTACCTCCAGCAGATGGTGAGTCCGTGGCCGTTCGCAATCTGGGGAATGGACCTCATCGGGCCTTTACCCACAGCTCGAGGAAACTGCAAGCACGCGGTGGTCGCTGTGGACTACTTTACCAAATGGGCCGAGGCTAAGGAACTAGCAGAAATCTCCACAACGAAGATAGAAAAATTTGTGTGGGACAATATCATCTGCAGGTTCGGGGTCCCTCAGCAGCTCGTCACAGACAATGAGACTCAATTCACTAGCGATCAGTTCATAGGTTTCTGCAATGAGCTCGGAATCGTGAAGAGCTTCTCGGCCGTGGACCATCCTCAAGCCAATGGTCAGGTCGAGGCCGTGAACAAGATCATCAAACAGAATCTGAAGACCAGGTTAGAAGCAAGAAAGGGGGCTTGGGTTGATGAACTACAGAAAGTCCTCTGGGCTTATAGGACGACAGTCCGCAACTCCACAGGTGAAACCCCATTTTCTATGGTCTACGGGACGGAAGCCATGATACCGGCCGAATTTGAAGTAACCAGCCAGCGAAGGGCCACGTTCCGACCTGGGGATAATGACCAGCTACTCACGACCAGTCTGGACTTAGCCGAGGAAGCAAGGGAGACAGCTCGCCTAAGAGTAGCAGTATACCAGCAAAGGGTTGCCAGGTATTACAACAAGAAGGTGCGAGCTCAAAGCTACAAAGCGGGAGACCTCGTGCTCAGGTTAGTCCTTCCTGGAGCTCGCAAGGCAAGCGAGGGGGCACTCGGGCCGAACTGGGAGGGACCATACTTCATCAAGCAGGATCTGAGGAATGGAGCCTATCATTTAGCCAGCATGGATGGGACTGAGTTACCTCGAGCCTGGAATGCTGAACACTTGCGGCCATATTACACCTAAGAACTGTCAGCTCGCTCTAACCTTGTACATGATTCTTTCTTTGACGATTGTCTGTAAACATGCTTTCACCTGTTTTCTGTTGTATATGTCATATGTGATGCAGAAAGCAGGCTGGATAAGCCAGTACATGTACATGTTAAAAAAAAAAAAAAAAAAAAAAAAAAAAAAAGCAAAGCTAATGAAATTTCTTTCTCAAAGTAATCGAGCTGCGATCTATTGCCATATATGTTCATATGCATATTTGTATTCCTTGAAGATATCTGTACAAATTCCAAGGAATCTTTCGCCAACCAGAATTCTTACATGAAATGGCTGGCCAAGGCCACGACCATGTTCTGGCAAATAAAACCTCCACAAAAGGCCTCGTTTGAGAACGCCTCATCAACTGATGCTTAATTCATCCGTATTATCCTCACTAACGGGGGTTCACATCAAGCATTCAGTTCATCTATTAGCTCGCAGCCGTCATTGCCCCGCGACCTCGCGGGAGGGGGTAAGGCTACGCCTTTCATAAATAAAGCTGCCCGCGGACTCGCGTATTAATTGCCCCGCGACCTCGCGGGAGGGGGTAAGGCCATGCCTCTCATATATAAGGATGCCCGCGGACTCGTGTATTAATTGCCCCGCGACCTCGCGGGAGGGGGTAAGGCCACGCCTCTCATATATAAGGATGCCCGCGGACTCGCGTATTAATTGCCCCGCGACCTCGCGGGAGGGGGTAAGGCTACGCCTCTCATATATAAAGCTGCCCGCGGACTCGCGTATTAATTGCCCCGCGACCTCGCGGGAGGGGGTAAGGCCACGCCTCTCATATATAAGGATGCCCGCGGACTCGCGTATTAATTGCCCCGCGACCTCGCGGGAGGGGGTAAGGCCACGCCTCTCATATATAAGGATGCCCGCGGACTCGCGTATTAATTGCCCCGCGACCTCGCGGGAGGGGGTAAGGCTACGCCTCTCATAAATAAAGCTGCCCGCGGACTCGCGTATTAATTGCCCCGCGACCTCGCGGGAGGGGGTAAGGCTACGCCTCTCATAAATAAAGCTGCCCGCGGACTCGCGTATTAATTGCCCCGCGACCTCGCGGGAGGGGGTAAGGCCACGCCTCTCATATATAAAGATGCCCGCGGACTCGCGTATTAATTGCCCTGCGACCTCGCGGGAGGGGGTAAGGCCACGCCTCTCATATATAAGGATGCCCGCGGACTCACCAAATTAGCTCATTCCCGAACTGCGAATGAACCCACGAGTTAAAATCCCAAAGTTTGGGAAAATGCTGCCAACAAGCACGCTCGATATTATTAAAACCGAGAGGACAAGCAAATTCCTAGTTCCTCACTAACGGTAAGTTCTTGCCAATATTCTAAGGCTTATAAGACACCTTGTTTAACCAAGTTGTTCACTGAGTCCAAGGCCTTACGAGCTGGTATATTAGTATGATCGCTGATTGAAGTCAATCAGTTCGAAGCTGAGTATAGTTTTCACGATTGTGATTTACTTAACAATATTTTAACACTTGTAATGATGTGGTTATTGTCTGCTAACTGCCTATCACATGCATATCCATACTTGCGCAAAACAATGAAATTGTGCAGGGAATTCAATCTTATAAATCTGAGCTCCGAGCTCGTCTACGAGTTCCAACAAATGAAAGAAAATTACAAGAATTTAAAGGAGCAGACAAAATAAAAAATGCTCTAGACATCAGCAGGTTCGTCTGAAGGAGCAGGTTCGATTGTGACTTCCGCTGGGGGCTCTACCTCAGGGACGGACTCAGAAACTGGCAAATCAGAAGGGGCCTCTGCTGGGGGCTCAGGCATGGGAGGATCCTCTGGAGGTGGAGGTACCTCAGAGGCCTGCTCTGGCAGAGGGACTGGGTCAGCGGGTAGAATATGTGAAGGAGCAGAGGAAGTACCAGCATGCTGCGCGCTTTGAGCACCTGCAGTAAGCTCCACGAACTCTCGGATCATTTTGACCCCTTCTGACCCGAAGAAGGAATAGTCCAAGTTCGGGTAGTGCTCCCACATGCTATACAGAAACTCCCTCTCGATCTCTTCCTCGACCTTATCCCGCTCCTGAGCTATTTTGGCTTCAATACCCTCTGCAGTTTGGGTCAGCTTCTCCCTAATCTGAGCCAAGCTCGCCTCTGCCTCAGCCCGCTTCTCCTCGGACCTCGCGAGCATCCCTCTGGCTGCTCCCAAGTCCCATGAGTGCTGGCTCACCTTATCTTCAGCGACCTGCAGCTTTACCTTTGCATCAGCAAGCTCGCCCTTCAGCTGATTTATTTCTGTTTGGGCCTTGCTGGCTTCGGTTTCCCTGCGAGCGGTCTCCTGCGACAAGGCCGCGTCAGCATCTTTGAGCTTGGCAGAAAGCTCACTATAGTTCTTCTGAAGGAGATTGATCTCTTCCTGTAGCAACTTCTTCTCCTCATCAAACTGTACCTGAGAAATCCTGAAGGCCTCTTCCTCGTTGATGTGAATGTCTGCCTCCCTTACTAACTTTGCAGACGCCATACCGAGCTGAAACAACAAAAGAAATGGTACAAGATCCTTTTAAAAAGGAAGGGGAAAATCAGAATCGAAGTATGACAGGATATGAACCTTACCAGCGCAACTTGGCGAGCTATATAGGTCGCTAAAGTACGGCCTGTAAGCTCTTTTTTCTGTAGCTGCGGGCTGCGTTTTCCCATCACTTCAGGAACGAGCTCAACGAAGCTGTTAAAAAATTCCATCTCCTTGACTGCATCAGGAGGAGGGCCAGAATCTGCCTGTCCAACTGTTGCAGACCTCGCTGGTCGTGCTGGCACTCCAGTACCTGGCTCCCGTCCGATGACGACCCCACCGACCGAAGGGACGGCAACGAAGCCTTTCTGCTTTGGAGGTGGTGGTGGAGCTATAGCCTTCCCTTTTCTTTTCCTGGTCAAGGCCTCAGACTCTGGCTCCGAAGGTAAGTCCCCCCTGGCAGGGACTGTGGCCCTCTTGGCTGGAGGAGAACTCCGTCCTGCGGTTGGGGCAGCCCGTTTTTGAGGAGCTGCAGCTGCCCTGGTCGGAGAGGGGGCAACTGCAGCAGCTTGTGAGGGCGCTCTTTGAGAGCGTTCTGAGGAGGAGTCGTCCACATTGACGACCTCGGTCGGCTCAGCAGGTGGGACCGACCTGAGAGGTGGAACGGACATGGCGAGCCTTCTTCCCATATTATCCGAAGAAGTGCTGGTGGTGAAGCTCGTGCTCGGTGATCTTTGTTGCAGAGGTTGTGGTTCTGACTCTGATTGAGTAGGATCAATAAGGGCAGAAGCGACCTCGTTCGCTCTCCCCCTTATTCCCAGGTCCCGAGCTGTGTTCAAGAGAGGGTTTGAAGCAGATGGTGATAGACCCCGAGCTACCAGCTCGCTGCCGGAAGGGAAATTGTCCTCCTCTGGCTTCTTGGCAGCTGCGAAAGAGTTCAGAATAGCGAGCTCGTCCTGCCTGGGTTTATACTTAGGAGCTGCGATGCCTGCACAGTAAAAGTCAGCTCGTAAATAAATAAATAAACATTATGCATATTTGTGTATATGAATAATGCTACTGATGTTGTTTTGAGTGCTCATGTCCCTACTAGGTTTCTTCACGAAACTCCTGTTATTCAGCCCAGCAATCGAGGGGCACGTAAACCAGGCCCAGTTGGACTTGTATTCCCCTACGTTTGACTTAGTACAGCTCTGAGGCAGGAACTCCCTATAGTCAGAAGATTGGCGAGGAGTGGCGTAGTACAGCCCTTCCTTTCCAGAGATCGCTTTGAAGCTGAAAAGGCTGCGGATGATGCGGGGTGTGGGAAATCCTAGTCCGTACTTACGAAACGCCGCAGCCAGGGTGGTCAAGTGGGCGTATGAGTTTGGTGTCAGCTGGAACGGTGCGAGCTTGAGGTTGTTTAGCAGATCCCTAAGGTAACTAGGGATGGGGAACCTGAAGCCGAGCTCCATATGCTCTCTGCTGATTGCAATAAAGCCCGTGGGGGGATAAGCGGCTTGATCAGTGCCCGCGGGAACATTAGCTCTGCACCCCAAGGGGATGGTTACTGCCTGGGCCCAAGCCTCCAACTTTTCGAAGGTGAGCAGCGAGAATATGGGTTTAAAGGGAGGGGGGTCCGTTTCCTCAGTGACCTCATCCCCTCCTGCGATCTCCTCGCTTGACGGACCAGCTCGCGAGGTCGTAGCCTCAGCCTCGCTATCCTGGCGACCTGCCTGCCTCCTGGAAGCAGCAGTCCTGCCCCGACCTGTGCGCGAACGACCTGACATCTACAGCACAGAAGGAATGACATCAGAACGCCTACAGCATACTGATCCTAACGAGACACAGAAAAAGAACTCCTAAGGCTACTGTCCTATTCGTCAGGTCGCGCACCTAGTCTCTAAAGGACCAGAAAAGGCCCAGAGACACGAATTCGCCAGGTACTACACCACCTTAAATCTACATGATTGCTAATCCTATGTTTGCAGGTCGCGCCTAGCGTACACAGGTACTCAGGCAACCAACACAGCAACCCCCCAAGGGCCAAATAAGCCACTATGACCAACAGGTGTGGTACAGAGGCAGAAAACAACAATCCTAACCAGAGACGAATCGTGCCACAACACAAAAATAGACAAAGCAAGATGAGGATTACCTTGTTCAAACTGAGTACGGTTTGCTGAGCACGGTGGCTGATCCTTGCAGTGATGGGGTCCGAAGAGGGTGGTCGACGGTGAACAATAAGACAGAAGAAGCAGAAACGAAGAAAAGTTGAGAAAAAATGGAGCTGTGGTTGCACCAGGAAAGCAAAAAGAAGAAGATGAGGAGACCCGTGGGTTATATAGGCCAGCTCGTCCGCCCCTAGCCATTCGATCCAGCATAAAGGTGTAACCGCCAAAGATCCAACGGCTAGGCATCGATTTCGGTCACACGCCATCACGTCTGTCAGTTACAAGACGTGCGCATTTAATGCGTACGGTCCCGAGACACGTTTTTTCGGCTCCAACGCCTGAATGGACGCCGCGTGTCAGCAGTTACAGTACGAAAATTGAAGTGGAACCAGAGGATTTGAAAATGGGCGCCAATTGCGTGTTTGATTCAGCTCCCAGTCCGCAAAACGCACAGAGAGCTGGGGGGCTTGATGTTATGCCCATTTTCTGGTTCGGCCCAAATGGGCCAGTGCACGACCCATTCAATTTGAACAGAGGCAAGGGCCCAGAAAGCCCAGAGACAAGACCAGCGACTGCAAGCCCAGCTCGCGAGGTCACCCAGATCGCGAGTCAGCAACAGTTCTTCAACATGACTTTATGGCACTGCCTTCAGCTCGAGGAGCTCGCGAGGTCACGAGGTCGCTAGCTCGCGAGCTCGCGAGCTCGCGTCCTCCTCCAGACCGTCTTGTATTTCTTCCAGGGTGCACCCCCTGCCTGACCTACAGTTTCTCCTCAGAAGGTACCGTGCCTGGCAAGATGTCAGAGCTACCTAACCCCCATGATTTCCCGCCGGAAACTGCCTACACAATTACCCAGAAGCATTTAATGAAGTGAAGACCTCTGCAGGTATAATTAATGCAGACTTGTGCAGGGAGGAAATCATCATTACCTTTACAATTAATGCAGCATGACAATGTCAGGATTAGTTGAAACTAGCCATTGCCTATAACGTGTAAACTTTTCCTTTGTATTATTTTATTGTGAGCTCCCTTCCTCTATAAAGAGGGGAGACATTTTCACTGTACAACAAGCTGAACAGACCAGAGAACTGTCACTCTGCCGGAATTATTCCAGAGTGGCCGTGGACGTAGGTGCAGTCACCGAACCACGTAAAAATCCTTGCGTATCTTCTCTCTCTCTATCTTTAATTGCTCACTAACCACCTTATTGAATCCGACCAACAACCAAGACCGACATTCCTTCACCTGAATTGATCACCACCAACCTAGCATCTCATTAATAGCATCATTTACTTCCTTTCAACCAGTACAACCGATCCTAATTACCAAGTTCGCCGTCTGGGCCCCAGAATCTCTGGTTGACCGTTTCCGGACGTCAACACCAAACAACTCTTACATTACACATCCATCATCACACCTTTCATCAACCACATTAGTGTTAAGCTTTACAATCAATGGAAGAAAGGGCTACCCATAGTCACATTAATATTAAGATTCACTACTACAACTAATACTTGCTAACCAATATAAATATAGAAAACTTGACTAATGACTTTTAAACAAAAAATGAAAGCTTGACTAACGACTTTTAAACCCAAAAAAATTAAAAATAAAATTAAAAAATTAAAAATTAAAAATTAAAGAAAAAAATAAGTGAACCAACAAATTAACAGTAATTCTTGGCAAAAGTAACTGCTTCCCTATAGTTGAAGTTACATTCAAAGTTAGAGTCAAAGTTGGTGAATATTAACACTAATGTGGTTATGGGTAGTCTTTTCTTTCGCTGATTGTGATCTTGGTGGTCTCAGCATGAGGTTGGGGTTTCAATCCCTCCTACTAGTATGGCTATGGGTATCCCTTTCTTTTATTGATTGTGATTATAATCTTGGTGGTTTCCAGCAAAAAAATAAATAAATAAATTTTAGAGGTAGTTGGAAGAAAAAAAAAAAAAAAAGGAAAAGCATTTGTTATAAAAATTAAACATACACAAATTTGACTACAACTATTACCTGCTAAACAATATAAACATAGAAAGCTAGACTAATTAATGACTTTTAAACAAAAAATGAAAGCTTGACTTATGACTTTTAAACGAAAAACATGAAGAATTAAGTGAACTAAATGAAAACTTGACTAATGCCAATTTGTGGGTTTGTTGTAATTCTACACAGAAGTTAAAATTGTAATTTGACGTTAGTCTTTAACTATTAAAAATGGTGTATTTTACTTAAAAATTAGGTTAGAACTGTTCCGCACATATATTCAATTAATTAATGTTTAAATTATATTATACTTAATTATATAATTTATATAATATAAGTAAAAAAAAAAATTACTATTACATTTAATTATGTTTAACTACCATACAAATCAATTTTAAATATAGATGTGAATTAGACTACATGAGTGTGAAAATTTTAGGTTTTATAAGGACTTGGGAGTTTCTAATTTATCCTTCAAGGTAGGTGACGATGCCTGCCGGTGTTGCCTTTTCAAGGGTAACACAATGGAGGTCTATCCTCAGTAATTACACCTCCCCTCTATCCTCCATGGTGCAAAAATGCAAGTCAACCCTCTCTTTCTTTATTCACTCTATTTTATTATGATTTAGTTTTATACTTTTTAAAGTCATTTATTTTATGTTATTAATTTTTATTTAATTTTTTGTTTTCATTTCAATGAAAGTCTTTTTGATCTTTACAAAAGTCTGAGGACGTCTCTTCTAACCAAAGTTGAAGTTTGAAGGAGTTTTGGGTAGAACATTCAAATTTGTCTATTTAGTCTAAAATCCAAACATCAAATGCAATTTCCCGTTCACAAATAGGACGTTTACGTGCATTGGTCCACAACCACTTATTGACCCAATCCTCAATTGTAGACCCAGCCAACTATCCTGTGACACCGTACGTGGAGTCGTGTTTTAGCAAGCTGGACTTTTATGTGCATTGGTCCAACTATCGACCCAATCGTCAATTGTATACCCAACCATCCTGTGAGACCTTGGAGTCTTTGTATTCCAGAAACAAATATAAATTAAGGTGTTATGATGATTTTTATTTGGAAAAATAAATTCGTGTAACAAAAATATTTTTCTTTTGTAATATATGATCATTTTATAGTAAGGATGTCCTAAAATTTTTATTTTGGGATCACTAACTATAAATACATGTTTTCAATGTGTCCATCATATATACAAAAATGATCATTTTATGATAATGACATCCTAAAATTTTTATTTTAAGATCATTAATTATAAATGAATATGTTCAACCAGTCCATCATTATGATGACCATTAGAAATGAGTAGTTATAATTGATGGTTTGTAGTTGAAATTGTCATCCCTAGACATAATTACTTTAAAGGTTTCTTAATTTTTTTTTTTTTAAATAAAGGAAAAGAATTTGTTAGGAGAAAAAAATCCCAAATCTGAAAACTGAAATGCACACATGTCTCTTGATTGACAAAGTCGTTCCAAGTATACCCACCAATGAGGTAGATAATTAGTTACTTTCATTTGTGATCAACTACACTTGTCCAGGTCTGAGACTCTTATTGTGAAGTTTTATCACAAGATGAAGTTGGAAATTTGCTCCATTGTTATACAACTATAAATTGAAAAATATAAATTGAAAATTTTTCTGAAGAATGGGAACCTTTCAATTAACAATGAGTATGACTCAAGGGAGAAAATAATTCAATTGATCGCATTGACCGGCGTACTTTTCAAATCAATTTAAAGAGTTACTAATGAAAAAGACTATCCAAGTTAAGCCTATTAAATGAATGCAGTACAATTAGAACGAATTGCACAAAATCCTAGAAAAGGTATGCTTTTAATCAAATGGAAATAAATTTGCCATTTTCTTACAACATGCCTTCACTCTATTAGTTAAACTATGTTAAATGTAATCTGTAATTATTGATCATATTTTTTGGTTAAATAACGAAAATACCCTCAATCTCAGATTTATTTATTTTTTAATTTTTAATAATTTCAAAAAATCAAAAACAAATTTAAAAAATTGAAATAATCTCCATAAAGATGTACGACATAGATTAATCTTCAAAAATTTGTAAAGAAAAATGAAATTTATGAATAACTAAAGAAAAGTGAACTACTATTGTTTTTATCTTTAATTTTTATTTTATTATAAAGTGCCACCTCTCATGTAAATGTCTGAATCCATCATTGATCGTCGAAAATCAGACTGAGTTAAAAGATACTAGCAAATTGATCAGTTTGAATCTATATACTGAGTTAACAACCCTAGCAAGATAGTATTTACTAGTGTGTATCTTTTCAATATGTATGCATTTTTGTTCATGTGCCGGCTTTTAAAGATACTTATTTTTGTTTTTTATATCAAGTAAAATATAAATAAAATTCCAACAATGTTTATGTGAAATGGTACTACTTCTTATGTTGCAAAAATTATCTAAGAAAAAAAAATGGACAGAAGATTGTTTTCAGTTTATAGTTACATAATAACTCTATTTGCTAGAATTGAAGAAATCCATTATCATTTTTAACTTTAATTTGCATACATAGTACTCTAATTTATGTTGGTAAAAAAATAAACAGAGTCAGATGGTAGCTTTAATACAAGAAAACAGAGTTGCATACAGAGAAGAATGCAGGGGAGAAACAGGGCTGCATAGACTAAAAATCTTGAACAATTCCAGCAATTGATTCCAACTACTTGACATTCAAATACTTGCAGAAGAGGACGATGCAAAACATATTTGTTGAAAATGACATAACAAAGTTATAAATCTAACTTAAAATCAAAATGAACAATTTTCTTGTCATGACTATCCATTCCGAATTAAATAATGTAATAGTTAGAAAATTTTCTTTACCTCTAAATCTAGGAGTCTAATGAAGAGAAAAAGATTTAGAATCTAATTAAGGCTTTAATGTGAAGACAATGTTTACACTATTTTTTCTTGAATGACATGAGTGCCAAAGAATTATTCAAAGAAGAAGTAATAGTAGAAGTTTTGATAGGTCCCTTTCTATATGTTGTTCAAGTACTAAATTCTGCTAGTGGGTCAGTCTGTGACAAGTAGCCTTGAAGTTGTTGACGTTTGGGGACGTTCAACACCCGGTTGGGGGTCGGAATCTTGCTAACGGAACGATTTGTATGGGGCCGACCCGTAGACTGTTGAACCCCCTTTAGCCCCGTAGGATCGCGTCCGGAGTTGAACCCTCAACCTCACAAGTGTTTTTGATGCACAACTCCTACCACCAAGCTTGGTGGTAGGAGTTGTGCATCAAAAACACTTGTGAGGTTGAGGGTTCAACTCTGGAATTTATATTCAAGTGGAGTGAATGGGACAATTACTTCTTTTATATTCAGTTTTAGTTCGATACAATATGTGTAAGCATGTCAATTTTGTATAACCTGGAAGTTGTGTACCTATTAACAATGACAAATCATGGTAGCTTAACATTTTAAATTATTATTTCAAGGACTTATCAAAAAATAGTTTGACAGGACCAGTGCCCAAATTTCTAGCAAAGCTACCATCCTTGAGTGTATTGTAAGTTAGATTGGATTATAACCATAAGAAAAGTTTATTTTTTGTTGTAGAAACCAATTACCTTTCAGTCTAATTGTTTCTAATTCATATTTTTCTCCGATTGCACGAAAATGAAGATCTTAGTGCAATAGCACAAAGCATACCATTATTAGTCACTATTTCAAATTTTACCATTTAATCATCATTTGTTGATTTCAGGTATTAATTCACGAAAGCATGACATACTTTATAAAAGAAATAAAAAAAAAAAAATGCTCATTAAGGACAACTTTGTTCCCAAAATGGATGAATAGTGAAATAGTACTATTAAAACTCATTTCATTTCTTTAGTGCTAGTATACAAACTCATTAGTTTTGTGATATATAAAAAAGAGCTCTTAATTGATATCCATAGATGGTCACTTGCAAGATGGTCTATGTTGGCCATAAAATCAACCTTGGACATATATGCAATAGTCTGTTTATTGGACGTAAAACCCTTTACTATACGCCATCTCATGTAACTCGTGGAATGGTCTCATACTTTATTGATGGAAAATCTTGTCATGATGTTCCATGAATTGCCACGAATTCTCGCATCTACAACCCTACAAACACAAGCTCCAATATCCAAAGCATGTGCACCGTACGTGTCCATTTCTGTTTTCGAATCGGTGGGATTAGTCATATTACTCGTGGTCCAAAGCTTAAGGTCTTCTTTGACTGTGGTTCATATTGGCCTTAAATTATCTTATCATATTAAGCCCCTATGCAGACGCAAGTTATGCTGCCTGAATACCCTGTCTTACTACAACCAACTGAAACGATTTGTGTACAAATTAATTGACATTATATACTCGTCCTTTTCCTCTCAGGATTCATTGTCATGGATCGTTCTATGAAATGAAGAATTTATTATATCATTCACTTACTCACACACCCACCACCTTAATGAACCCAATTTGCAAACCTCTCCATACGCAAACTAATTGTGGATAATCACCCAATTTCTGTTTAATCCAGAAACTCAAAGTACTTATGCCTGGATGGATAAAGGTAGGAAAATTCCTTTCCTCGCAAAAGGGATTGCAGCTCTATTAAACATTCTTTATATTTTACAATCAATTAATATCAACTCTTCATAGTTGCAAGTAATGTTAGATATTCAAATTCATATGTTAACTTATGATATATTGATTCAATTTATATATATAGTGATTTTACCATTGATGTCTCATAACTTAAAAAAGCTAAGATGAACCAATCAAATTCATTTATTGTATTTAAATTAAAATTGAGAGAGAATTTGTTTTAGAGAATGAATGCAATTGATAAATTTGGTTGGTTCATCTTAACTTTTTAAAGTTAAGAAACACTGATGGTAAAATCATTAATATATATATGCAGTTAAGTGATGTATATTATTTATGAATTAAGACATCATAAGTTGGTTTTGTTTCACATACACACATATGTACAATAATTATCTCCCGAGGACAATCTGAATTTGATAAAGTAAATAGAAAGCTGGTGGGTCATTGATTAGGTATAATTGAGTGGAAATTATGTTAAAAAATATAAAAATAAATGAATCTAATGTTGGGCTTTTTTTTTTTTTTTTACTATAAGACTTGGTATGAATTTTAAAACTATCATCAAATTATGAAATCTTTAAGCACCAGTCAGTTTTATAATTAATAAAAAGATAAAATAATTTGATAAGATGATGGTGTGTTAAAAAAACTTATTTTCATAGTACTAAACTAGTTTTCAAATTCACACTAACTACTTTCAATTCTATTTTTCTTAAATTTACTTTTCAAATATTTGTCAACTTGTTAGACAATGAACTTAGCCTATCAGAAGACAGAGTTAGTGCCAACCTTATCTGCTGGGAAGACTGGAAAAGACTTCATGAAGCAAGGATAGCACGTGCGTTTCAACCTTATCAATATGCACCGTTGCATGTTGAGGTAAAATGAAAATGTATAGAATACCGAACTATATATTGCTTTAAAAAAAAAAAAAAAACTGATATATATACATAGACACATATATATGTATGTATATTTTTTTCTTTCTTCATTATTCATTAGATTCAATTACCTTCATTTACTTTGATTTAGTTAGCAACCACTTATACTCAATCAATAGCTCACATTGTAGAAACTTTTGAATACGGTTTGGATTCAATAGGTACATGACCAAAATTGAATCTTATACAATTAATAATTTAATATTATATCATAGAATACAGTCAATCCAGTTTTAGAGCAAAATCAAACCATTTTAATCCAATTGTAAGCTACCGAAATCCGATAACATCCCAAAGTGATTGAAATGTGTGCAGTAATCAGATTCAACTGGACTAAAAACATATCTAAAATTAAACCAATAAGAACAATGTAATAAATTAATCATTTAAGCCATCATATCATATCATTGAATATTTGATTGAATTGGATTAATTTTGGAGGTAAAGCTTTTCACAGGAAATTTTACCAACCATTAATCCAGTTACATTTGTATTTAAAAAAAAAAAAAAAAGTTGAAATCCAATAATCTATACAATTAAGGTCAATGAAAGTTGGATCGATAGGTCTGGAAAAACATGCATTCTTATAGTTGAAAGAGATTCGACTTGTTAGAATTTACTAGTCCTTTCTTTTGCTTCAGGAAACAGACACCCCACCTACGAGTCAATTTTGTTGTACCGCCAATCCCCTCAAAAGGAAAAAGAATTCCCTCTACCGCCAACTGAGAAACCATATTACTATTCCACTACAACTTTATTCAGCAGAATCCCCTCAAAAGGAAAAAGAATTGAGTTCTCTATCAACAAAACTGAGAACTCAACTCTACCGCCAATCCTCAACACTGTTGAAATTTACATGGCAATAATTGAATTCCCACAATTGCTAACAAACCAACAAGATGGTTTGTTCTTCTTGAAAATATATTTTCTGCCTCACCTTTATTAGTGTTTGTATAAGATATTATAATTTGAATTATTCTTCGTAACTGCGGATATGTTAGTTGATGCTATAATGAATATCAAGAAAACATATCAAGTGAAAAAAGAATTGGCAAGGAGATCCTTGTGCCCTAAAGATTACTTGTGGCAAGGTATTAATTGCAGCTATGATGATTTAGGACCACCCAGGATTGTGTACCTATAAGTTTACAATCTTTGTAAACTTATGAATATCAAGGTATTAATTACTTGTTTTATATTCAATCTCAGTTTGATACAATCTTTGTAAGCTTGTCAATTTTAGACAACCTGGAATTTGTGTAGCGATTAACAATGACAGAAATCATGGCAGTCCAATATTTTTCCATGTTATTAGCAATGTTGATGAAAGTTCTCAAATTTGTATCCCCTGTAAATATAATTGTCTATGTGGTGGAGCATATTATGCAAGTTTCAGGACTCTGTTACAAAGAGAAACAGAACAAATTTAGCATGGACCTAAACATATTATGCAATGGACTTAATTAGTGAAGTAAATTAACAGGGACAGGCAAAAAAAAAAAAAAAAGAATGTTGAACAGAAAAGCCTCGTCACCTAGTCAGTTTCCACTAGAAAATTAATGTCTCTATTATGAAAGACAAACAATAGTGTATCAAACACGGAGCTTCATTAATTTATTATTCTTGTGACTAGACTTTATTGGATGGATGGAATCTTACATATAGATCATACCTGTCAAATCCAGTTGGAAATACTTTAGAGTACTTAGTGAAAATTTCCATGATAGACCTTACAAGTCACATGTAATTTGCTTGTCTGATTAATACAATTAGATTGTAGCAGAGAAAAATATTGGTTGTAGTGGAATGAACCATACATTCACATCAGGATCGTGCCACGTGGCAAGAAAGCAATGGGATGCATGTCCACTCTGCTGCCTGGTAAATTCTCTCAAACGATAAACACTTACAATCAGCTAGCAAGTAAACCCATGAAAATGAAATTACAAGTACCCTTCAATTTGGCGATGACTCATAGCATAGACTTGGTCGACTTTAGCCATATTGATCTAGTCTAAGTCATTTTTGGCCTTAAGGAAAATAATAAGTACTAGGAAATACTTATGAATATTTTAGTAAAAATTTCCATAGACTGCACAACAAATATAATTTTTGTGGGAAATTTAATTAGATTGCAGTAGGAAAAATCTTGAGTTCAACAAAATACACAATACCTGTTCATGATAATTGTGCCACATGATATGACAGCAACGGGGATGCATATGCAACCCTGAGCATTGTAAATTCTCCCCAACAATTGACACTTAAAATCAGCTGACTAAGCCCATGAAAATGAAATGACAAGTACCTTTCAGGTTGGTGATAACTCAAAGCATAGGACTCAGTGGACGTGAGTTATGTTGCCCTGGTCTAAGTCATTGTGGGCTCCATTTCTTCACGTTATAACAAAAAGCATGTCAATTAATCTCCTAGTCCAACTGGCCATGACTTGCATGCAGCTTAAAAATCAACCATTGTATGGCGTGTAAAAGGTGTAACCATTAGTGGAAGATAATAACGTGACATAGACATTGACTCAAGTCAAATTGTTGTATGCTACGACATTGATTCAAGTCAAATTGTTGTATGCTATTTGGTCACTGCCAACTTGTAGGCAAAGGTGACTACATTTGTTACCGTGAATAAAGATTGGAGTGGTCCTATTATGGGAAAAACACATGCATCTGTAAGAAAAAATGGTTCTTTTTTGATATATAGATTGCACAGAGAAAATTACAGGAAGTGTCGCCCATTCAATACGTCTTGGCAAATCTTTGTGTATTATAGGAAGTTACAAGTCTATGCTATAAGTCTTTGAAGTTACAATCAACTCTGTTCAAGTCTTTGTCTTCATAAATAAGGGTTATATTTTAAATGTAATAATTCTAATCATTTGAGAAAAGGCAATTACCAAATAAGTTCTGGATTTTTTAAAAAAATTTCCAGCAGTCTGTGACTTTTTTCATTTTTGATCAAATATCGGTCTCCATATTTTCCATAAATATCAATTAAGTTCTCGAATTTTTTAGAAGTGATCAAATTAGTCTCTCATATGGTCAAACCTGTATATAAGGAATAATGCAGCACCTGTACATCAATCTCAACAAGCCGCAGGTGTATATCAATCTCAGCAAGTAGCTGACCTTGTTAAATGCAGCTCATCAGCTTTGGCTTGTTCTCCAAGCATTTCAGACTTGTTAGGAATTGACTTGCCAAGTCAGAATCAGTTTCGTCTAGCAGGTCACACTTGCTCGTAGCTGGTTTCAACGAGCCAGCAAATCTGAATGCTTCAGCAATGGTTTGCAGGACAACTAACTCTTGTTTTTGATACACATGAAATCAGATATCAAAAGCAAAGAGTCAGGTAGCCTTTGTGAATTATTCATTCAGTACCTTAAGCTAGTTACATTAGATTAACAAGTATATGGTTGAAATGAAGTTAGTTATATTTTAAGGGCTGAGATTAATGTTTGTGATTGTATATAATGTGTAACATGTTATTCTTTCATTAATGAGAATCAAGAATCAAGAATTCATTCTACTGTTTTTCTTTTTCTCTGCAACTGTCAATACATCATTGTTCACCATTGCATAAGCTTGAAGCTTCTTTACGTCTTTAAACAATTTCACAAAACCATTATTTGGTCCGCATATTTTTTTATGTATCAATTAAGTCCCTAACTTTTTTAAAGTGACTAAATTAGTCTCTTTATATGGTCAACTTTAACTGTTAACTTTGACAATTTTAGTGAAAAGAAATGGATATCCTTGATTTGCCTTATTTGAGTTAATTTAATTTCTTCGATGTATAAATACTACTTGCCTGAATTTATCAATACAATTACAATAAAATCAAAATATTATTTTACTAAAATGTCATTTTACCAATAATATTTAGATATTTAATAAAAAAAACTAAATATATTTTTGTGGGAGAAAAGTCAAAATTTCCTTTTATTATAAAAAAGTACTAAAAGCTTCAAATTTATTGTCATCTTCCATGGGGTGCCATGGATACACTTTCTTTTTTGAATTTTTTTGTTCTTGATTTTTAATGCTGAAATTTTCTAAATTTTCTTGATTTTTATTTGAAATTATTGCAAACCTTTAAATGACTGTTGTAGAAAATCATTGGAGGGAAAACTATTTTAAATTTTTTATTTCCCACCTAAATTTTCTATAATGGGTGATGCCCATTGTAGAAACATCATTAACCATGGATAATGCCCATTGTAGAAAATAATTGGATGGAGATAAAAAATTTTTGAATTTTTTTTCATCTCCCACCAACAATAAAATTTAATTTATATATATTTCTTAACTTTCTAAACATTATCGTCTTATTCTTTCATTCTCTACAACACTTCAACTCTCTTATAAATGTTTCTCATTTCATCAATTTTATTTCATTATTTTAATCTACATTTTCATTCTCTACAACACTCCTTCTCTATATAAATATTTCTCATTTCATCAATGTTTCTCATTTCATCTTTTAATCTACATTTTCTCATTTAATCAAATTTACTTCATTATTTTATAAATGTTTATGGAATAATTGTTTTTAATGGTTGATTCATATATGTTTTATTTAACACATGCATTGCTGTTGTATAAGCGCTTTTCTATAGCAGGCAATGCCCATTATACAAAGTGTAGCTACCATGAACACAGTGTTGTGTGTATTTTTCAGACTCACTAAATGGGCCGATAAAAACCCAAATTAAGCCCAATTCAAGCCCGATAAGGTCAAAGCCAAGTCAAAGCCCATCAGAAGAGGCCCAGATGACTCTAAGCCTAGCAGGCTCTGCAACTCGCCTAGGAAGACTCTTTAATTTGCATCAGCGAGCTCGTGGGCACAATCAGATTATAGCTCACCTCATTTACAGCTCGTCTCTTAGCGAGCTCAAGGTCGCAAATCGCCATAATCAGCAGCTCATTCAGAAACGTAATTAATGCAGTATCTTCCAGAACAGACAATTACCTAATTCAATCATGATTCTCTCTCCAGAAACGGAAGTTTATTCAAATTCAAACCGAATCAATATCATCCTTGATTTTATGGGAGCAGTTTCCTGATATTATTTAAACATATTAGGAAGTGTAATTAATTTACAATTAATTTCCTTATTTTTCCTTATTATTTAGGGAATGTAATTAATTTGGGATTCTTTTCCTGATTTGTTGTTACCAGAATTGTAACGTCTCTTCCAATATAAATAGGGATTAAACTTCATTGTATCAGATGAACAAATAATATTTAATAATATATTGTCACTCTGCTGAGATTAAGAGATAGACAGTTGTGGACGTAGGCTTATTATTGTTGAATCACGTAAAAGCTTTGTGTTTGTGATTTTATTCCTGGTTCTTATTTGTGTTCTTTCTTGGTTTTTTGTGTTTTCTCAGATTGATTGCAGGTATTGGGCATTGATTACTCGTCGACTGAAATCCAATGTCGACATTTTGGCGCTAGAGGAAGGGCCCAAACTACAGTCTTCTTCGTCTTGATTTTCTCAATTCCTGACACCATGGCAAGAACCAGACAAACCAAGTACGTAGGCTCCCAAGCTGACCAAGCGAAAAGCCAGACCAGTCTCCATCAACATGATACACAGCAGGTGGAAGGCGCACCCATGCATGTAGTAGGAACGTCGTATGGACAGATAGCCGGTGCTGCAGCAAGTGTACCACCTTTGCCTTTGCGTTAGCCGGTTCCAATCGCCCCGATAACAAATGGGCAACAGGTGTGGTATCAACGACAAGAGGTGCTAGAGGATACAGTTAGACGGCTCACAGAGGCCGTCAATATGTTGGTGCAGGCTCAAGTGCAGAATGTGCCAAGGGTAGAGATCCAGGTACCAAGGCCTGCACCCCAACAGCAGCATGAAGCGATGCAAATACCTGATCGACTGGTGAGGGAAGTCCCGAGGCCGGCAGGCTCAGCTCGCTCCTCCAATGTACGTTCCAGAACCAGAAATCTTACCCGCGAAGAAAGGGATGTCATACGCCCAGCCAGCTTGATAGTGAGACCGAGCTATGATAGACACCAACGAGCAGAGGTTAGACATGATAGAGTTAGGGCTGCAGCTCGCAATGTCGAGGAGGTGAATGGACAACATGCAGAGTCCCATCAGCTTGGGGGTTAGATTGAAGAACATGAGAGATATGATCCAGAGCACCCTTCCCCGAGCTGTGACCACAGGAGGAGATACGAGCTCCGCGATCCGTAAGTAGAGGAACTCTTCCAGAGGGTCTAATAGTTTGAGGCACTACCTGGAGTCCCAGAACAGCGTGGGCTCTATGGGGAGAAGACCCCGTTCACCAGGGAGATAGAGACACAGCCTCTCCCTCCGAGGTTTAAGATGCCGAGCATAAAGTAGTACAATGGGAACAGTGACCCCTATGACCATCTCAACGCCTTCAACGTTCAGATGGACCTGCAAACAGGTAATCCTATGGTGAAGTGTCGAGTATTCCCAGCTATCTTGAGGGACATTTCGAGGACGTGGTTTAGGAATCTCCCAGTTCGCAGCATAGGCAGTTGGGAGGAATGCCAATAGAAGTTCGTTGGCCAGTACAGGGCGTTGAGAAGGCAGCTCGCTCCATCCTGCCATCTAGTTACTATCTTCGAGCGTCAAGGTGAATCCTTGAAGGAGTATATCACCAAGTTCAGACGCGAGGTCGCGAATGTCGAGCATCCATCAGATGAAAGCATACTGACAGCTATCTCAGCTGGGCTGCGCAAGGATGGAAAGCTGTACGAGAGCATTTATAAGTCCCTGGTGAAGGATCTGGGAGAATTCTATGAGCGACTTGCAAAGGAGATCAGATGAGAAGAGACTTTCGGCCTGAAAAAGCAAAGTCAGAAAAAAGAAGCGGGCAGTTCCAGCCAACCAAAAAGAAGAAACAATGGCAGGAATGAAGAAGGAAGAAACAGTGGTTTAAGCAATCAAATTGCCAAAAAGGCAAGGAGAGAGCCGAGGAGTGAGCGACCTCAGCGTCAAGGTCGCTATGAGCATTACACCATCCTGTCAGACTCACTAGACAGGATCTTTGCAACAAAAAAGAACAGGGAGGACTTTGGGAAGCCCTATCCTTTGAGGGCCCCTGTTCATCAAAGAGATCGAAGCAAGTTATATGTTTATCATAATGAGGTCGGGCACAATACTTCGGACTGTTGGGCGTTGAAGGATGCCATTAAGAAGCTAATCAGGAGAGGTCGCTTGAGAGACTATGTGGAATGACCTGCGGACTCGCGACCTCGACAGGAACGACTTCATCAACAATAGCCAAATCATCAGCAGCAGCCCCAGCGAGCTCCCGAGCCCGAGCATGAGCCTGCGGTAAGGACGATTTTCACAATTCACGATGGCCCCCATATCGCAGATACTTCGAACAGATCGTATGAGAGGTATGTCCGAGAGGCTAATCACACTTTCCAAGTCAGTGGGCTAGATGGGCCTACTAAAAGAGTAAAGACGACCTCAGATGAAATTGTATTCACTGATGAAGATGCTAGAGGTGTGGTCTGGCCTCATAATGATGTGCTGGTCATTCGATCTAGAATTGGAAATATAGAGGTTAGGCGCATCATGATTGATACTGGGAGCTCGGTGAATGTGATGTATATGAGTTGTTTCGATCAGATGGGGCTGCGGGCAGATCAGATGAGACCGTCCCCAGAGCCTCTATATGGGTTCACTGGAGACGCTATAATACCAGTGGGCCAAATCAAGTTGCCATTGACTCTGGGAGAGGCAGGTCGTCAGGCAACTACTCTGACAGACTTCCTGATAATTGACTGCCCATCAGCATATAATGTAGTATTGGGGAGGCCAGCCATGAACGAGTTGGACATGGTCACTTCCATCAGAACTCTTACAGTTAAGTTCCCAACTCCAAATGGTATCAGATGTGTTCGAGGAGAGCAACACCTAGCAAGGTGATGCTATGAGGACGCAGTGAAGATGGCGTCAGAGGAAAGAAAGTGAACGTAATTTCAGGGGACAAGCCACGATCTGTGATTGAGAAAGGAGTAAGTCATGATCTGGACCCACGTGAGGTAGATGCAGACCGAGCTACTGGTCCAGTTGAAGAATTAGAAGATGTACAAATCAGCGAGGCAGATCCAGAAAGATGCCTCAAGCTGGGAAGAGGATTGGCTCCGAAACTAAGAACCTAGCTCGCTGACTTCCTGAAAGCGAACTTGGATGTGTTTGTGTGGAACCATGAGGATATGGTGGGGATAGATCCGAAAGTGATGTCTCACAGGCTAAACATATATCCTCACTTCAAACCAGTTCGCCAGAAGAGATGAGCAATGACAGGGGAACACTACTTGGCACTAAAAGAAGAGGCAAACAAGCTGCTGACTAATAAGTTCATTAGAGAAGCTTACTACCCCACTTGGGTTGCCAATCTCTTGCTAGTGAAGAAGAAAAATGAAAAGTGGAGAACTTGCATCGACTTCATCAACCTAAAAAGGCATGCCCCAAAGATAGTTTCCCCTTGCTAAGGATAGACCAGCTCGTGGACACTACTGCTGGCCATGAGCTCCTGAGCTTCATGGACGCATATTCGGGATACAATCAGATCCCAATGAAACCCGAGGACGAAGAGCACACCTCCTTCATGACAGATCGAGGGTTATATTGCTACAAGGTGATGCCCTTCGGGTTGAAAAATACTGGAGCAACCTACCAACGGTTGGTGAACATGATGTTCGAAGAACAAATTGGAAAGACCATGGAGGTCTATGTTGATGACATGCTGGTAAAATCCAAGCAAGTAGGTGACCATGTTCGTGACCTGAGAAAGATGTTTAGGATTCTGATGAGCTACCAGATGAAATTGAATCTGCACAAGTGTGCATTTGGAGTAGCTTCTGGGAAGTTTCTGGGCTTCACGGTGAACAGTAGGGGTATAGAGGCCAACCTTGAGAAGATTAAAGCATTGATTGACATGAGATCGCCAACCAGGGTGAAAGACGTCCAGAGCCTCAATGGCCAGGTCGCAGTACTGAGCAGGTTCATTTCGAAAGTTACAGACAAGTGCATCCCCTTTTTTGATATCTTGAAGAAGGCCAAGAGCTTCGAGTGGACCGAACAGTATGAAATAGCCTTCCAACAGCTGAAAAAATATATGGGGCGAGCTCCACTCTTCTCTAAGCCCAAAGAAGGGGAGAGATTGATTTTGTACCTACGAGTGTCACAACAAGCTCTGAGCGTTGCATTGGTGAAGGAAGAAGAAAAGACGCAGCTTCCTGTGTATTATGTAAGCAAGCGATTGCAAGATGCTGAAATCAGGTACTCCCAAATGGAGAAATTAGCTTACTGCCTGGTGATCGCATCAAGGAAGCTGTGACCTTACTTTCAGGCTCATACAATTGAAGTCCTCACCCAGTACCCGCTAAAGCAAGTTTTGCAGAAGGCAAACACCTTAGGTCGGCTATTGAAATGGGCAGTAGAGCTCGCACAGTTCGACATCCAGTTTAAGCCGAGGACGGCCATCAAGGCTCAAGCCTTGGCAGATTTTATTGTAGAGTTTACGGGACCTGTGGATGATGAAGCTAAATCTTCTGAAGGACCAGCCTGTGAACTCTATGTGGATGGATCATCCAGCGAGTAGAGGGCTGGAGCTGGAATTTTACTAGTCAGTCCTGAAGGCCACAAAATCTTATGTGCTTTGAGATTTGGCTTCCAGACAACAAACAATGAAGCTGAGTATGAAGCTTTGCTTGTGGGATTGTGTTTGGCTAAGGAAATGCGTGCTGAACGATTGAAGGTCTTTAGTGACTCGCAGCTCGTTGTGTGCCACGTAATGGGGAAATATCAAGCCAAGGGGCCAAAAATGGCCCTCTACCTCCAGAAAGTTCACGAGCTGCTAGGAGCGTTTCAAAAATATGAGATGAAACAGATCCCACGAGCTCAGAACGCACATGCAGATGCATTAGCTCGCTTGGCTACCACACGAGATGCAGACTTCCTTGGGGCAATCCCAGTCGAATTTCTACCTGCTCCAAGTACAGAAGAAAAGAATGTGATGATGGCAATATCTGTACTGCCCGACTCATGGATGAGCCAAATTCTCAACTATTTGCAGGATGGAAAGTTGCCAAGTAATAAGCTGGAAACATGGCGTCTGCGAGCTAGAGCGGCCAGATACTGCATCTATGATAATGTGTTGTATAAGAAAGGGTTCTTAGCTCCGCTGTTAAGATGCATCGATGGCCCCGAATGTGAAACAGTACTAAGGCAGATACATGAAGGCCATTGTGGGAACCACGCAGGGGGGTTGTTTTTAGCTCAGAAGGCCTTTCATCAAGGCTTCTATTGGTCCACCATGAGGTAGGATGCCATCAACCTAGTGAAAAAATACGAAAAATGTCAGAGGTTTGCCCAAGTTCTACGAGCTCTACCAGCCTTTCTCCAACAAATGGTAAGCCCGTGGCCCTTTGCAATATGGGGGATGGATCTGATCGGGCCTCTACCAATGGTGCGAGGAAAATGCAAGCATGCAGTGGTCGCGGTTGACTACTTCACCAAATGGGCAGAAGCAAAGGAATTAGCTGAAATCTCCACGACAAAGATTGAGAAATTTATGTGGAGTAACATCATTTGTAGATTTGAGGTTCCATAACAGATCGTCACAGATAATGAGACCCAATTCAGCAGCGATCAATTTTTCAGGTTCTGTAGTGAGCTGAAGATCAAAAAGAGCTTCTCATCAGTGGATCATCCACAAGCTAACGGTCAAGTAGAAGCTGTGAACAAGATTATAAAACAGACCCTGAAAATGAAACTGGAAGCCAGGAAAGGGGTATGGGTAGATGAGCTTCATAAAGTATTGTGGTCTTACAGAACCACAGCTTGTGGACCATTAGGGGAAACCCTATTCTCAATGGTGTATGGGTCAGAAGCCATGATCCTAGCCGAGTTAGAAGTCTCCTCACAACGAAGAGCGACCTTTAATCCAAACGACAATAATCAACTACTTGCAGCGAACCTAGATTTGCTTGAAAAAGCCAGAGAAATGACCAGGTTAAGAGTAGCTGTCTATCAGCAAAGAATAGCGAGGTACTACAACAAGTATGCTCGGATTCGTAGATTCAATGTGGGAGACTTGGTCTTACGTCTCATTTTGCCAGGAGCCCGCAAGCCAAGTGATAGATCCTTAGGCCCAAATTGGGAAGGACCCTATGTTGTCAAAACAACCTTGGGGAATGGAGCTTATCGCTTAGCAAACGAAAATGGAGCTGAAGTTCCTAGAGCTTGGAATGCCGAGCATCTCCGCCCTTATTATCAGTAAACTCTTCATGACTTGTAACATAAACTCGTTATAGTTAATGAAAGCTCCATTCTCCCCTGTTTTTTATTTAACTTACGTCACTAGGCTAACGGGCTCTAAGTTAAATAGCTCGCTATAAATGAAAGAGCCTAAAAAGCAAGTGACTAAGTGTCCTTGCATAACTCGCCATATCTAAGAGCCTAAAAAGCATATGGCTGAATTGCCTCTGCATAGCTCGCTAAAACGAAAAAAAAAATGAGGTCATTAACCCCTGCATGGTTAATTAACCGAAACAGTTCATCAACGATATCCGTTTAATGAGCGAGTTTTTGGCTTATTATAACAAGTTACTTGTTAAAAATTTAAGTGATTGTTTGAGTTATCACTTTTGATTAAGTAAGAGCTTATGCCATGCTGATTAGCCCGCATAGAGAAAAGATGTATCACTCCACATGAACATTCAACACAGGAGAAGTGAAGAAAGTAAACTTCATTAAACACTAAAAACTCCGTTACAAAAGAAAGTTGAAAGCTTACAATTATAAAAGAAAATTACAAAAGCAAAAAGAAATACTAGCCCAGAGTTGGAGGATCTTCAGTTTCAGCTGGAAGGACGTGGGGAAGAGACGAGCTAGGGGGCTCAGGGCCTCCAGCAGGCTCAATCTGAGAAGTCGTGCCAGGAGTTTGCTCTGCGGATGGAGCTGGATCAATCGAAGATGAGGCAGCCTTTGCCTTAAACTCTTCCACGAGTTTGAGTCCCACATCCCCAAAGATAGAAAAATCCATCTCTGAATGGGACTGCCACAACGTGAAGAGAAAGTCACGACCTGTTGACTCCTCAGCCTCATCCCTTGCTTCAGCAACTTGAGCCTCCAGCTCTTGAGCAGCCTACGCTTTGAAGGTCGATAGCTTCTCGAAGGCATTGTTTGCAACTTGGTTAACGACCTTAGCATTTTTCTGTATGGCTTCTGCTCATTTCTCAGCAGCCTCAGCCTGCTGAATGGCCTCCCCCACTTGTTGCCTAAGCACCTCAGCTCGGCGCTCAGCTTCTTCAGCCCATTTCTCCGCAACCTCAGCCCTTTGCACTGCAGTGTTAGCCCGTTGCTCAGCTTCTTCAGTTTGCTAAACAATAGCTTGCATTTCCCCAGCACGCTTATCAGCGGCCTGAGCTCGCTCTATTGCAGCATCAATCCGGCGTTGAAGCACTTCGATTTGATCATCTGCAATTAAAGCTCGCTGTTCGGCCCCCTTCGCTCGTTTTTCAGTCCGCCTCAGCTCAACTTTTAAGTTGTCACGCTCGTCTTCGCAGTTACGAAGCGAAGCAGTGAGATGTGATCTAACTGCTTCAAATTTATCCTCCAATTTTTGCAGAGCTTCCTCGACTTTTTGTCTCTCAATGGTCGTTGCAGCCAATTGAGCTTGATGACCCTCTTCGCACTTGTTCCCATCCTGAACTCTTTCGACCAGAGACGCTATATCATCAGTGGCAGCCTACAGCTCATCTTCCAATTTCCTTATTTGATCCTTGGTTTCCCTTGTCTCCCTCATTCGCTTCATTGCAGCCAGGGCGCTCTGAAAGGGTTACAGGTCAACATTTGATAAAATAAAGAACTCGGCCGATGCAGAAAGATGACTTGCCAGCATGGAATGGTGAGCTACAAACTCGTCCAAGTCCTCGCCCCTAAGAGACCTGTTTTCCAAAGCATTTGCATGAGTAAGCATGATTGTTGCCCAATTGTCAAGAAAGGAAGTTAGATATCTTCCCCCAAGTCCAAGCTCGACGGCTGGTCTTGTTGGCGAAGGAGTTTTCTCGCGCTCTGGGATATCACGCTCATCCCTGGAAGCCGCACGACGTGCATGAATAGTACACACAGTTACCCTCTTACTGGTTCCAGCACGAGCTACTTGGGGAGTGGTCTCAGATGGAGTTTCCCTTTCTCTACGCTGAGGAGCGACCTCAGTTGAAACTGCCTCTTTTCTAGGTTACGGGGTGACTTGAGAAGGAGCTTCCCCTTGCTACGAGCTCTGACGCAGAGCCGACTGAAGGTCCTCAAATATGGTTGAAAGAGGCACCACACTAGGAGTTGCGACCTCAGAAGCTCGGGTTTCAACATGTGGCCTTGGCGTTTTGAAGGAGCAGTAAGAGAGGTCGGAGTGTCGGCTGGCCGCTTTGCTGAAGCTGTTGGAGGAGTAGGAGACTTAGCAGGATTGTCCGATGGGAATTTTATAAGAGTTAGTTTCTTCCTGTTGGATGGAACTCGCGCAGAGGAAGAAACTGAAAGGGAAAAAATTCTTTGAGATGTACCCATTGTTGGAGTGCGAGCTGGAACAGGCGGTGGAGCCTCTGATACAATTGTATGATGTGGGGAGGAGGATGAATTTATCTGCACAACGGAGGCTGCCTGGTTTGGATCTGATCTTGTCCAAGCTAGAGCAGGAGCCGGAGAGGTAGTTGTTCGAGATGCGCCCTTTGACGGGGCGTGAGCTAAAGACGTTTTAGTCTTAGATGAGGCACGAGCAGGAGCACCTTGGGAAGAAGCCTTTCGAGACTGAGAAGGTGAATGAGTTGTGCTCGCTGCTCGTGTAGAAACTGGTTGTGGAGGTCAGGAAGTAGATGTGTCCCCCACCTGGACTGGAACTTCAAAGACAGAAGGAAGTCTAGAGTCATCTCCCGTCCTACCTATGTCCTCCTCAGGTCGCAGAAGAGGGGATTCCTTAGGTGGGGCAAGGTCGTAAGCTCTAAGGACAACATCGTCAAACTTACTGCTGATGCCCGCGTCCTCTGATTTTGCAAGCTTGTCAAGAGCTCGTTTCTCCTCGCTGCTGAGAGGAGACTCGTCCATTTTTTGCACTGCGAAGCAAAACATTAAAAATGATGATGATAATAAGGACAATAGCAATAGCTCGCTGATATTTTTCCTTTGCTTACCTGGTTCTAAAATGAAGCTGCAGTTATTGAGACCTACAAGGGAAGGACACGAGACATATAACCAACTCGTCTTGTACGGCCCGACGTTGGACTTGTCCTTTGCTTCTCCTTTGGGCAAGAGATCTTTGTATTTTGACGGACGGGCTGTGAGGTAATAAATACCGTCCGTTTTTTCTCCTTCTACCGTACTCAAAGCCTTGAAGAAGTAGAACTGTTGTATAATTTTTGGAGTAAGGGAAGGAAGGCCGTTTCTGAGAAAGGCCACGGCCAACGAGGTCAGCTGTGCGTAGGAGTTTGGAGTCAACTGGAACTGGGCAAGCTTGACCTTGTTGAGAAATGCAATCAAGTAAGGATGAATGGGGAACCTTAGCCCCTGCTTGAAATATTGAGTGCTGACGGCGACGTACCCCCTTGGTGGGTAACATACATGATTCTTTGAGTCAGGTAGCAATGCACGACAACCAAAAGGGATGTGGAATTGAATTGACAAGTCCTTCCACCTCAGGATGCTTTAACGATGAAGGATGATGGGCGAGTGAATCCCATGCTTCTCTTCCTTGTCTAGCATGAGCTCGGACTTCATCTCGCTCACGAGCCTCACTACTTGGAGTAATTCCCTTACGAGCTCCGCTTGAAGACATCTGTGTAAAAGAAGAATTTTCAGGTCGTAGGAAGCAAGTTAGTAAAATAATAGAAATTCTATAAGTATCCTACTTCGCAGGTCGCTGGTGTCATGGGGGGCTTGGCCTAAGAATAAACAACCTACAAGAGCAATCTGCGAACTAATGGTTCACAGGAGCTCATTTCTACAGTTAGCATGCATAACAAGGCATAAACAGTAACGAGGTCGCAAATAGATATGTAACAGGATCAAATTAGCAGAAATCGAAATGTTGTGTTCAGTAAAGAACTCAGGATAACAAGGTTTGACAATATTAAAAAAAAATGCAGTAACTTCATGCCATATTCAAATCATTACAAGTAACGACGATAGTGAAGAATAAAGCACAAATTGAAACGGCGACTGGAGAGGCTGATTTTGTGCAAAGACGGATAGTCTTCTGAAACTTGGTTGCTTGGTTGCTTTGAAGGAAAATGACAAGTAAAAAGAAAATGAAATGGGGCTCCATCAATTTATAGGCAAGCTAGCTCGAACCCCAACCGTTGGATTCCTGTACAATGTAACCATCGTTGATCCAATGATGCAGCGCAAAGTACGGTCGTGCAATCATGCAGTCGTCAGTTGAAGGACGTGCCCATTTAATGCGTGTGTAAGAGACGTGGTGGTGTCGTATGATAGAACAGTCAGTTGAAAGACGTGCGCATTTAATGCGCGTGTAAGAGACGTGCTGGCCTTTTTTTAGTGATCTCTTGTATGACTGCCACGTGTTGTAACTGATAAAGTAGAATTTGAATAAAATGTAGCAGCAGTTAATTCAAGTCGGCGTGCCAAGGAAGCCAGCTTTTACCAGCGAGCTTGAGCTCCCAGTTCGCAGAACAAACTAAGAGCTGGGGGGCTGATGTTGTGTGTATTTTTCAGACTCACTAAATGGGTTGGTAAAAGCCCAAATTAAGCCCAATTCAAGCCCGATAAGGTCAAAGCTAAGTTAAAGCCCATCAGAAGAGGCCCAGATGACTCTAAGCCCAGTAGGCTCTGCAACTCGCCCAGGAAGACTCTTGAATTTGCATCAGCGAGCTCGTGGGCACAGTCAGATTATAGCTCGCCTCATTTACAACTCGTCTCTTAGCGAGCTCAAGGTCGCAAATTGCCATAATCAGCAGTTTGTTCAGAAACATAATTAATGGAGTATCTTCCAGAACAGACAATTACTTAATTCAATCATGATTCTCTCTCCAGAAACGAAAGTTTAGTCAAATTCAAACCGAATCAACATCATCCCTGATTTTATAGGAACAGTTTCCTGATATTATTCAAACATATTAGAAAGTGTAATTAATTTATAATTAATTTCCTTATTTTTCCTTATTATTTAGGGAATGTAATTAATTTGAGATTCTTTTCCTGATTTGTTGTTACCAGAATTGTAACACCTCTTCCCCTATAAATAGAGGTTAAACTTCATTGTATCAGATGAACAAATAATATTTAATAATATACTATCACTCTGCTGAGATTAAGAGATAAACAATCGTGGACGAAGACTTATTATTGCTGAACCACGTAAAAGCTTTGTGTTCGTGATTTTATTCCTGGTTCTTGTCTGTGTTCTTTCTTGGTTTTTTGTGTTTTCTCACATTGATTGCAGGTATTGGGCATTGATTACTCGTCGACTGAAATCCAACGTCGACACACAACAACGAGCATTGCCCACTATAGAAAAATAGATGATTTTTATTATAGTCACAAAGACAGGAAGCATCATGTCTGCTGGGGAAAGTCATCTACAATTGCCATTGTAGATCTCTTGTTTTCTTGAAAATTAATTTTCCCACTTATTGTCTAATAGACATCTCTCAATGTTACGAGAATAGATTTTTGGACCATCCATATAGATTTTTGAATCAATTTTTTTTGCTTCCAATAGTCTATCACTTTCTCAATTATTTTACAACCACAGATTGACATTCATTAGGCAAGATAACCATTTTCCCAACTATCATTTTTTAAAAAGCAGATCCACAAACCATTAATCTGATTAGAATATTAAATTATGAAAACAGAGATTCTTTCTCTCTCATCTATTCAAACTACCAAATCCAATGAAAGTTGTATCGGTAGGCTTGAAATCTGAAAACAATGATATTTAAGTTGGTCGTCAACCTGAATTTTGATGATTAAAAGAAATTTGACCACACAATCACTCATCGTTCAAATGATTAGTGTACTTTTACCTTCATATTATGATGATGGTGTAAGTCTTATAATGCGTATTTAATATAATATGTGTGTGGGAAGTGGTCTCCTCATATTGTGATCATATCCATTATATGATTATATTTTTAGATCATACATCTAATATTTAATTTTACTAAATAGATTTTTAAACTATACTCATAACGTTTAGACAAACTCCATCCTGACAATCGCTTTCAGCTTACCTTTATATTTTTTGAAAAAAAGAAAAAGAAATTTGACTGAAATTTCTGCTATGTACTAGTCAATGTTATGTCATTAAATTTGGAACTATAAATTGTCTGATGGTTAATGCTTGCAATTCTAACCCGAGCAATCGATCAAGAAATGGGAACAGTGATGGAGATTCTCAAGCTGTTGATATTTGCATTTCTTGGTATAGTTGCTCTCACAGTTCTCGTCCATGCTCAGAGTCAAAGAGGTTAGACTGCTTGGAGTAATTCAGCGTTTTGAATATTAGGTTTGCTTGTAGTTTTATACACTAACTATTATTAATTTCTCTTCATCTTTGTATCTCTGCAGGTTTCATTAGTATCGATTGTGGATTGCCTGAAAATTTTGTGTATACTGAAAAGAAAACAGGCATAAATTACACTTCAGATGTCACCTTTACAGATGCTGGTGTAAGCTACAATATATCAAGTGAATACTACAGTGATACCCTGGAACAACCATTCCTAACAGTCAGAAGCTTCCCTGAAGGAATAAGAAATTGTTATACTCTGAATCCTGCTCATGAAGACATTAAGTTTCTTATTAGAGCAAGTTTCATGTATGGTAACTATGATGGCCTAAATAAACCACCAAGTTTTGACCTGCTTCTTGGAATTGATGTGTGGGATTCAGTGGAATTGGCAAATGCATCCACCATTGTTTTCAAGGAAATCATCCATGCATCTCAGAATAATTATTTGGACGTCTGTCTTGTAAACAAAGGGTCAGGCAAACCTTTCATATCTTCATTAGAATTAAGACCCTTATTAAATTCCAGTTATCCACTTGATTCGGGAATATCATTACTCCTCTATCGACGATTAGACTTTGGTTCAACAGCCAATGCTAATGAAACATACAGGTAAGTTGTTTCATATTGAACAAAATTGTTATTATTGATATTTGTCACTAATTTGATTAATTTGAAATATGTAGATTTAAAGATGATGGTTATGATCGCATATGGTCACCCTACACAAGATCTAACTGGGTGACATTAAGTAGCCCATTCAAAATGTTCGAAGACAGCAGCACGAGAATTTATCTTCCACCATCTATGGTTATGCAGACTGCTGCCATGCCAGCAAATGGTAGCGATTCATTGGTATTTGAGTGGAAACCTAGTGATCCCACATTACGGTTCTTTGCATACTTTTACACTGCAGAACTTGACCAGAGCCAAGAAAATAACCGGACTAGAAAACAGATGATCTATTTGAATGGACTGCTATGGTTTGATCAATCCTCTACACTGTTTTACTTGGCTCCCCATGTTATCTACACCTCCAGCTCCAGCTTCTATACAACTAGTGGAGAAAAAATTGAGTTTCAAATTAAAAAAACAGCAGAATCGCCACTGCCTCCCATCCTCAATGCGTTAGAGTTATATCAACTAAAACAATTTCCACAAGTGTCAACCAACCAAGAAGATGGTATGCTTTGTAAGCATTTTTTTTTTCCTTTTAATACGAAAATTTTTAAATATAGGCATCATATATATTTTACTAACGATACAGGCTTTCAGCTTTCTTTGTAAGGTTCAAATAAAGACATAATAAACCATTAGTTGTTGCATTCAAATGCATTCGACAGCCAAAAATTTGTATATGACTTATTTTGCCTGTTGATGGTAGAGGATATTAGTTTTTTTCCCCCTTTGTTTAATGGATTTACTTTTCTTCTATATTTGTGTAAAACTATTAGTGGATGCTATGATGAATATCAAGACAAAGTATGGAGTGAAAAGAAATTGGCAAGGTGATCCATGTACCCCAGTAAAGTACTTGTGGCAAGGTCTTAATTGCAGCTATCCGGAGTATGATCCCCCGACGATCACTTCTTTGTAAGTAGTATTGTCACCTTTAAACTTGCAACCTGTACTTATTAGCTTCAATTTTTTGTACTTTCTAATAAATTATTGTGTGAACATAAAGGAACTTGTCTTCAAGTGGAATATCTGGGGAGATAGCTCCTGATATATCTGGTCTTACATCGATACAATCTTTGTGAGCCTTTTAATTTGTCCTGAATCTCAGTTGAAGTTTATATTAATCTGCAACATATTGATGAGGACTAAGTCAATTTATCAACATTTTTATCATTATTTCAGGGACTTATCGGATAATAATTTGACCGGTCCAGTGCCTGATTTTCTGTTTTTGCTACCATTCTTAACAGTGCTGTAAGTTTGCTCGATTGTGATGCATAACAGAAGTTGCTTTGTCATTATATAAAAGAAAAAAAAATAATCAAGTACTATTCTTCTAATTGACAGAAATTTGAGTCGAAACAATCTCCAAGGTTTTGTTCCCGTTGGACTTAGTGAAAAAGAGAAGGATGGTCAGCTATCATTAAGGTATGCTTTGAATCTTTTCAATATCTTGCTCAATATAGTTATATATAATATAAGGGTGATGTTATTGCCACCCAAAAAACTACTTTTTAGACCTATATTTTTAATAAATAAAAATATCTATATATAAAATTACTTATAAGGGCAAGATAATTTAAAGTAATAAAATAAAATCACATTTTTGCACTCATTTATTCAACTAATTATCATAAATCGTAATTAACCTATTCATCTTACTGTCTAAGAATTTATGAACTAATTCAATTAGAAAATCTCAACTTTTTCAGAGAATTCTTTAAAAACTTTTAGTAAATAATCAAAACTACTAAAGTCATACAATTCACAAACCTAAACAATTGCATATGTCGGAATACTTACAATTTAACACTTAGAACTTCAAAATTACATAACAAACATTTTTTAATTACTTGTATTTTGACAACAGAATTGTTGTGGGACAATAATATTGAGAAACCAAAAGAAGTTCAGGAAGTGATTCTCCCGTATTTTTTTTTACAGCAATTCTCCAGTAATTTATTAAAAATAATTAGAAAGACAATAATTGCGGATATAACAAAATAATTATTGCATAATTATGTCATTGATTAGAAAAAAAATTTGAATTAGATTAAGAATAACCAAAACTGAAAAATAGAAAACGAAAGAATAAACCAATAATAGAAGATGAAGGAGAAGAATGAAGAAAAAAGAAGAAAACAAAAGCAAGAAGGCAGTTTTTTTTGTTATAAGGAAAGGCCTTTTTTTTTTTTTTTTTTTTTTTTTTTTCAATTATGTTTAGGAAAAGACAGTTCATAATTGCAAATAGAATTATATTACAGGTAAATTTGGTCAAGTTCCTTTCTGACATTGCAAAGGGAAGATAAAGCAAAAATTAAAATGTTAAATATTAATATTGCATGCAATAAGTAAATGGGTGTGAGGAATAATTTTTTGGGTGACAATAGAACCACCCATAATATAATTTCTAATCACACTCATGTTGACCCTAGTAATCAAAAATGTTTTTCAAACTCATTTATTATATAATGATTAGAGCAAATTGCAATTTACCTATTTGAGGTTTATTAATTGCAAATACATTGAATTTGACCCCTTAATTAACACTCTCTCTTATTAGTCAACATTGATCAACTTTGACGGTATTAAAGGCATTTTGCTCTTTCCTTTTTTTTTTTCCAATAACATTTGCTTAAAAAAAAATACAAATTTAAACATATTTTTTTAAGAAAACAAAAAGGATGAATCTTCATTATTCAAATTTGAGATAGAGACCAGAAGAATTAAAAAAAAAAAAAGATTAAAAATTTTGGAGGTGGAAATCCATATTGGATCTCAATCATTCATCTTCAAGATTAGATCTCTATTGTGAGGATCTAAATTCGATGGAAATCCAAATGTGGCCTAGATCTCCATTGCAGTGGCCTTCCCCACTAAAAAAGGGCCTCGTAGTGGGAGAGGAGGTTGCTTGCTTCCCTAGTCAACATGACATGTTCGTCAATTGATGAACATTTTCCAAATTGATATGTTGGAGAATTTCGGTGATTAATAAATCTCCTCCCCTGCCTCCAAATGGCGAGGGAAGGCTCGATCCTTCCCTTGCTGATGAAGATCTAAATTTCAATCCGTATGTAAATTTACGAACCTCATGCAGGTAAATTGCAATTTGTTCTAATAATTCTCATTGGATAGCTTATTATTTTAGGAATTTGGTCTTAAGTAAAGAATGAAGTTACTATCCACTCACATAATAATAATAATAATAATAATAATATTATTATTATTATTATTATGCCCTTGAAATCATCAAGTACGAATCCCTAGCGGCATCAAGATTTCATAATTTAGGGGAACATGCAGGCAGAATGAAAACATTGGTTTGGAACCTGGGTACTTCTGTGTTATTATGTTCACTGTCAACTCATGGGGTGGATTTGAGGACATGAACTGGCTAAATGCTGATGCTAAACTGGCCTTTGGAAACACCTGGGTACTTTTGTGTGTTACAATGTTTTTTCACCTTTAGAAATGAGACTCATGTTAGATATTATATCTATAAATAGCAACAATAATACCATACATATATATAATGCTTTTATAATAAAATATATCTGATTTTAAAAAGTAAAAACCAATTAATCAAATTCACTCATTGCATTTGAATTAAATAGGAGAGAGAATATAATGGACAAATTTAATTGATTGGTCCTTATTTTTTAAAATCAAATATATCTAATTATAAAATCGCTATATATATATGGGTAATTTTACTATTAGTATTTCCTAACTTCAAAAAAGTTAGGACGAACCAATTAAATTCATCTATTATATATGAATTAAATAGAAGAAATAATTTGTTTTGGGAGAGAGAATACAATGGATGAATTTGATTATTTCGTTCTAATTTTTTAAAATTGTGAGTTATTGATAATAGAACTATTAATATATATATTATGAGCGTTTATGATATGTTAATGTTTCCTATTATAACAACTTTTATTCAACAACAAAATATTGTTTTTCATATTTGTAAGATTTAAAAATAAGTTTAATGATAACTGAAAATAATATCTTGAAAAACATATATTTTTAAGTAATAGTATCATATGCATTTTGTTATAATTATTTTGGAAATATATTTGCATAAATAATGTAGGTGTGTAAAAGCACTACTCTATCTAGTTAAATTAATTTAGATTGATATTTTTAATAAAAAATTAAGAATATATATGTTTCTAATTGTTTCAATTAATAAATTTAAATTAATTTAGAACTGATTTTTTTTGTTTTTATTTAAATCATATTGTGATAGAAAAAAATTATATCTATATTTATATCTATATATATAAGCTTTACTAATTTTGTTTTTAGTATTTAAGTTTCATCAAATTGATCTCATATGCTATTTATTCAATTGAAAAACAAAAGTGAAAAATGGGTTTCTTGTTTTCACTAAAAAAATGCACTGTATTTCATTTTCAAAAACGAGAAAACGTGTTTGTAAAATGTTAATAACAGGCCCTAAGTGTTATCCTAATCTTCTTTTGTTCATAGCGTGGATGGAAATCGAGATCTTTGTCTTTCAATATCTTGCAAGAAAAAGAAAAATGTTGCTGTCCCCCTTCTAGCATCATTTCTTGCAGTTTCATTACTCGCAGCCGCATTTTCTATTCTTTGGATCCTCAAAACAAGAAGCCAAGGTATGTGTAGACTTCGCAGCACAAAATTTATCCAAAAAAGTATTCTATGAATCTTGCTTGTGAGACTCATTAATGTATTTTCCAGGCATCAATTGGAACAAAATTAATTGGTCACAGGAGCCCAAAAATCGAAGGTTCTCTTACTCTAACGTTGTCAGAATAACTAACAACTTTCAAAGGATTATTGGAGAAGGTGGTTTTGGAACCGTTTATTATGGAATCTTAGATGACATGGAAGTCGCTGTGAAGATGCTCTCATCATCATCAATTCAAGGCCATAACCAATTTCAAACTGAGGTATCTGTGCTCACATGTTGTATTGATAATTGTCAACTTCTTAAATCTAAGACTAACACACGGTTATATTTACAGGTTGAACTTCTTTTGAAAGTTTATCATAAGAACCTAACAACCTTGGTTGGATATTGTGATGATGGCACAAACAAGGGACTAATCTATGAGTTCATGGCTAATGGAAACTTAGAATCACACATCTTAGGTTTGTTCATTAGTTTGTTAAATTTTTTCTAGACACCAATACAATAGAATATGCATTTCTGAAATTTTGGTTCAATATTTTTTAATATATATATATACATATACAAAACAGATTGCTAGCTACACAGGTTGCTCTATCCTGCTTTTTATTTTTGCCAATCTACAATCTGTGAACAGATCAAAGTTTTTTGATTGATTGATACTTCTTATATAGATGAAGGAAGCAGTGCTGCAGATATCCTAAGTTGGGAAGGGCGGCTTCGAATAGCAACAGAGGCAGCACAAGGTTAAGAAATATTTGTATTATTTTTAATTGTTAATTTTCAGTTTAATATTTTCCACATATATTTTATATAACTGGTTGATACTCAAATTTATTGCATTTGAAATGTAGGGTTGGAGTATCTTCATAGTGGCTGTAAGCCATCCATAGTTCACAGAGATGTAAAGCCTACAAATATCTTATTAAATGAAAAATTTCAAGCAAAGATATCTGATTTTGGCCTTTCAAGACTATTTCCTATTGAAAGTGAAACTCATGTGTCCACGATCGTTACAGGCACTCCTGGATACCTCGACCTTGAGTAAGCATATTTATGGAATGAAAAGTAATTTTATTAATTTCATTTATTGGAAGTTAATATGGACTGAGTCATCTATGCTAATGGCCTTGTAGGTATTATAAATCAAATAGATTAACTGAAAAAAGTGATGTGTATAGTTTTGGAGTGGTTCTCTTACAGCTAATTACAAGTAAACTTGCAATTGAAAAATCCGAAGAAAGGACTCATATAACTCAATGGGTGAGTTTCCAGCTTGCAAAAGGGGATATCAAAAATGTTATTGATCCTAGATTACTAGGAGATTTTGACATGAACTCCATCTGGAGAGCTGTAGAAATAGCTATGGCTTGTGTTTCTCAAAATTCATCCAAAAGGCCAACCATGAAACAGGTTGTGAATGATTTGACCGAGTCCTTGACAATTGAGATAGCTCGTACAAAGGTCAGCTTTGAGACTGCTGAACATTCTAGTACATCAATGAGTTTAAATCTGCAATCTGACGAATCACTTCCCATTGCAAGGTAGTGTTTCTCAATGTATCCTATTTCCGTTACGTATATACCAATGTATCCTATTTCAGTATATGTAAATATGAACAGTATGTGTCTTCCTTCACTGATAACTGACGTGATGGCCGATCAATATCATATCAATAACATATAAATCTATTGGTTAGCAGGATGAATGTGTCTCTACATATTAAAAATTAAAATTTTCAATTAAAATTTGTAATCTATTCATTTTCTTATAAATCAAGAGTGAGAAAGAATAAATAAATTCAATGTGAATGACAACTCTTGAATTACAATGAAAAATATTGATGAATATTTAAGTTATAATTTTATATCAAAATTTTAAGTTAATGTAGTCTAACAAATAATAATTATAGCCACCATCCAATATGGTTTGATAGTAAAAAACTCTTATTCAACTTGATAATAACTCAAATTCGAGTGGCTACACCGCATACAATATATATATTTTTAAATAATTATGAAAATGTCAATGCATCTACAAACTTAGGATTAAAATTATGAAAATTATTTCATCATTTAAGAGAAAGAATATACACATATATATGTATATATATTTGTCTAGAGTGATGTAAGTCATATTTGTCAAGCAGTATTCGGTTGATCAGTACAATTAAACTCAATCTGCATTGGTTTGAACCTTCAAGAGGCAAATATCAATTCTATCAATTTGGAATAGTAACAAAATTATGAACGTAGAAAAGTTTTAAGTAGAAAAGATATGCCTCTAACAATCTTATCAATTTAAGTTGACCTTACGTATTAGGATATGTCAATTGATATAGCTATTGATGTTCCTTTTAAATCCTCAAGTTGGTAACTCATTACTTTCTTGCACTAATATAATCAATTATGGTAGTGTTGTCTGTTTCCATTCGTGCCTGATATCAATTGGCATGACCTACATTTCAATGGAAAGCATCGGATCTCTTAAATTTATAATTTAAAAAAAAAAAAAATTGCAGTGTGTTTGGTTTTAGTACTCACTCAAATTTTACTCTTACTTTGACGAGTTCATATGGAGCAAAAGTTGTTATATGTAATCACATGAAAATAATGTCCAAATAAATGGTCTTTGTTCAAAGTACTTTAAAGAAGATCTACCATTTATATTATTACAAAAAAGTAAAAATGTAAATAAACCTATGTTTCTACAAAATGTGGACCACTCCAAATTTTGCAAAATTTATTACTTCAGTTTTCAATTACATGACATTTCCATTTAGATGTAGTGAAGATATTCATCATCGCTCTTTACTTGTTCTCTCAGGATGAATCTAATGTCATTTTACAAAATTGATCCTCCGAGTTGAGCTAGTAAATCAATTGCAGAACACAGAAAGATGATAGCTTTAATACAAGAAAACAGAGTTCAAAACAGAGAAGAATGCAGGGGATAGACAGCGCTGCACAGACCAAGTATTTTGAACATTTCCAGCTATTAATTCCAAGGACTAGATATTCCAGCAGAACATGGATTAAGATCTAATTTGTTTGTTTAGGATAAGAAGCATGGCCGTTGGAAGAAAGGCCTTGTTTGGCATAAAAACCTTATCTATTATTTAATTTTAGTACATTACAATATTCATGAACAATAAGCAAACCAGGTTAGTAGGAGCGGAAAAATTGAAAATATATTATATTGAAAATATATTTGTTTAAAGATGGTAAAAATATTGTCGCTTAATGTGATTTGGTACCAAAAAACATTTATACAATCTAACAATGTCTCAGATTTAAGTAAGACAGACCTATAAAATTACATGAAAGGGGAAACTATAAAACAATATAATGTAATAATACTTTTTAAAGTTTAAATCAGTCAAAAGGCCATGAATCAAGTTGTGATTGAGAATGAGTCCTTTGACAATTGAAAAAGGGGTCATAAATTGGTTTGTAGTGAAACTAAATATTCTATTAAATCCATTAGTTTCAATATGCAATCTGAATTACCTCCCTTTGCAAGGTAGTACTTTCTCAATTCAATATGTATATGTTACTATGAACATTTTGTCTACCTAATTCTTATCTTATATATTTAGTAATGGCACGTGATGATAAATCACAACGAAATAATGAATAGCTTGTGGCAATTAAGAACAGGTCTTGTTCTAGTGCTGGCCTGAAATTCACATTCTTTAGCTTTTAAGTATTTTGCCCTGTCATGACAAAGATACGTTGTATGCCTCTTCTTGGGTGTTCTGTTCAAGCAATATATCTCTTACTTAATCATTTGACTTGTAGAAAAGTAGAATATTTTCAATCAGTAAATGTTAGTTGATGCTACAATGAATATCAAGAAAATATATCAAGTGAAAAAGAATTGCAAGGAGATCCTTGTGCCCCTAAAGATTACTTGTGGCAAGGTATTAATTGTAGCTATTATGATTTTGGACCATCCAAAATTGTGTCCCTGTAAGTTTACACCTCTAATTGCACTTCTACTACTTAAGTTTGATCAAATTGTCAACTAATAATTTTATAGGATCGAAAATAGGAATTTATCTTCAAGTGGAGTGAATGGGACAATTACTTCTTTTATATTCAGTCTCAATTCGATACAATCTTTACAAGCATGTCAATTTTATATAACCTGAAAGTTGTGTACCTATTAACAATGACAGAAATCATGGCAGCTTAACATTTTAAATCATTATTTCAGGGACTTATCAAACAATTTGACAGGACTAGTGCCCGAATTTCTAGCAGAGCTACCATCCTTGAGTGTATTGTAAGTTACTTTGGAACGTAACCATAAGAAAAGTTTATTTTTCTAATTCATATTTTTCTCCAATTGTACGAAAGTGAGGATCTTAGTGCAATAGCACAAAGCATACCGTTATTAGTTACTATTTCAAATCTTACCATTTAATCATCATCTGTTGATTTCAGATTGGAGGGGAATCCAAATCTTTGTCATTCAGGATCATGCGAACAGAAAATAAGTTCATCATTCCAGTAGTAGCATCAGTTGTTCTAGTTTCTATCATCTTTATTGCATTGGCTATTTTATGGAATCTCGAAAGGAGCAAACAACGTATGAAAACAATAACATGAATGTCTAATGTTTTGGAACATACACTCAAATTCAATGCACGTTTTTTTAACAAATTCATGCTTTCTAGACTGATAATATTGTCCATCAGATGGAAAGAAGAGTATCAAATTATTGGAAACGAGGGAAACCTTGGAGCACAAAAATCAAAGGTTTTCATACTTTGATGTGGAGAGAATTACTAACAACTTTGAAAGAATTATTGGGCAAGGAGGGTTTGGAACCGTTTACTATGGCAACTTAGATGACACTGCAAGTAGCTGTGAGGATGCTCTCTCCTTCATTAGTTCAAGGGTACAAGCATTAGATAGAGACTTTTTTATGAATTCAGGCAAGACTAGTGTAAATATCTTAAGTTGGGAAAAGAGACTTCATATAGCAACAAAGGCAGCACAAGGTATTAATTCTCGAAAGCATGACTTACTTTATGAAAGAAATTAAAAAACACTCATTAAGTACAACTTTGTCCCAAAAATGGATGAATAGTGAATAGTGTTATTAAAATTCATTTTAGTTCTCTAATGCTAGCATACAAACTCATTAGTTCTGTGCTATATAGAAAAGAGCTCTTAATTCATATCCATAGATGGTCACATGCACGTGGTTTGGCCATAAAATCAACCTTGGACATATATGCAGTAGTCTACTTATAGGCTGTAAAACCCTTTTCTATACGCCATCTCATGTAACTTGTGGAATGGTCTCATACTTTATTTGTGGAAAATCTTGTCATGATGTTCCATGAATTGTCACGAATTCTCGCTTCTACAACCCTACAAACACAAGCTCCAATATCCAAAGCATGTGCACCGTACGTGTCCATTTCTGTTTTCGAATCAGTCGGATTAGTCATATTACTTGTGTTCCAAAGCTGTTACGTTTTCTTTGACTGTGGCTCATATAGGCCTTAAATTATCTTATCATATTAAGCCCCTATGCAGACGCAAGTTGTGCTGCCTGAATACCTGTCTTATTACAACCAGCTGAAACGATTGGGATACAAATTAATTGCTCGTCCTTTTCCGCTCAGGATTCATTGTCATTGAAATGTGGAATTTATTATATCATTCACTCACTCATAACCTTAATGAACCGAATTTGCAAACCTCTGCATACGCAAACTAACTCTGGGCGTTCACCCAAATTCTGTTTAATCCAGAAACTCAAAGTACTAATGCCTGGATGGATAAAGGCAGATAAATTCCTTTCTTCGCAAAAGGGATTGTGGCTCTATTAAAAGTACTTTATATTTTATAATCAATTAATATCAACTCTTCATAGTTGCAAGTAATGTTCGACATTCAATTCATATGTTAACTTATGATGTATTAATTCAATTCATATATATGTGGCTAAGTGATGTATATTTATTTACGAATTAAGACATCAGAAGTTGGTTTTGTTTCACATACACACATATGTACAACATTTATCTCCCAAAGACAATATGAATTTAATAAAGTTAATATTCAAAACTGGTCATAAGTGAGTGATAATTAAGTTAAAAATATAAAAATAAATGAATCTAATGCTGGGCTCTTTTTATTTTACTATAAGACGTAGTATGAATTTTAAAACTATCATAGAATTATGAAATCTTTAAGCACCACTTAGTCTTTTAATTAATAAAAGATAAAACAGTTTGACAAGATGATGGTGTGTTTAAAAAACTTATTTTCATAGTTCAAAACCAGTTTTTAAAGTCACACTAACTACTTTTAATTCTAATTTTCTTATATTTACTTTTCAAATATTTGTCAACTTGTTAGACAATGAACTTAGCCTATCAGAAGACAGAGTTAGTGCCAACCTTATCTGCTGGGAAGACTTGGAAAAGACTTCATGAAGCAAGGGGCGCACGTGTGTTTCAATAAATTCTGCACATTTTATTGTGCAGAAATTTCAATATGCACCATTGCATGTTGAGGTTAAATGAAAATGTATAGAATACCAAACTATATATCTTTAAAAAAAAAAAAAACACCGAAATACATATAAATATATTTCTTATTTTTTTGTTATTCATTAGATTTAATTACTTTCATTTACTTTGATTTAGTCAGTATCCACTTATACTCAATTGATAGCTCACATTGTAGAAACTTTTGCATACAGTTTGGATTCAATATGTATATAACCAAAATGGAATCTTATACAATTATTATTTTAATATTACATTAGAAAATTCATTCAATCCAATATTAGAGCAAAATCAAACCATTTTAATCCAATTGTAAGCTACTGAAATCCAATATCATCCCAAAATTATTGAAATGTGTGCTGTAATCAAATTCAACCAGACTAAAAACATATATAAAATTAAACAAATAATAAAAATTTAATAAATTAATCACTCAAGCCATCATATTATATCATTCAAAATTTGATTGAATTGGATTCATTTTGAAAGTACAGCTTTTCATAAGAAATTTTACCAACCATTAATCCACTCACATTTGTATTTAAAACAAAAAAAAAGTTGAAATCCAATAATCTAATTAGACAATTAAATTCAATGAAAGTTGGATCGATAGGTTTGGAAAAACATGCATTCTTATAGTTGAAAATCATGCATTCAGGAAACAGACACCCCACCTACTAGTCAATTTTGTTGTACTTCATTACATTTGGCAGTATAAATTGTCTGACTATAAATGCTTGCATTTCTATCATAAGCAACGTACTTATTAAGAAGCAGGAACGGCGATGGAGAATATCAAGCTGTTGATATTTGCATTTTCTGGTGTTGTTGCTCTCACAGTTCTCGTCCATGCCCAAAGTCAATCAGGTTAGATTTGGAGTAACTCAACAGTTTCGAATATTATTTAGTTTTTCTCATATTCATATTCCCAAACTACGTAATTAATCTTTGTTCTTAATTCCTCTGCATCGTTATATCTTTGTCAGGCTTTATTAGCATCGACTGTGGATTGCCGGAACAATCTGCCTATACAGACAAGAAAACAGGCATAAATTATACTTCGGACAAACCTTCACAGAGGCTGGTGTAAGCTACAATATATCAAGTGAATACAACATTGACACCCTGGAACAACCATTCCTGACAGTCAGAAGCTTCCCTGAAGGAATGAGAAATTGTTACACCCTAAAACCAGATCATGGATATGTTAAGTTTCTTATTAGAGCAAGTTTCATGTATGGGAATTATGATGGCAAAAATAAAGCACCAAGTTTTGATCTACTTCTTGGAGCTGATGTGTGGGATTCAGTGGAGTTGAAAAATGCGTCCACCATTGTTTTTAAGGAAATCATCCATGTCCCTCCCAAAAATTTTATATACGTCTGTCTTGGAAACAAAGGCTCAGGAACACCTTTCATATCTTCATTGGAATTAAGACCCGTTGCAAACTCTACTTATCCAACCAATCCTGGAACATCTTTACTCCTCTATTTGCGGTTGGATATTGGCTCAAAAAGCAATGAAACATACAGGCAAGTTGTTTTGTAGTCGTTTCAAAAGGTTTTATGATTGAAAATGCGTTACTAATTCAGTAAAAACTGTAACATGTAGGTTCAAAGATGATGCTTATGATCGCATATGGTCACCATACACAAGATCTGACTGGTTGACATTAAGTAGCCCATCAAAACTCTTCAGTGGCTTTGTGGGTGAATACCAAGCACCATCTGTGGTTATGCAAACAGCCGCTATGCCAGCAAATGGAAGTAATGGGTTGGTATACAACTGGACGCCTAGTGATCCCACATTAAAGTTCGCAGTATCCTTATACTTTGCAGAGCTTGACAAGAGCCTGACCAAAAACCAGACTAGAGAACAGAACATATATTTCAATGGGGCTTTAGTAGATACATTCACTCCACCTTACTTAACCTCGTACATTTTATACACCAGTATTGATACAGCCCTTAGTGGAGAAAAACTTGAGATCACAATCAACAAAACTGAGGAATCACCACTGCCGCCCATCCTCAACGCCCTTGAGTTATATCAACAAAAACAATTCCTACAATTGTTAACCAACCAAGATGATGGTATGTTTCTAATTAGTTACTTTGCAAATCAATATTTTCAATTGTGAACGTCATATTTTGCTAAAGATAGAGGCTTCAACTCTTTTGCGAAGGTTCAGATCTAGACAAAATAAACTGATTCCCCAAAAGACATTTAATAAATTCAGAGGCTAAAGTTTAATATATGAATGCATAAAATATATATATATATATATATATATACCCACACATAAGGATAACTTATTTTTCTTATTGGTTGTAGAGGATATCAGTTTCTTTTATTTTTCTCTAATAAAATTTCCTTCATTTTCTACTGAATGCATCATAAACTATAGTTGATGCTATAAAGAATATCAAGGAAAAGTACGGAGTGAAAAGAAATTGGCAAGGAGATCCATGTGCCCCTATAGAATACTTGTGGCAAGGTCTTCATTGCAGCTACCCTGATTATAATTCCCCAAGGATCACATCTCTGTAAGTTTTATGATGGCCTTTAAATGCATATCTTAACTTACTTTGCCCTCATTCTTTGTACTGTTACTAAAATTATTATGCAAGCATGCAGGAACTTGTCTTCCAGTAAAATATCTGGAGAGATATCTCCTTATATAGCCGATCTCACGTTGTTACAATCTCTGTAAGCATTTCAATCTATCATGAATCTAATTTAAAATCAAGTTCACCTATAATATATAGATCAGTCAGTTTAATTAATACTTTCAATCACGATTTTAGGGACTTATCAAACAACAATCTGACTGGACTAGTGCCTGACTTTCTGTTAAAGCTATCATTCTTGACCGTTCTGTAAGTTTACTTGATTTTGATCCATAACAGAATTTGCTTTGTCATTAGATAAAAAGAATAAAAAATCTTACACTATTTTTTTTGCAGAAATTTGAGAGGAAACAAGCTTCAAGGTTTAGTTCCAGCTCAACTTCGTGAAAAAGGGCAGAATGGTTTATCATTAAGGTGTGCTTTTAGTCTTTTAAAGTTCTTGATCAGTATGGGTGAGGTCAACGAAAAAAGTTCAACACTTTTTCTTGCCTTTAAACACCTTTCCATGACATTAAACTTCTTTTAGATAAACCCTATGGGCATATGCGTATTGCTTACTAGTAACTTACCACCTTTTTGTACTTCACAATTCACAAAATTGACCTCAACCATCAATTCCTTGCCGTCATATTACTTTAGAATTTGGTCTTAAACATAATTATTAGAGGAACGATATTAAAAATTGTATGTACACCCCAACATAGTCTACTTCTAAAAATTCAATGTTGTCCTTAAAGAAAATTACTAAAAATATTAAATAAATTGTAACTACAACCACAAATATTAATCACTTCCTCATGTATATAATAAAAAAATTTTATTTTCTCAAACCCTTAATTTTTTTTTTAAATATTAATTTCAAATATCAAATAATTTTTAAAAAATAAATTAATTGCAGAATATTAAGAATGAATTAAAATCATGATGAAATTATTGTATTTAGTTAAAAAGAAAAAAAAAAAGAAAAACATTTTTGGAAGAAAAAAAAAAGAATATATATCAATATATTTGTTTTATTCCAAATATTCCATAAGCAATCACCGATCAATTCAAACTTCTTTTCTTCATAATACAATACATTTATTGAACCAAGATAAAAAATTATACCTTGGTCAAGTAACAATAAACTTGTTTGAATGCTATCATATAATTTTAAAAATTAAACTCAATAAAAATTAAAACCGTGATAAAACTCTCTATACATTTTCAAATTCTATCTTCTCTAAATTAACTATTTGTTTTTCAAATATTAATTTTTTTTTTAAAGAATACAAATTAATTGTAAAGTATTAAAAATAATTTAAAATCTTCTTAAGAAATTGATTGTAAAATGTAAGTTTTAAGCTAATTATTATTAGAAAAAATCATAATCTACTTGCCTTGTTTGTTAGGAAAAAAATCTCAAAATTTTAGCAAAATTAATTAAATAATAAAATAAGTATTATGGATTGTATTTATAAAAATATAGTACAAAAACAATTAAAAAAAATGCAATATTATTGTTAATTGAGGTTTATTTACAAACTAAAGATTTTTCATGCACACAATTTACGATGGATGAAAATATCACCGCTCTAATTTAGATATTTTCTTTGGAAATAAGATTGCCTGTTACTGTTACAACTAATAAGCAATAATAATACCGACACTAAGGAGACCTATATTGTTATGAAATTCAAAATCTCACAGTGTATCCTCATCTCTCTCGTTTATAGCTTGGATGGAAATCCGGGTCTTTGTTCTTCTACATCATGCACAAAAGAGAAAACCATTGCTGTTCCGGTTCTAGCAGCATTTCTTGGAGTTTTAGTCTTTGTAGTAGCTGCATTATCTATTCTCTGGATCAAAGCAACAAGCCAAGGTACATGAAGACTTTGTAGCACAAACTTTATCCAAGAAAATATTTTATCAATCATGCTTATGAGACTCATTAATGGATTTTCAGGCTTCACATTAAACAAAAATAATAGGTCACTGGAAGTAAATCGAAGGTTCTCTTATGCTGATGTTGTTAGAATTACAGACAACTTTAAGAGGATTATTGGAAAAGGTGGGTTTGGAACTGTTTATCATGGAAACTTAGATAACACACAAGTTGCTGTGAAGATGCTGTCACTGTCATCAATCCAAGGTGACAAGGAATTTCAAACCGAGGTATATATGTTTGCAACTTGTACGTAAGATTAATTTTCAGCATTTTTATAAATGTAAGGCTGACACAAAATTTTATTTGTAGGTTGAACTTCTTTTGAGAGTTCATCATAAGAACCTAACAACTTTGGTTGGGTATTGCGATGATGGCACAAACATGGGACTAATCTATGAGTTCATGGCTAATGGAAACTTAGAATCACATCTCTTAGGTTTGTTTATAACTAGTAAAAATTTTTCTAGCTACCAGTACAATAGATTCAGCATTGCTGAAATTTCTGTTCATTTACTATTTACTAACAGATAATTACATACGTTTATGCTGCGACTTATCTTTGGCAATCCTCTTTCTATGAGAAGATCAAACTTTTTTATTAATTAAAAAAAAATATAATTCAACATTTTTAAATGAAGGAAGCAGTACTGCAGCTATCCTAAGTTGGAAAGAGAGGCTTCAAATAGCAACAGAGGCAGCACAAGGTTTGGAAATATTTGTGTGATTTTCAATTTTTACTTTCCGGTTTAATTTCCATATCTCTTTTTGTATAGATGGCTAATAGTGAGATATCTAATATTTATTGAATTTGAAATGTAGGATTGGAGTATCTCCATAGTGGCTGTAAGCCACCCATAGTCCACAGAGATGTGAAGCCTACAAACATTTTATTAAATGAAAATTTTCAAGCTAAAATATCTGATTTTGGTCTTTCACGAATTTTTCCAATTGAAGGTGGAACTCATGTGTCAACAACCATTGTAGGCACTCCTGGATATCTTGACCCTGAGTAAGCATTTGTTTGGAATGAAAGTAACTAAATTAATTTGATTTATAGGAAGTTAAATAGACTCCCTCTTTTGTTCATGGCCTTGCAGGTACTATACATTGAATAGATTGACTGAAAAAAGTGATGTGTTTAGTTTTGGAGTGGTTCTCTTACAAATAATTACAGGTAAACCTGCAATGGAAAAATCTAAAGATAGGACTCATATAATTCAATGGGTGAGTTTCATGCTTGCAAAAGGGGATATAGAAAATGTTGTTGATCCAAAATTACAAGGAGATTTCAACATGAACTCTGTTTCAAAAGCTGTAAAAATGGCCATGGCTTGTGTTTCTCAAAGTTCTGCTGAAAGACCAACAATGAATCGAGTGGTGATCGATTTGAATGAATCTTTGGCAATTGAGATTGCTCATACGAAGGTTGGACATGACACTGAATCCAAAAATTCCAGTGAATTGATTAGTTTGGATATGCGTTCTGAACAATCTCTTGTTGCAAGGTAGTGCTTTCTCAATGTATCCCGCTTCAGTATTTTTGTGTAACTGCGAACATTCATCTGTCTAGTTCTTTGTGTACCGGTGATCACACATAATGCTAGATCAGAACCATATCATTAATCAATAGCTCGTGGCATTTAAGAACATGTCTTGTTCTAGTGCTGGAAAAACATATTCTAAAGCTTTTGTATGTTTTGCCTTGTCTTGGCTAAAAAACTTTGTACACTTGTTCTTGGGTGTTTTTGTTTGATCAGTATCTATTGTTTACTAAACCGTTTGAAATACTAGAAAGTAGAATAGTCTCAATCTGTGAATTTGCTTAAGATCAACTAGTTATGATATTTCCTTGCCATATATGTGTCTCAATTATGTTGAATGATAATTGGAATATATAACTCATAAAGCATGCCATTTTATAAAAGTTTGACATTTAGAATAAGAGATTTGTGCTAGAATGCTGTAAATCACACTTGCCAAGCAGTACTTCTTAGTTGATCATCACAAATAAACCTAGTCAGAATTGGTTTAAACCTTTAGACAAAAGAAAAATCCTTTCTATCAATTTGGACCACTTTAAATGTTGACAAAATTTTGAACATTGAATAGTATTAGTTCAAATTGACCTTACAGATTATCGTAAGTCAATTGGTATAGCTCTATATCAATATCCATTTTCAATCCACCAATTGGTAATTCATTAGCTTCTTATACTAATATAATCAATTATTTTAGTGTTTTCTTTTTCCATTGTTTGACCAACATTTCAATTTTGAAGTATTGAATCTCTTGAACTTATTGCCAAATAAAGAATTGCAACATGTTGGGTTTTCGTAATTATTCAAATTTTGCTCTTACTCTGACGAGTTCACAAGGAGCCAAAATTGTTCAGTGTAATCACATGAAAGAAACTTCCAAACAAACTGCCATTGTTCAAGTATTTTATATAAGGTTTACCATGTATATCATTGCAAAAAAGTAAGAACTAAATAAACCAGTCATGTTTCTATGAAATGTGGACTACACCAAATTTTGTAAAAATTATTAGTTTAGTACGTAATTACATGATATCTCCATTTAAATGCAGTTTAGATATTTAGTATTTCTTTTTACTTGTTCTCTTAGAATAAATCTAATATTAATTTACATAAATAATCCTCTGTCATGCTGGTAAATCGATTGTAGAACACAGTAAGATGGTAGCTTTATACAAGAAAACAGAGAAGAATGCAGGGGATATACAGGGCTGCACAGATTAAATATTTTGAACAGTTCCAGCAATTCATTACAAGGACTTGACATTCCAACAAAACATAAATTAGAATCTAATTTGTTAACTGTTTAGGATAAGTAGCATGGCCTTTGGGAGAGAGGCCTTGTTTGGTATTAAAACCTCATCTATTATTCAATTTTAGCACATTACAATATTAATGAACAATTAGCAAACCAGGTTAGTGGCCTAATGTAGTTTGATGGTAAGAAAGCATTTACTCAGCCTAACAATACCTTAGATTTGAATAATTGCACCTAGGATGGACCCAAAAAGTTACATGAGAAGGGGCACTATAAAAAAATATTATGTAATAATGCTTTTCAAAGTTAGATTTTGTCGAAGGCCAACCATGAATCAAGTTGTGATTGATTTGAATGAGTCCTTTGACAATTGAAATATATCATAAATTGGTCAGTCGTGAAACTGAACATTCTATTAAATCCATTAGTTTCAATCTAAAATCTGAATTACCTCCCTTTGCAAGGTAGTACTTTCTCAATTCAATATGTATATGTAACTGTGAACATTAGTCTATCTAGTTCTTGTGTATTAGTAATGGCAAGTAATGACAAATCACAACCAAATTACGAATAGCTTGTGGCAATTAAGAACAGGTCCTGTTCTAGTGCTGGCCTGAAAATCATGTTCTAAAGTTCTTGTATATTTTGCCCTGTCTTGGCCAAGGAACTTTGTACAACTCTTATTGGGTGTTTTTGTTCAAGCAGTGTATATCTCTTACTAAATCATTTGATTTGTGGGAAAGTTAGAATATCATTGGTATATATTTGTGTCAAAGGAATCTGTTTTTGGTTATGTTGAATATAACTTATAAGGCGTACGATTTTAAAAAAGTTGGATTTCTAGAATAACTTATTTGTGGTAGAATGATGCAAGCCATATTTGCCAAGCAGTACTTCTTGCCAATCATTACAATTAAACCAACTCAGAATTGGTCCGAGACTTAAGGGAATAAAAAAACAATTTTACCAATTTGGATCACTTCAAAATTTGAAAAAATCTTGGAAAAGTACAGGGCAGAAATGATTGATTTAACAGCCTTATCAATTCTCTTTTCTTTTCTTCTCTTTTTTTTTTCAAAAAAGACCCTTATCAATTCAAATTGACCTCAGATATATCATAAGTCAATAGATATAGCTCTACATTAATGTCATTTTTACAACCATAAGTTGGTTCATTAACTTCTTGTACTTATATAATCAATTAAGCAAAATTATTGTCTTGTTAATTGGTGTTTGATATTGTCAATGGCATGACCAATATTTCAGTGGTTAAGCATTCACTCTCTTAATATTTTTAATATAACAATAAAGAAGTGCAATGTATATGGTTTTAGTTAGTACTCAGTTTTTACTTTTACTTTGACAAGTTCATATGAAGCAAATATAGTTACATGTAATCACATGAAAGTAACTTGCAAACTAGTCATTGTTGTCCTAATATTTATATAAGATTTACTGCATATATAATTGTAGTTGGCGGGCTGTCAATACTTGGAGGGTATTCAAATACTTTACCTTCTATACTGTTTCATGGTGGAATTGCTCTTCAAAAAGACTTTTAATAAACTAATGTATAGCAGGGCATTATGAGTAATCTCTGGGCAACCCCTGTCCCCCATTTTGAGGGTTGGTAAATTTCATATTTATTAATTACTTACATATTTCCTAGTTGTTAGTAACCATTAGACCTTGGTAAATGTAGATCACAGAATAAAATACATATATAATTATATATGAGCACATTTGAACCCAAAATTTTTTGGACAAACCAAGCTTTGATATTATATTGATAGCCATTACCCAAAAGCTTTGGTTCTATAATTTGAAGCAGATTGGCAAATAACTTTTTCCTTTTACAGGCTAAGGTCCTTGTTTAAACAGCTCTTATAATTTGTTTAGGTACTATAATAAGAGTTGAATTTTGCCTGCAAGTGCATCATAATGTTTAATCACAATAGTTACACATGACAGAAACATTTGAGTTAAATAACATGATCTGCTTATGGCATCATGAATATAGTAAGGAGAAAAAAAAATTGACTCCATCCTGAACGTTAAATTCGTTCGTACTTAAACTGTATAAGTTGACCGATGAGCCTGAAGAAACTAAAATGGAAACAGAGGTGATGCAGCATTTGATCTTTGTGTGTCTTACTGGCACCACTGCTCTTACTGTAATTCTACAGGTTCATGCAGAGAATCAATCAGGTTTTGATATTTTATTTTCCAAATATCAGTTTTCATTATTTTTCACAACTTACATATTTTATGAGTTTCTCTATTACTTTTCCGTCTTTATTATTCTTAGAATTTATCAGTGTAGATTATGGAGCACCGAAAGATTCCAAATGTACGGACATGATAACAGGAAGAAATTACAATTCAGATGAAACTTTCGTGGACACTGGTGTATGCAATGATTTATCTCCTGAATTCAAGAGGGACAACATTGAGCAACAACTCATGAATGTGAGAAGCTTCCCTGAAGGCAACAGAAATTGTTACACTCTGAAACCTGAATCTGGCAATACTAAGTTCTTAATTGGAGCAGGATTCATGTATGGAAATTATGATGGGAAAGCAAAAGCACCATGTTTTGACTTATTTATCGAGTCTGACCTGTGGGATGCAGTGGAATTTAAAAATGCTTCCAATGTTGTCACCAAAGAGATCATCCATATTCCTTAGAGAAATTATATTTATGTTTGTCTCATAAATACAGGCTTTGGAATTCCTTTTACTACTTATGTAACTCAAATCAGGATCACTGCTCCTGTTTGACCGCAGGGATGTTAATTCGATTTTTAACAAAGCAATCAGGTAAGTCAGTTTATAAATTTGGAAAGTAGATTGTTTACTAAGAAACTAAACTGTACTACATAGGTACAAAGATGATGTTTGTGATTGTATAAGGTTGCCCTTCGAGTTCACCATGTCATCAACAATGACTAGTTCGACCAATTTCGGTCAAGGCAATTACCAATTACCATCTACAGTCATGAGAACTGCTGCTGTAAGTACAAATAGCACGGATGATTCCTTGTCTTTTTACTGGGAGCCTAATCATCCGAATTCAAAATATTATGTCTACTTGCAGAATTCGATGCAAACCGGACTAGAAAAATGATCATCCATGCAAATGGTGATTTATGGTATGGACCTTTCAAACCATATTACTATTCCACTGCGACTTTAGTCAGCAGAATCCCTTCAAGAGAAAAAAGAATTAAGTTCTCTATCAACAAAACTGAGAACTCAACTCTACCGCCAATCCTCAATGCCGCTGAAATTCATGTAGCAATAATTGAATTCCCATAATTGCTAACAAACCAACAAGATGGTATGTTCTTCCTGAAAATAATTTCTGCTTTACCTTTATTAGTATTTTTATGAGATATTATAACTTGAATTATTCTTCATACCTGTGGAAATGTTAGTTGATGCTATAATGAATATCAAGAAAATATATCAAGTGAAAAGGAATTGGCATGGAGATCCTTGTACCCATAAAAATTACTTGTGGCAAGGTATTAATTGCAGCTATGATGATTTTGGACCACCCAGCATCGTGTCCCTATAAGTTTATGCCTCTAATTCAGGCACTTCTACTACTTAAGTTTGATCAAATAGTCAACTAATAATTTTATGGGATCAAAAACAGGAATTTATCTTCAAGTGGAGTAAATGGGACAATTACTTTGTTTATATTCAGTCTCAGTGCAATACAATCTTTATAAACATGTCAATTTTATATAACTTGGAATTGCATCCCCATTAACAATGACGGAAATCATGGCAGCTCAACATTTTTTCCATGTCATTAGCAATGTAGATGAAGTTGTGGCAGAGCATATTGGCAAGTTTCAGGACTCTGTTACGAAGAGAAACAGAACAAGTTTAGCATGGACCTAAAGGTCCTAAACATAGTATGCAACGGACTTAGCGAAGTAAACACATTAACAGGGGAAAAAAAAGAGAAAGAAAGTTGAACTGAAAAGCCCTGTTAACCAGTCAATTTCCACCAGAAAATTAATGTCTCTATTATGAAAGACAAACAATAGTGTACCAAACACGGAACTCCATTCATTCATTATTCATCTGACTAGATTTTATTGGATGGATGGAAACTTACATATAGATCATACCTGTCAAATCTACTTGGAAATTCTTTTGTGTACTTAAGTGAAAATTTCCATGATAGACCACACAAGTCACATGTAATTTACTTGTCTGATTAATACAATTAGATTGTAGTAGAGAAAAATATTGGTTGCAGTGGAATGAACCATACTATCACATCAGGATTGTGCCACGTGGCAAGATAGCAATGGTATGCATGTCCACTCTGCTGCCTGTTAAATTCTCTCAAACGATAAACACTTACAATCAGCTAGCAAGTAAACCCATGAAAATGAAATTACAAGTACGACCCTTCAATTTGGCGATGACTCATAGCATAGACTTAGTCAACTTTAGCCACATTGATCTAGTCTAAGTCATTTTTGGCCTTAAGAAAAACAGTAAGTACTAGGAAATACTTATGAGTAATTCAGTAAAAATTTCCATCATAGAGTGCGCAACAAATATAATTTATGTGGGGAATGTAATTAGATTGAAGTAGGAAAAATCTTGAGTACAACAAAATACAGAATACCCGTTCATTATAATTGTGCCACATGATATGATAGCAACGGGGATACATGTGCAACCCGTAGCATTGTAAATTCTCCCCCACAGTAGACGTTTAAAATCAGCTAACTAAGCCCATGAAAATGAAATGACAAGTACCTTTCAAGTTGGTGATAACTCAAACCATAGGACTCAGCGGACGTGAGTTATGTTGACCTGGTCTAAGTCATTGTGGGCTCCATTTCTTTACGTTATTTAAAAAGGTATGTCAATTAATTTCCTAGTCCAACTTGTATGCAGCTTAAAAATCAACCATTGTATGGCGTGTAAAAGGTGTAACCATTTGTGGAAGATAATAACGTAACATTGACTCAAGTCAAATTTTTGTGTACTATTTGGTCACTGCCCACTTGTAGGCAAAGGTGACCACATTTTTTACGATGAATAAAGATTGGAGTGGTCCCTATTATAGGAAAAACACATGCATCTGTAAGAAAAAATGGTTCTTTTTTTATATATAGATTGCACAGAGAAAATTACAGGAAGTGTCGCCCATTCAACACGTCTTGGCAAATCTTTGTGTATTATAGGAAGTTACAAGTCTACGCTATAAGTCTTTGAAGACTGGACAGTGCTGCTAAAGACTGAAAAGTAAATAGTTGCTGAAATATGAAATTTGATAGGGATGTTTGTTTGCTTTTTTTTTTCCTTACCTTTAAATGTACAATAATCTTATTTATTTTTTAAAGTTAAAATTATTTGAATACTAATAATTTGATAGTTATATTTTTACTATTAATTGTTAAGTAATTTTATTTAATATGATAGAAATAATTACAATTAATTATTTAACAAATATTAAAGCACTTATATATGATATTTTTATACATAATTATATAAGATTAATTATTATAGTAGAGTCAATTAAATTTATATATTCAAATAAAAATAAACAAAATGAACTTGCATTGAATTACTATTACAATAAAAGTTGAAATTGTAACTTATATATAATATTTTTATTCATAATTAAAATAAGATTAATTATTATAGTAGAGTCAATTAAATTTATATATTCAAATAAAAATAAATAAAATGATCTTAAATTGAATTACTATTATAATAAAAGTTGAAATTGTAACTTATATATATAATATTTTTATTCATAAATAAAATAAGATTAATTATTATAGTAGAGTCAATTAAATTTATATATTCAACTAAAAATAAATAAAATTTTCTTAAATTGAATTATTATTAAAACAAAAGTTGAAATTATAAAGTAATATATATTTTCAACAATAATTAAATAGGAATAATCGAATACTTAAACAAATTGATTTGCAATTTGGTCTGTCAATTGTTGTACAAACACTTAATCTGATCTTCTAAATTCATTGTTTGTGCTTGGTGTTTGACTTTGATCATTGGCATTTTCACCATCCAATTGAAGTTCCTCATTGTCATATTAGACGAATGGTTAATCATCAATTGATATTTTTCAAAGAAAATTGTGCAATGCCATGCATGCTATCACAATATTTCTCTGCGTGTCAAATGAGTACGGTGCCATCCTTTTTAGTATTGGAAAACGTGCCTTTAACACACCAAAAGCACGTTCAATAACATTCCTTAATCTAGAATATAATGGTCAAACATCTCCTCTCTTCCTCTAGCTCTACCATCACTACGAAAATCATTCAACCAATAACAAACTTGATGAAATGGTGTCATAAATTATTTTGTATGTGTATATGCAACATCAACCAAATAATATTGATCCGAAAAACAAAAATTGAAGAAAAATTAATTTAACAATAAACGAAAAATTAATTTAATTAAAAAGCATAATATATGTATACTATGATGGTTATGCCCAAAATCTCACCTACAGCTAAGCAGTTGTCATAACATAGCTTTAAAAATATAAATTGATATTTTTCAAAGAAAATTGTGCAATGCCATGCATGCTATCACAATATTTCTTTGCGTGCCAAATGAGTACGGTGCCATCCTTTTTAGTATTGGAAAACGTGCTTTTGACACACCGAAAGCATGTTCAATAACATTCCTTAATCTAGAATATAATGGTCAAACATCTCCTCTCTTCCTCTAGCTCTACCACCACTACGAAAATCATTTAACCAATAACGAACATGACGAAATGGTGTCATAAATCCTTTTGTATGTGTATATGCAGCATCAACCAAATAATATTGATCTGAAAAACAAAAAATTGAAGACAAATTAATTTAACAATAAACGAAAAATTAATTTAATTAAATAGCATAATATATGTATACTATGATGGTTATGTCCAAAATATCACCTACAGCTAAGCAGTTGTCATAACATAGCTTTAAGATATTGATCCCATAGAGAAATGAATAACAAAAAGAATTCTAAATAGTAAAATTTTTTTAAAAAATAAAATAAAATAAAATAATAGAGAACAATTGAAGGAAGAATTATTTGAGAATTTTTAATTGGAGAATGAATTAAATATATATATATATATATATGACAAACAATAGAGAGAATAGCAAGGCTTTGAGGGTCACTTAATTGTTTATTTTACTATTACCAAGTTTGATTTTTAATTACTACTTAATTGCATGTTTCACATCCCAAATAAACAATTGGAAAATATGAATTTGAAGATTAAATGAAAACACAGTGATATTTATAAAACTTGTTACATTTAAGAACAAATTAGGATATACTTTATAAATTATTTAAAAATGATAATATATCAAATTGATAATAATACAGTAAAAAATCAACTTATAAATTTATCAATTCAGAAACTATGATTTTAACATGAACCATATAAAAAAAAAATTTGATTGAATTTATATGAAACCGTTAAATATAATTTATGAATTAAAACTTCAAAAGGAGTTTAATATAAACATTGAAAAGCTTGAAAATAAATAACCTTGAATAATAGTAATCTTAATATTAAGATCACCTACCAGTCTCAAATCATAGGACTCAGTGGACGTGAGTTATGTTGACCTGGTCTAAGTCATTGTTGGCTCCATTTCTTCACGTTATAACAAAAAGTATGTCAATTAATTTCCTAGTCCAACTGGCCATGACTTGCATGCAGCTTAAAAATCAACCATTGTATGGCGTGTAAAAGGTGTAACCATTTGTGGAAGATAATAACGTAACATGGACATTGACTCAAGTCAAATTGTTGTGTATATGCTATTTGGTCACTGCCAACTTGTAGACAAAGGTGACTAACATTTGTTACCTTGAATAAAGATTGAAATGGTCCCTATTACAGGAAAAACACGTGCATCTGTAAGAAAAAATGGTTCTTTTTTTATATATAGATTGCACAGAGAAAATTACAGGAAGTGTCGCCCATTCAATACGTCTTGGCAAATCTTTGTGTATTATATAAAGTTACAAGTCTACGCTATAAGTCTTCAAAGTTACAATCAACTCTGTTTAAGTCTTTATCTTCACAAATAAGGGTTATATTAATAATTCTAATCATTTGAGAAAAGGCAATTACCAAGCAAGTCCTAGATTTTTTTAAAAAATTTCTAGTAGTCTGTGACTTTTTTCATTTTTGATCAAATCGGTCTCCATATTTTCCATAAATATCAATTAAGTTCCTGAATTTTCAGTAGTGATCAGATTAATCCCTCATATGGTCAAACCATTATTTGGCCCACATATTTTTCTAACTATCAATTAAGTCTCTAATTTTTTTAAAGTGACTAAACTAGCTAGTCTCTTTATACGGTCAAACCATTGTTAACTTTGACAATTTTAATTTTAAGAAATGAATATCCTTGATTTGCCTTATTTGAGTTAATTTAATTCCTTTGGTGTACAAATACTATTTTACCTGAATTTATCAATAGAATTACAATAAAATCAAAATATTCTTCTATTAAGATGTCAATTTTATGCGTAATATTTAGAAAATTAATAAAAATTTTAAATATATTTTTGTGGGAGAAAAGTCAAATTTATAAAAAATTACTAAAAGCTTCAAATCTGTTGTCATCCTCCATGGGATGCCACTCATACTTTCACTTTCTTTTTGAATTTTTTTGTTCTTAATTTTTATTATTGAAATTATCTAATTGTTCTTGATTTTTATTATTGAAATTATCACATGTCTTTAAATGCCCATAATAGAAAATGATTGGAGGAAAAATTATTTTAAAATTTTATTCCATGCTTATATTTTCTATAATGGGCGATGTCCGTTGTAGAAAAATCATTAACCATGGACAATGCCCATTGTAGAAAATAATTGGATGGAGGGGGAATTTTTTTAAAATTTGTTTCATTTCCCACCAACAGTAAAAATTAATTTATATATAATTCTTAACTTTCTAAACACTATCATCTTATTCTTTCATTCTCCATACCACTTCAACTCTCTTATCACTCTCGTTTCATCTTTCGATCTACATTTTCTCATATCATAAATTTTAATTCTTTATTTTAACAAATGTTTTTGGACTAATTATTTTTAATGTTTGGTTCCTATATGTTTTATTTAAAACAGGCATTGCCCTTGTAGAAGCACTTTTCTATAGGAGGCAATGCCTATTGTAAAAAACATATTTACCATGAACACAACAACAGACATTGCCGCTATAGGAAAAAACCGCTCAAATAATATTTAATGTTATAGATTTCGATAACTGTGATAGAGCATGAATTTTATTTAAAAGGGGCATTTTTAAACATTTGCTCGGGTTTTTTTTTCCCAAAATGGGGGAGGGGGGATTATAACTTGAGATTTCAACTTTATTAAAAAGTGTAGCTCCAACTCAGCTATGTTATCATGACAAAAGCCTTTTACATTGACAAAAACATTTTTGCAAATAAGTGCTCTACAAATTTCATGTTTAATATTGAGACTATAATCTAGCATATGAGGTCGATGACTATGATATGTGAGAAGACTAGATGAATCAAATTTTGAATCATCACTTTTCTCTAAAGGGTAGGCAACACCAATAATTATTGATAATATTTTTCCATAATTATTTCCAATTTGAGCTTAAAGAGAAAAATTATAACAAACTTATAAGCAATGAACTTGTAATTAATTCACAATCATTGTAATACATGCCTAATTAGTAATGAAATTTACAACACTAGACTATAATTTCTTCACAAGTCACAAACTCAACTTCAAATACATTACATAATAAAAATAATTCATCTACCACCTATAAAGGTTTCAAACAATTGTGTCATAATCACTATCATAAAACTCGATGAGTAGTTTCAACTACTCATCGATAACTCTATCGGTGGGGTTTTGTCAACCTAAAAACCTCCAAATCAAGGTTCACTACAAGAAAAACGGGCATTTATACCAGCTTATCCATACCGGTCAATAAAAGCCCGGTATGGATATTAATTATCCATACCGGGCCTTTAAAAATCCGGTATGGATGATTAAATTGCACAAATTATGATAAAGAATAAAAATAAAAAAATTTAAAAATAAACTATCCATACCGGGCCTTCCAGCCCGGTATGGATAATCTAAATATCCACGCCGGGTGGATCGGGTACCCGGCATGGATAATATTTGCAAAAAGAATTAAATAAATATATTTTTTTTCCATACCGGGCGCCCGATCCGACCGGTATGGATAGGCAAAATATCCACGCCGGGTGGGCCGGGTACCCGGCGTGGATACGATTTAAAAAATTAAAAAAATACATAGTGTTTTTTACATACCGGGCGCCCGACCCGCCCGGTATGAATTTATTCGGATCCATACCGGGCGGGCCGGGGCCCGGTATGGAAAAACCGGGTTAGAAAAAAAAACCAGATTATCCAGGCCGGGCGGGTACCCGCCCGGCCTGGATAACCTGGATTTTTTTTTTGACCCGCCGACCGTTTCCCCTCTCTTCCTCATTTTCTTTCTTCTCTTTCTCTCTCTATCATTTTCTCTCACATAAGCTCTCCACCCAACCCTAGCCGTCGCACCTTGCTTGGTCCTCCGTCCGACGTCGCCGCCATCCCTCCCCGTTTCCGATTTGCCACCGGTAAGCTAGATCTCCACTTGTTAGATCTTCACTTGTTCTTCTTCTCATTTTGTTCTTCTTCATCTCCTCTTCTTCTCATTTTCTGCTACTTCTTATCTTCTTCTTCTCATTTTTTTTGTGATGTTATTTAGGGTTTTTTTGAAAGAAAAAAGCGACGGCCGGACCGTCGCCGGCGCGGTGGCAGTCCGGCTGTCACTTTTACTTGTCATTTTTTGCATATTATTTGACCCAACCTTTTTCTGTTGCAACAGTACCCGAAAATTGCATCTCCCTCTGAAAGCAGCTCCTTTAGTGGTCTGTACAATCCAACACGGTATCATCAACTTCAAAGACCTTTATTTTTCTTCTGTTTGATATCTTATTGTGTTTATTGTACATGTTTGTTGATGTTTGTTGGTGGTTATGCTGTGTTTTGTGCTGTTTGTTTATATAGAGGAAGATTTATTTATTCAAAAAATTTGTTTGTGGAAAATGTTATTGATAATTGATTATTAGTGTGGAAGATTGAAAAAAGTTACTGATAGTCGTTTATTAGTGTGGGAGATTTGATAGGATTATTAGTGTGGGAGTTTATATGTGGTATTGGATTAAGTTAAGATGGATATTAGAAAGAAATGCAAGTGAATGAAAATATAGACATGTAAACTAGTGTATGGACCATTTGTGTTTTGCATGTGTGTAGGTTGATTTTAATATTGGAATGGCTTGTGTAATGCTTTGGAATAAAGTTGTGTTGGTTGAGATTAAAAGAATGTATGAAAAATGGTAAGTTTAAAAGTTGGGTGTTAATGTGGTTAATGTCAAAAAATGGGTGTATGGTTGTTGTTGAATCCTTTTAAGATGTTTTGATGGTATTTAGAATGTGTTGAGTGCAATTGTGCCAAAGAAATTCAAAGGAATGGATGTTAGAAAATTTGATGGAAATATAGTGAAGTGGTGAATTTCTTAAATACATGTGTTGAAATAGATTAAGTGATTAATTGACATTTTATTGTGTTAAAGAGTTAATTAAGAGATTTGTTAGATAATTGAATAAGTTTAAATGAAAATAATAAATAAATACTTAAGTAAATATTTGGTTAGGAAGTTGGTTGGAAAGATTATATCAAGAATTGAATTTCTCTAGTATAAGATTTTTTTTAAATCCAAATTTTAAGAATAAATATGATTGCCATGGAAATTAAGTGAAGGGCAAAGTGATATTAGTCTAATTTTGACTAATGTGTGAGTGTGAAATGATATTTTATGACGTATATTTGATATTTTAATGAAACTAGGAAAAATGGGTAATTTAAATTAAATAAGGTGATTATAATGGATGTTAATGTAGTGCATGCTTATGTGAATATGATTGTTTTAATTTTATTCAAAGTTTAATAATTTTAATGTAGGTTAACATTATGTTGTTATATGTTTTTTTTTTAGTGTTATAGCCTTTCAAATGGATAAGGAGTGGTTAAAATTTTCAAGGTTAATATTCTAAACTCAATTTATAACGACTTAAGATTTAAACTTGCAAAATTTTTAACAATTTTTTTTGTCATTTGAAATTTTTAGAGTATCGAAAGAATATAGAGAGGGAGCTAAAAACTTTGTTGAGACGGCAAACAAATATTCAATAAATACTGGATTCATCCTTTGTCCATGTATAAAATGTCTCAATGGGAGGTATCATGACACTAAGATAGTGTATGAACACTTAGTCATCTATGGGATGGATCCTCAGTATACAACTTGGTTCATGCATGGGGAACCCTTGAAAACTTCCACACCTAGTGAAAACATTTCCAATACATTTAGAATGTATAATGATGCAAACTTGGAAAGTCATTGTAATGTTGAACCAGATGTTGAAGTAAGAGACGAAGATATCAATGCTACTTTGGAAGATGTTGAAACTCCTTTGTATGAAGGTTGTACAAAGTACACAAAATTATCGGCTATTGTAGCTTTATATAAGCATAAAGCTACTTATGGTCTATCCGATAAGGGATTTGATGAACTTCTTAACATCATTCGAGACATGTTGCCATCAGATAATGTTCTACCGGAATCATTGTATTCAACAAAAAAGTTGTTGAGAGTGTTTGATTTAGGGTATGAGAAAATTCATGCATGAGTCAATGATTGTTGTCTATTTCGAAAAGAATTGGAGCATCATGAAGAATGTCCAAAATGTGGCACTTGTAGATGGAAAGTAAACGAAGTTACCAAAAAGATTTATAAGGGAGTACCAGCTAAAGTACTTCGATACTTTCCAATTATACGACGGTTTAGGAGAATGTTTTCATCGGTTGAAATGGCTAATGACTTGAAATGGCATTCTACCCATACAAGTCAAGATGGAAAGATGTGTCATCCCGTTGATTCTGAAGCTTGGAAGACTATAGATAGGAAATGGCCATCTTTTGCTTCAGAGCCACGCAATTTGAGGTTGGCTTTAGCTACAGATGGATTTAATCCTTATAGCAACCTAAGCACAACCTACAGTTGTTGGCCGGTGGTGTTAGTTACATACAATCTACCTCCATGGAAGTGTATGTCGAAAGAAAATCTGATGCTAACATTATTGATTCCGGGAAAAAAACAACCAGGGAATGATATTGATGTATATTTACAGCCACTAATCGAAGATTTGAATGAGTTATGGCATTCGGGAGCACAAGTGTATAATTCATCTACTAAGTCCACCTTTAACTTAAAGACTATCTTAATGTGGACCATAAATGATTTTCCTGCTTATGGAAACTTAGCAGGATGTTGTGTGAAAGGTGAATATGCTTGTCCTGTATGTGGGTTGAATGTACATTCACAAAGATTGAAATATAGTAGTAAACATGTGTATATGGGTCATCGACGATTTCTTCCAAAGAATCATCCTTTTCGAAAGAAGAAATCGTGGTTTAATGGGAAAGAAGAAATGGATGATCCTCCGAAGATTCTTGATGGTAAACAAGTTCGACTTGCATGTGGGGAAGTTGACAATGATTGGGGAAAGAAAGTTAAAGGAAAAGAAAGAGAAAAGGGCATCCTATATGGAAAAAAAAAATCAATATTCTTTGATCTTCCGTATTGGGAGGTAAGATTTTTAATTGTTAAGATAATGTAATTTAGTTTATTACATTTTAGTATGCATTAAATTAACCGTCATCCATGTTTACAGGATTTGTGTTTGCGTCATAATTTAGACGTAATGCACATTGAAAAAAACATTGGTGAGAGTCTTGTTGGCACGTTGTTGGATATCAATGGGAAAACCAAGGATGGTGTTAATTCTCGTAGGGATCTGGAAGACATTGGGATCAGGTCAGACCTTCATGTGAAAGAGGATGGAGATAAATTGTATTTGCCTGCAACACCACACACTTTATCGAAGGTAGAAAAACAACAACTATGTAAGAGGTTGTTTAATTTAAAGATGCTTGACGGTTATGCTTCTAATATATCTAAATGCATTTCGTTGAATGAATGCAAGATAGTTGGACTTAAGTCTCATGACTATCATGTATTGATGCAACATTTGTTATCAGTGGCAATACGTGGTCTTTTACCTAAAGGGCCTAGAATTGCTATATTTTGATTGTGTTCATTTTTTAATACAATCTGTCAACGAGTGTTAGATAGAGATGAGTTAGATGCATTAGAAGATGCTGTTGCGGTTACTATGTGCATGGTAGAATGTTATTTCCCTCCTTCTTTCTTTGATATAATGGTCCATCTTACAATTCATCTAACAAGAGAAGCTCGCTTATGTGGACCGGTTCAATACCGTTGGATGTACCTTTTTGAAAGGTTATTTTTACACTCTTTTTCACATATAAATTAAGATTAAATCATATATACACGTTTCATTTACTTTTATATATTCATTTTATAGATTTATGAAGGTGTTAAAAGGATATGTAAGAAACCGTGCACGACCAGAGGGTTGTATAGCAGAATGCTATTTAGCCGATGAATGCATGCAATTTTGTAGTAGGTATATACCACAAGCAGCAGATGTTAGTGAAAAACACAATAGAAATGAAGATATTGTGTTTCAAAATGTAGTGGAAGGACATCCTACATCTGCATCAACAGTAAAAACAATTTCTGGGGACATGCTACGGATTGCACATATGTATATACTATTGAATAGTGCATTAGTCGAACCATACATTAAGTAAGTGGTTTAAATTGAAGTTTAATATAGTGTTCTATTAGTAAAAATTACCAACGTCATACTTACTTGGTCATGTTGTTTTGTATTTATATAAACGTTTTATTAGCATGCACTTGGAAGAGCTTCAACAATTAGATCCTAATCTGTTAAGTAGACCAACTTTGTTGCAAATGACACATACTAGAGAATTTCCAACATGGTTAAGAAATAAGGTGAAATCACTATCTTATACGTTAATTATATAATGTATTGACCTTAGTTTTTTTATCTTTGATAATCTAAATCGTAATCTCCCAAAACAGGTCCTCAATGAATCAAATTCCATGGATATGTCTTCAACTTTAAAGTGCCTTGCACTTGGACCAAGTACGCAAGTTACATGCTATTCAAGCTATGTTGTGAACGGGAAACGCTACTGCATAAAAAGTAGTGAAAAAAGTACACAAGATAGTGGTGTTTCTCTTGAAGCAGAAATTGTTTGTAATGAAAGAAACGACACTCAAGTTGTCAAGAAGATGGTTTACTATGGAGTTTTAACGGAAATACTTTTGTTGGATTTCTTAGCATTTCGTGTTCCATTGTTCAGATGTGATTGGATGGGTAGTGCGAGTGATGTTAGAGAGGAAGATGGGTTCACACTAGTTAATTTTAGTTCATGTGGAAATAAATGGGATAGGGATCCTTTCATTTTAGCCTCACAAGCAACACAAGTGTTCTATTCTAGGGAAAATGATAACTCTAATTGGTATGTTGTCCTAAGAGCACCTCCAAGAGGTTTTCACGATCTAGAGAAGTTTGATGAGCATGCTTATAGGAAATTTACACCAGTAGATGTGTCTGCATTTGACGCTAGTGTGGATGATAGTGAGGATTATGCTCGTATTGATTGTGAGGAATTGATTGTAAACATGTGATGGTTAGTGTTTTTAATCATATTTTTATATTTTATAGTGCAATATGTGTGAACATGTATTGTTTGTGTTTATATTTGCGAGGAGACAGAGTCTCAAAAATGGTTGGATATGTTAAGAAATTACTTTGTTATCTACATTGCAGGTGACCTACATTTTCCTTAACATCGAAAAACAGAGGAAATTCTGTCAAAATTTTTGCAAAATGGAATTTTGTTTATGTGTGTGAACATGTATATAGATAATGTTATCCATGTGTTGGCTACTAATATATGTCGGTTCCATAACATTTTCAGATGTCGACTGAAGGAACATCGACTGGGCAGTCTTCCGGTAGCTCCAGTGGAGATAAGAAAAGAAAAGGAAGAGGTCATAACCGTTTAGATTATGAGAAAATGGCAAAGGTCAAAGCCACAGGTATACAAATTAATGAAGTTGGACAACCAATTGGAGAAAATTCGGTAATCTATAGTTCAGGTTGTGGAGCTATTGCAGCTCAGATGGTACCTATAACTTATAGTAGCTGGGATAAGGTACCACAATCTTTAAAAGAAACAGTGTGGGGGAATGTAAAGGTATATAATGGTTTTATTTGTTTATAATATCAAGTTATATATTTATTTTTACAACATAAATACTTTTAACGAACTTATAATTGCAGTTACGACTTGGTGCTGATGAATCTATGAAAGTTCAAACATTAAAATCAATGAATGAGTGTTGGAGGCATTATAAAGGCAGAATAACAAAACAGATTAGAGATATTCCTCCTGGTCCTGATGCGCACAGAAGATATGAAATGCTAAAACCAGCTAATATTAGTGATCAGGATTGGATTGCATTTGTCAATCAGCGGTTGTCTCCAGAATTTACGGTAATTATATTCATTAATATTCTTTAGTTGATTTGAACATGTACGTTTTATGGATTTTTTTATAATTATAAATGATTTCAGGAAACTAGTAACCATTATAGGGAGTTGTCAAAGAAGAATCGTACCCCGCATACATCAAGTCGTAAAGGAATGACACGTCTACGAGAAGATTTGGTAAGAGTTAAATATACTGTGATAATTATATTACACATGTATAGTATATGTTTTTTCGAACCTATATATATTTTTGTATATATAAATATCAATGTTAGAGAGCGAAAAAAGTGGCTGCAAATGAGGACCCCGATGTCGATAGAGTTGACATATGGATAGCTAGTCACAAGCACAAAGATGGGAGCGCAGTAAATGAGGAAACTGCTGATAAAATTGTATGTGCAATTTAATTAATGATATATTGTGTTAATTGAATTACATATGTTTTGCGATTTTAAGGTTAATATCATGTGACATTATTTATAGGCACAAATAGAGTCGCTTCATCAACAAACCCAACAATCAATTAGAGATGATGCTGTTACACAAGTTTTGGGTAAGGAGCATCGAGGTAGAGTTCGAGGATTGGGTCATGGTGTAACACCATCTGTTGTACAAGCATCGGTGGTTGGTAAACAAAACTTTGCTCAATATCAACAACATGTCGATGCTGAGATGGCAACTATGAAGTAGACAATTGCTAATTTGACAAACTTGCTCATGACTAATTTGCCAAACGTAGATCAAGCTCAAATATTGGCATGTCTTCCTCCCACACAACCGGTAAACAACTTATAACATCTAAAATGCCCATGCAGCTATCTTTTTTTTTACTTATTATATATATTTTTTCTTTTGTTCCATGATTTCTCATAAGTGGGTGTACTAATTTAGTTTCATTTTCTTTGAGATTTATGTGTTTTTTAATTGTATATATATGTTGTTTGTGGAACCATTCTATTGAAAAATGTTGTTTTGGTTGGATCAATTGTGAAAGTGGTGAATAGTTTGATAAATTACAGGGGAATTAAATTTTTGGTAAGTTCAAAAGATAGATGAAACTCTGCTAAAATTTATATAAAATTTATCGAGTTTGTGTATTGATTTTTCTTTTGTTCCATGATTTCTCATAAGTGGGTGTACTAATTTTGTTTCATTTTCTTTGAGATTTATGTGTTTTTTAATTGTATATATAAGTTGTTTGTGGAACCATTCTATTGAAAAATGTTGTTTTGGTTGGATCAATTGTGAAAGTGGTGAATAGTTTGATAAATTACAGGGGAATTAAATTTGTGGTCAATTCAAAAGATAGATGAAACTCTGCCAAAATTTATATAAAATTTATCGAGTTTGTGTATTGATTTTTCTTTTGTTCCATGATTTCTCATAAGTGGGTGTACTAATTTTGTTTCATTTTCTTTGAGATTTATGTGTTTTTAAATTGTATATATATATTGTTTGTGGAACCATTCTATTGAAAAATGTTGTTTTAGTTGGATCAATTGTGAAAATGGTGAATAGTTTGATAAATTACAGGGGAATTAAATTTGTGGTCAGTTCAAAAGATAGATGAAACTCTGCCAAAATTTATATAAAATTTATCAAGTTTGTATATAGATTTAAATATTGTATTTGTTAATGGCAAATAGGAGTACTTATATTTATTTATTATCGATATTTATGTTTCCTCACAATAATGTTATTTATTTTTTTTGTAGACACAATATTCAAGTGGTTCAAATCCGATGGGATCCAGTAAAAGTGTTCAATTTGTTGAGCCTTCAACTAAGGTAAATTATATTTCAATGTTATATTATAGATTTTTTTTATATTTAATTTTAACTATATATAGATGTATTTATTTAAAGTTGTTGGTATGGGTAAATATTTAAATTTTTGTGCACAGTCTAAATCTCGGGGCTCTTCAAGCCAAGTTGTTGGATTGAACAATAAACATTGCACATTATTAGATTGGATGGGTCGAGGAATAGCAGTGGCGGAAGCAGAAATTGACTCAAAGGACCCCTATGCTAAAGTTCATCACCTCGAGCTTGGTCCAGATTATTGGCGCGTTTCCGTCAAGAAAGTGATGGTAGGTGTTTCGTTACCTCGACCTACCAACGAGCTACAAAATCTGGAAGATGCTTTAAATTCTTTTATTGCTTGGCCGGCAAAATATATTGCAATGTAGTATTATGTAATGAATGTTTATTATATAATATTTTATAATCTATGTTTAACTTTAGGTTATGGAAATTAAAATGTTGTGTTAACATTAAATTATATATATTTGTAGCAGTTATGTAAGTTGATGGTTTTGAAGTAACATTAATATAAATTAATTTAATTTATGTAATTAATTAATTTATATTATTTTTTTTTTTGAATTATAAGGTTTTCCATACCGGGCACCACCGGTATGGATATTTAATATCCAAACCGGGTCGCCCGGTATGGATATTTCAATATCCATACCGGGCCGAAGCCGGGTATGGATATTCAATATCAATACCGGGCAGCCCGGTATAGATATTTCGGGCCGACCATACGGGTCAACCCGTTATGTTATATCCATACCGGTGGTGCCCGGTATGGATATTAAATATCCATACCCGGCTACGGCCCGGTATGGATATTGAAATATCCATACCGGGAGCAAGCACGCCGGGCTTGCTGCCCGGTATGGATATCTAACCATACCGGGCATTGCCCGGTATGGTTAGGCAGTTTTCTTGTAGTGGTTTCTACTTATTAAAGGCGAGTAGTTGCCAAGTTGTGCCATGTACTCAGCATAACTTGGGTAACTCACATCTTCACAGAGCCCCTTAGTAGATTTCACACCCACAATCGAGCACCCCTCTTTTACAAACCCTAACCCTTACATTCACTGGTAGTCTGTTGCTACTGTCGTCGTCTGGCCGCCTTTGATGTTGGTTGTCATCGTGTCATCTCTACTGTCGATCATCCATTTAGTGGAAATGGGTTGCTGCTTTATAGGTTGTGGATTTTAACTATTAGAGCTCAATGGGTTGTGGGTTTAGAGTGTCGTTATTGTCCCTGTTAGGCCATTGCTAATGCTAATCTTCCACCGTCGTCGTTGATCTAATCATAGGTAATAGTTTGGTTGTGGGTAGCAACTTGGGGTGTTTGAAATGGGTTTGACCGGTGATTGAGTGGGGTGTATTTATATAGAGAGCACAATTTGGTCATGCCCTTGACATTTAAAGAAACGTCAGTTCATGCCCTCAATTTTCAAAAATAATAATTTTCACCCTTGATGACTCACAATTGTTACTATTTGTGGAAGGGATAATTACACCCTCACATTAATATTTTGTAGTCATATAATTATATTTTGATTTTATGAAATTTTTTTAATTTTTCATTACAAGTTTAATCAAGTTTGACCGTCGATCAATAGATTGATTGTTGACTGACAGTCAAATCAAACACTTACCAAGTAATCAAGTAGTTGCTACTGGAAAGGTCGTTGGCTAACTAGCAACTATCGAGTTTTGAAACATTGATGATTGAAGGCCAATTGTGAAGTAACCTCTAAAGTTTTAGGTCTATGCATTTATATTATGCTTAGCATAAATTCTTTGCTTTCATAGGATCTCAGAGTAAATGATTGAAATACAAGAGATATCCTTACTTAAAAAGTCTTCCCAACTGATGATCTTGGTCCTAAATTAGTTTCTAGTACAATTTAACAACAAAATTCGAGAAAATTCTCTTCCATATCTCAAGTCAATCATGAAGTAGTTTTGGTGCAACAAAATTCAACTAAAAATTATTTAATTTCTAAAACCAAATAAAGTCAATATCTATATACGATTGCTCATTAATATATAAAAAATTCATGTGTATCAAATTTTCATAGCTATTCGCGAGTTTTTAATTATTGTGAAATCTTTTGAATTCCTTTGAGAAATAAGGTTTGAAATTAATTTCTTTTGCTTCTAATAGTCTTTGAAATTAATTTCTTTTGCTTCTAAATAGTCCATCACTTTCTCAATTATTTTACAGCTACAAAATTGAGGTTCATTTTGTAAACTAATCATTTTCCCAACGATCCTTCTTAAAAAGCAAATACACTAACCATTAATCCGATTAGAATATTAAATTATGACAACAGAGGTTCTTTCTCTCGTATCTATTCAAACTACCAAATCCAATGAGAGCTGTATCGGTAGGCTTGAAATCTGAAAACAATGATATTTAAGCTGATCAACCAGAATTTTGATGATTAAAAGAAATTTGACTGCACAATCTACGTATTTAATATAATGTGTGGGAAATAGTCTCTTTGTATTGTATCGTATCCATTACATGAATATGTTTTAGACTACATCTAATATTTAATTTTACTAAATAGACTTCTAAACTATATGTATAACGTTTAATTTCGACAGACCGACAAATGCCTGCAATCAATTTTAACTTACTTTTATATTTATTGACAGAAAGAGAATAGAGAAATTTGACTGCAATTTCTGCAATATTCTGGTCAATGTCATTTTATTAAATTTTGAAGTATAAATTGCCCGATGGTTAATGCTTGTAATTCTATCCTGAGCAATCGACCAAGAAATGGAAACAGCGATGGAGATTCTCAAGCTGTTGATATTTGCATTTCTTAGTATACTTACTCTCACAGTTCTTGTCCATGCCCGGAGTCAAAGAGGTTAGACTGCTTGAAGTAATTCAGCGTTTTGAATATTAGGTTTGCTAGTAGTTTTATTAACTAACTATTATTAATTTCTCTTCATCTTTGTATCTCTGCAGGTTTCATTAGTATTGATTGTGGATTGCCTGAAAATTTTGTGTATACTGAAAAGAAAACAGGCATAAATTACACTTCAGATGTAACCTTCACAGAATCTGGTCTAAGCTACAATATATCAAGTGAATACTACAGTGACACCCTGGAACAACCATTCCTAACTGTCAGAAGCTTCCCTGAAGGAACGAAAAATTGTTATACTCTGAATCCTGCCCATGGAGACATTAAGTTTCTTATAAGAGCAAGTTTCATGTATGGTAACTATGATGGCCTAAATAAACCACCAAGTTTTGATCTGCTTCTTGGAGCTGATGTGTGGGATTCAGTGGAATTGGCAAATGCATCCACCATTGTTTTCAAGGAAATCATCTTTGCATCTCAGAAAAATTATTTGGACGTCTGTCTTGGAAACAAAGGGTCAGGCATACCTTTCATATCTTCATTAGAATTAAGACCCTTAATAAATTCCAGTTATCCAATTGATCTGGGAATATCATTGCTCCTCTATCGACGATTAGACTTTGGTTCAAAAGCCAATGCTAATGAAACATACAGGTAAGTTGTTTGATATTGTACAAAAGTGTTATTATTGGTATTGTCACTAATGTGATTAATTTGAAATATGTAGATATGCAGATGATGGTTATGATCGCATATGGTCACCCTACACAAGAGATAACTGGGTGACATTAAGTAGCCCATTCAAAATGTTCGAAGATGCCAGCACGAGAATTTATCGTCCACCATCTATAGTTATGCAGACTGCTGCCATGCCAGCAAATGGTAGCGATTCATTGGTATTTGAGTGGAAACCTAGTGATCCCACATTACAGTTCTTTGCATGCTTTTACACTGCAGAACTTGACCGGACCCAAGAAAATAACCAGACTAGAAACCAGAAGACCTATTTGAATGGAGTAATATGGGATCAATCCTCGACGCTGTGTTACTTGCTTCCCAATGTTATCTACAGCTCCGAACCAATTAGTGGAGAAAAAGTTGAGTTTCAAATTAAGAAAACTGCAGAATCGCCACTGCCTCCCATCCTCAATGCGTTAGAGTTATATCAACTGAATCAATTTCCACAACTGTCAACCAACCAACAAGATGGTACGTTCTTCTAAGCAGTTAGGTTTCTATATATATATATATATATATATATGAAAATTATTAAGTATAGGCATCATATATATTTTACTAACGATACAGGCTTTCAGCTTTCTTTGTAAGGTTTAAATACAGACATAATAAACCGTTAGTTGTTGCATTCAAATGCATTCAACAGCCAAAAATTAATATATGACTCATTTTGCCTGTTGATGATAGTAGAGGATATTGTCTTTTTTTTTTTTTACCTCTCTTTGTTTGATGGATTTTACTTTTCTTCTATATTTATGTAAAACTATTAGTTGATGCTATGATGAATATCAAGACAAAGTATGGAGTGAAAAGAAATTGGCAAGGCGATCCATGTGCCCCTATAAAGTACTCATGGCAAGGTCTTAATTGCAGCTATCCGGAGTATGATCCCCCAAGGATCACATCTTTGTAAGTAGTAGTGCCACCTTTAAACCTGCATCTTATGCTTATTAGCTTCAATTTTTTGTACTTTCTAATAAATTGTTATGTGAACATATAGGAACTTGTCTTCAAGTGGAATATCTGGGGAAATAGCTCCTGATATATCTAGTCTGACGTCAATACATTCTCTGTGAGACTTTTAATTTGTCCTGAATCTCCATTGAAGACTATATTAATCTGTAATATATATATTGATGAACACTAAGTCAATTTATTAACATTTTTGTGTCATCATTTTAGGGACTTATCCAATAATAATTTGACCGGACCAGTTCCTGATTTTCTATTACAACTACCATTTTTAACAGTGTTGTAAGTTTGCTCGATTGTGATGCATAACAGAAGTTGCTTTGTCATTATGTGAAAGAAAAAAAAATCATATACTATTCTTCTAATTTGCAGAAATTTGAGTCGAAACAATCTCCAAGGTTTAGTTCCCGTTGGACTTAGTGAAAAATGGAAAGACGGTCAGCTATCATTAAGGTATGCTTTGAATCTTTTCAATATCTTGCTCAATATAGTTATATATAATATAAGAGTGATTTTATTGCCACACAAAAACCTATTTTTCATCCCTATTTGTTTAATAAATAAGAATACTTATATATAAAATTACTTATAAGGACAAGATAATTTAAGGTAATAAATTAAAATCAATTTTTTACACTCATTCATTCAACTAATTATCATAAACCCTAATTGTCCTATCCATCTTGATGTTTGAAAATTTCTAAACTAATTCAATTAGAAAATCTCAACTTCATAGAATTCTTTTAAAACTATCAGTAAATAATCAAAATTACTAAAGTGACGCCATTCACAAACCTAAACAATCGCATATGTTGGAACACTATTAATTTAACACCTAGAACTTCAAAATTATCATAACAAACAATTTTAATTACTTGTCTTTTGACAATAGAATTGTTTTGGGACAATAATATTGAAAACCAAAACAAGTCAAGCAAGTGATTCTCCCATATACATCTTTCAAAGCAATTCTCCATTGATTTATTAAAAATAAGCAAAAAATAATTACAAAAATGACAAAATCATTGTTGCACAATTATGTCATTGATTAGGAAGAAAGAAAAAAGATTGATTAGATTAAGAATAACCAAAACTGAAAAATAGAAAACAAAAGAAAGAACCCAACAATAGAAGACGAAGCAGAAGAATGAAGAAAAAAAGGAGAAAACAACAGCAAGAAAGCGGCTTTTTTGTTATAAAGAAAGGCCCTTTTTATCTTTTAGGAAATGACAGTTTGTTATTGCAAATGGAGTTATATTATAGATAAACTAGGTCAAGGCAATTTCTGACATTGCAAGGAGTGAATAAAGCAAAAATTAAAATTTTAAATCTTAATATTGGATGCATAAAGTAAATGGGCATGAGGAGCAATTTTTAGGGTGACAATAGATCCACCCATAATATAATTTCTAATCATACTCAGGTTGATCCCAATTATCAAAGATGTTTTCCAACCTCAAAGATGCAATTAAGAAACCCAGTGCTTTCCAAACTCATTTAGTATATAATTATTAGAGCAAATTTCGATTTACCTATTTGAGGTTTCTTAATTGCACGTACATTGAATTTGACCCCATAGTTAACTCTCTCTCTTATTAGTCAACCTTGGTCAACTTTGACAATATTAAAGGCGTTTCGCTCTTTCTTTCTTTCTTTCTTTTAAAAAAAATATTTGCTTAAAAAATACAAATTCAAACATATTTTTAAAAAAAAAAAAATAAAAAGGATAAATCTTTGTTTTTCAAATTTGAGATAGAGATAAAAAAAATTCAAAAAATAAAAATAAAAATAAAAATTTGAAGGTGGAGATCCATATTCAAGATCATATTTCTATTGTGAGGATCTAAATTCGATGGAAATCCAAGTGTGGCCTAAGTCTCCATTGCAGTGGCCTTCCCCATCACAGAAACGTCTCGTAGTGGGAGGGGAAAACTACTAATCTCGGTCATTTATTGTATGTAAATCAACTAGGAGAATTAAATATTTTTAGGAGAGAGAATATAATGAATGATAGAGATTAGTGATTTTAACAATTTAAAAATTAGGATGTATTAGTCATAAAAGCTATATGTGTGTGTGCATGTATAAAAGCTTTACTAATTTTGTTTAGTATTTAGAGTTTCATTTATGTGATCTCATATGCTATTTATTCAACTGAAAAACAAAAGTGAGCAATGGGTTATTTGTTTTCTAGCTTTCACTAAAAAAGGCACTGTTTTTCATTTTCAAAAAGGAGAAAACTTGTTTGTAAAACGTTAATAACAAACACTAAATGTTATCCCAATCTTCTTTAATTTGTTCATAGCGTGGATGGAAATCGAGATCTTTGTCTTTCAATATCTTGCAAGAAAAAGAAAAACGTTGCTGTTCCCCTTCTAGCATCATTTCTTGCAGTTGCAGTACTCGTAACTGCATTTTCTATTCTTTGGATCCTCAAGACAAGAAGCCAAGGTATGTGTAGAGTTCGCTGCCAAAAATTTATCCAAAAAAGTATTCTGTGAATCTTGCTTGTGAGACTCATTAATGTATTTTCCAGGCATCAATTGGAACAAAATTAATTGGTCACAGGAGCCCAAAAATCGAAGGTTCTCTTACTCTAATGTTGTCAGAATAACTAACAACTTTCAGAGGATAATTGGAGAAGGTGGTTTTGGAACCGTTTATTATGGAATCTTAGATGACATGGAAGTTGCTGTGAAGATGCTCTCATCATCATCAATTCAAGGTCATAACCAATTTCAAACTGAGGTATATTGCTCACATGTTGTATTGATAATTTTAAACTTCTTAAGTGTAAGACTAACACAGGGTTTATATTTACAGGTTGAACTTCTTTTGAAAGTTTATCATAAGAACCTAACAACCTTGGTTGGATATTGCGATGATGGCATGAACAAGGGACTAATCTATGAGTTCATGGCTAATGGAAACTTAGAATCACACATCTTAGGTCTGTTCATGAGTTTGTTAAATTTTTTTCCAGCCACCTATACAATAGAATGTGCATGTCTGAAATTTCGGTTCATCTATTTTTTAAAAAATATAGCTACTTACATAATTTGATCTATCCTGCTTTTTATCTTTGCCAATGTACGTACAATCCGTGAACAGATCAAAGTTTTTTGATTGATTGATACTTCTTATAGATGAAGGAAGCAGTGCTGCAGATATCTTAAGTTGGGAAGGGAGGCTTCAAATAGCAACAGAAGCAGCGCAAGGTTAGGAAATATTTGTATGATTTTTAATTGTTAATTTTCAGTTTAATTTTTGCCACATATATTTTATAGAACTGTTTGAGACTGATATAACTAAAATTTATTGCAATTGACATGTAGGGCTGGAGTATCTTCATAGTGGCTGTAAGCCATCCATAGTTCATAGAGATGTAAAGCCTACAAATATCTTATTAAATGAAAAATTTCAAGCAAAGATATCTGATTTTGGCCTTTCAAGAATATTTCCCATTGAAAGTGAAACTCATGTGTCCACGATCGTTGCAGGCACTCCCGGATACCTTGACCCGGAGTAAGAATATTTATGGAATGAAAGTAATTTTATTAATTTCGTTTATTGGAAGTTAATATGGATTTAGTCATCTATGTTAATGGCCTTGCAGGTATTACAAATCAAATAGATTGACTGAAAAAAATGATGTGTATAGTTTTGGAGTAGTTCTCTTACAACTAATCACAAGTAAACCTGCAATTGAAAAATCTGAAGAAAGGACTCATATAACTCAATGGGTGAGTTTCCAACTTGCAAAAGGGGATATAAAAAATGTTACTGATCCTAGATTACTAGGAGATTTTGACATGAACTCCATCTGGAGAGCTGTAGAAATAGCTATGGCTTGTGTTTCTCAAAATTCATCCAAAAGGCCAACCATGAAACAGGTTGCAAGTGATTTGAACGAGTCCTTGGCAATTGAGATAGCTCGTACAAAGGTCAGCCATGAGACTGCTGAACATTCCAGTAGATCAGTTAGTTTAAATCTGCAATCTGATGAATCACGTCCTGTTGCAAGGTAGTGTTTTCTCAATGTATCCTATTTCTATTACTTATAAATGTCTGTTTCAGTATATGTAAATATGAACACCTTCTTCCTTGACTGATAACTGATGAGATGGCAGATCACTACCATATCATTAACATATAAACCTATCGGGCTAGCAAGATGAATGTGTCTCTACATATTAAAAATTAAATTTTTTTTAATTAAAGTTTGCAATCTATTCATTTTCTTATGAATCAAGAGTGAGAAAGAATAAATAAATTCAAGGTGAATGATAACTTTTGGATGACAAAGAAACAGATTGATGAATGTTTAAGTCATAATTTTAATTCGAAATTTTAAGTTCATATAGTCTAACAATTAATAATTATGACCACCATCCAATGTGGCTCGATGGTAAAGAGCTCTTATTCAACATAACAATATTTGAGTGACTACATTGCATATAGTATTTTTTCAAAAAAAAAAAAGAACAATAATTATGAAAAGTTAGTGCATCTAATGGCCTAGAAACTTGGGATTAAAATTATTAAATTATATCATCTCTTAAGAGTAATATATATAGTAATTTTATCATCAATACTTTTTAACTTTAAAAAATTAGGACAACCAATCAAATTCTTTTATTACATTTGAATTACATAGAAGGGAAGATATGCCCTCTACTGTATAACATGTGTGACATGAAGATTTTCAAATAAAAAAGGAAGAGAAAGTTTGAACCAAGTACGTACAAACTTTGATGCGAAGTTAGTTATTATTAGACCTAAAAGCTTAAGCTGATAGAAAAGAACCGAATATAGTATTTAAAACTTGAGGTTAACACGTGACATTATCAATTTAAGTTGACCTTACGTATTTGGATATGTCAATTGGTATAGCTATTGATGTTCCTTTTAAATCCTCAAGTTGGTAACTCATTACTTTCTTATACTAATATATAATCCATTGACGCTTGATATCATAATTGGCATGACCAACATTTCAATGGCAATCATCGAATCTCTTAAATTTATTATAAAAAGATTGCAATGTGTTTGGTTTTAGTAATTACTCAAATTTTACTCTTACTTTGACATGTTCATATGGAGCAAAAGTTGTTATATGTAATCACATGAAAGTAATGTCCAAATAAATGGTCTTTGCTCAAAGTATTTTACAGAAGATCTATCATTTATATCACCATAAAAAAGTAAAAATCTAAATAAACCTGTGTTTCTCTATCCAAAAAAAAAACAAATAAATAAATCTGTGTTTCTACAAAATGTGGACCACTCCAAATTTGGGAAAAATTATTACTTCAATTTTCAAATACATGATATTTCCATGTAGAAGTAGTGAACACATTCGTCATTGCTCTTGTTCTCTCGGGATGAATCTAATATAATTTTACATAATTAATCCTCTTATTTGAGCTAGTAAATCAATTGCGGAACACAAAAAGATGATAGCTTTAATACAAGAAAACGGAGAGCTTACAGGAAAACGGAGTTGAAAACAGAGAAGAATGCAGGGGATAGACAGTGCTGCACAGACTAAATATTTTGAACAGTCCCAGCTATTAATTCCAAGGACTAGACATTCCAGCAGAAAATGGATTAAGATCAAATTTGTCTCTTTAGATAAGCAGCATGGCTCTGGGGAGAAAGGCCTTGTTTGGTATAAAGACCTCATCTATTATTCAATTTTAGCGCATTACAATATTCATGAACAATAAGCAAACCAGGTTAGTAGGTGCGGAAAAATGGAAAAAATATTATGCTGAAAATCTAATTATTTAAAGATGGCAAAAATATTGTTGTTTATGTGGTTTGGTGACAAAAAAACACTTATTCAGTCTAACGATATCTCAGATTTGAGTAAGATGGACCCAAAAAGTTACATGAAAGGGGACACTATAAAACAATATAATGTAATAATACCTTTCAAAGTTAAATTCAGCCAAAAGGCCAAGAATCAAGTTGTGATTGAGACTGAGTCCTTTGACAATTGAAACAAGCCACAAATTGGTCGGTGGTGAAACTAAACATTCTAATAAATCCATTAGTTTTATAAAGGAATCTGAATCACCTCCCTTTACAAGGTAGTACTTTCTCAATTCAATATGTATATGTAACTATGAACATTTTTCTTCCTAGTTCTTATCTGATGTATTAGTAATGGCACGTTATGAAAAATCATGGCAAAATTACGAATAGCTTGTGGCAATTGAGAACAGGTTGTGTTTTAGTGCTGGCCTGAAAATAGCCTGAAAATCATATTTGTTAGCTTTTATATATTTTGTCCTCTCTTGGTGAAGGAACTTTGTACGCTGCCTCTTGGGTGTTTCTGTTCAAGTAATATATCTCTTACTAAATCATTTTGACTTGTAGGAAAGTAAAATATTCTCAATCAGTAAATGTTAGTTGATGCAACAATGAATATCAAGAAAGTATATCAAGCGAAAAAGAATTGACAAGGAGATCCTTGTGCCCCTAAAAATTACTTGTGGCAAGGTATTAATTGCAGCTATGATGATTTTGGACCACCCAAAATTGTGTCCCTATAAGTTTACACCTCTAATTGCACTTCTACTACTTAAGTTTGATCAAATAGTCAATTAATAATTTCATAGGATTGAAAACAGGAATTTATCTTCAAGTGGAGTGAATGGGACAATTACTTCTTTTATATTCAGTCTTAGTTCGGTACAATCTTTATAAGCATGTCAATTTTATGTAACTTGGAAGTTGTCTACCTATTAACAATGAAAGAAATCATGGCAGCTCAACATTTTAAATCATTATTTCAGGACTTATCAAACAATAGTTTGACAGGACCAGTGCCCGAATTTCTAGAGAACTACCATCCTTGAGTGTATTGCAATTTACTTTGGATTATAACCATATAAGTTTATTCTTGGTTGTAGAAACTAATTACTTTATAGTTTTTTTTTTTAATGGAAACTTGAGAGGAAACATTCTCAAAGGTACAATTCCAACTGGACTCATTGAAAAAGAGAAGAATGGTTTGATATCACTTAGGTCTGCTTTCAATCTCAAGTATTATTAATCAATATGTTTCTAATTCATATTTTTCTCCGATTGCACGAAAGTGAAGATCTTAGTGCAATAGCACAAAGCATAACATTATTAGTTACTATTTCAAATCTTACCATTTAATCATCATCTATTGATTGCAGAGTGGAGGGGAATCCAAATCTTTGTCATTCAGGATCATGCAAACAGAAAAACAAGTTCATCATTCCAGTAGTAGCATCAGTTGTTCCAGTTTCCATCACCTTTATTGCATTGACTATTTTATGGAATCTCAAAAGGTAAAAACAAGGTATGAAAACAATAACATGAATGGCTAACGTTTTGGAACATACACTCAAATTCAATATAACTTTTTGTAACAAATTCATGCTTTCTAGACTGATAATATTGTCGATAAGATGGAAAGAAGAGTATCAAATTATTGGAAATGAGGGAAACCTTGGAGCAAAAAGACCAAAGGTTTTCATACCCTGATGTGGAGAGAATTACCAACAACTTTGAGAGAATTATTGGGCAATGAAGGTTTGGAACCCTTTACTATGGTAACTTAGATGACACTCAAGTAGATGTGAAGATGCTCTCTCCGTCATCAGTTTAACAAGCATTATATAGAGACTTATATATTATTTTATGGATTTAGGCAACACTAGTGTAAAAATCTTAAGCTGGGAAAGGAGACTTCATATAGCAACAAAGGCAGCACAAGGTATTAATTCACGAAAGCATGATTTGCTTTGTCCCAAAAATGGATGAATAGTGAAATAATACTATTAAAACTCATTTTAGTTCTTTAGTGTTAGTATACAAACTCATTAGTTCTGTGCTATATAAAAAAGAGCTCTCAATTCATATCCATAGATGGTCACATGCACAATGGTCTGTATTGACCATAAAATCAAACTTGGACATATATGCAGTAGTCTACTTATTGGCCGTAATCTATACGCCATCTTATGTAACTTGTGGAATGGTCTCATACTTTATTGACGGAAAATCTTGTCATAATGTTCCATGAATTGCCACGAATTCTCGCATCTACGACCCTACAACCACAAGCTCCCATATCCAAAGCATGTGCACCGTAAATGTCCATTTCTGTTTTCGAATCGGTGGGATAAGTCATATTATTTGTGGTCCAAAGCTGTTAGGTTTTCTTTGGTTGTGGCTCATAGTGGCCTTAAATTATCTTATCATATTAAGCCCCCATGCAGGTGCAAGTTGTGCTGCCTGAATAACTGTTATTACAACCAACTGAAACGATCAGTGTATAAATTAATTGACATTATATACTCGTCCTTTTCCGCTCAGGATTCATTGTCATTGAAATGTGGAATTTATTATATCATTCACTCACTCATACACCCACCACCTTAATGAACCCAATTTTCATACCTCTCCATACGCAAACTAACTGTGGATATTCACCCAATTTCTGTTTAATCCAGAAACTCAGAAGTACTTATGCCTGGATGGATAAAGGCAGGAAAATTCCTTTCTTCGCAAAAGGGATTGCAGCTCCGTTAAAAGTGCTTTATATTTTATAATCAATTAATTGCTCTTCATAGTTGCAAGTAATGTTAGGCAATCAAATTCATATGTTAACTTATCATATATTAATCCAATTCATATATATATGCAGCTAAGTGATGTATATTTATTTATGAATTAAGACATCATAAGTTGGTTTTGTTTCACATACACATATGTACAATAATTATCTCCCAAGGACAATCTGAATTTGATAAAGTAAATAGAAAGCCCAGGGGTCATCGATTAAGTATAAGTGAGTGGTAATTATGTTAAAAAATATAAAAATAAATTAATCTAATGCTGGGCTCTTTTTTATTTAGTATAAGACTTAACAGCTACACCTCTCTCAAATATTTGCATACACATAAACTAGCCCAAAATATGCCACCAATTTATGATGATCAAAGAGTGTGTAATGTGTGTCAATATAGGAAGCAAAGCAAGCTACCATTCCCTTCAAATTAGAGTTGGAAAGTTTCTGAAAAACTGCAGCTAATACACACTGATTTGTGTGGACCAATAAGTACTCCTTCTCTCAATGAGAGTAAATACTTTCTTCTATTTATTGATGACTACAATAGAATATGTTGGGTGTTCTTTTTGAAGCAAAAATAAGAAGTTTTGGAATCATTTCAAAGTTTCAAAGTTGTTGAAAACCAATACAGTTGCAAGATAAAAATGTTGAGATCCGATAATGGAGGAGAATATACATCAAGAGAGTTTGATAGATTTTGTGACAAACGTGGCATTCAACACCAGTTGACAGCTCCCTACACTCCTCAACAAAATGGAGTGAGTGAAAGAAAGAATAGAACAATTATGGAGATATCAAGGTGCCTACTATTTGAGAAGGATCTTCCAAAAACATTCTGGGCAGAGGCTGTCAATACCTCTGTATACTTGCTTAATATGCTACCGATAAAAGCTTTAGAAGAAAAAACACCTTTTGAGGCTTGGTATGGTGTAAAGCCTTCAGTGGAGCATCTCAAAGTTTTCAATTATGTGTGTTATACATTAGTTTCAAATGTTAAAAGAGACAAGTTGGATCAAAAGTCAGAGGCTGGAATTTTTTTAGGTTACAACAACCATTCAAAAGGCTACAGAATTTTCAGTTTAAAGACTGAAAAAGTTGTAGTTAGCAGAAATGTAAAGTTTGATGAAGTTGCAAAATGGAATTGGGAGAAAAATGAAGTTAAAGTTGCAGCCAATGATCAAACCAAAAGAGTCTCTACTGAACAACAAAAAGTAAGTGAACCAGAAACTGACTCAGACAGTTATGAAATAGCTGTCAAGGGAATAGACAGCTAGTTGAAGTTTACGAAAGATGTCATGTTGCAGCTTTAGAACCTGTTAGCTATGATGAAGCTGCAAAGATGCATGATTGGAGGGTTGCAATGAAGGAAGAGATCAACATGATTGAAAAAAATGAAACATGAAAATTAGTGGACAGACTTAAAAATGTGAAGGTTATTGGAGTAAAGTGGGTTTATAGAACCAAATTAAATCCACTCTATGAACAAACTAAAAGCAAAGCTGCTTATGAAGGGTTATTGTCAATAACAAGGTGTTGATTTTTCAGATACTTTCGCACTTGTAGCTCGGCATAATACAATAAGACTTTTGATAGTTTTAGCTACAAAAATGGGTTGGAACATATACCATTTAGATGTAAAATCAGCCTTCTTAAATGGTTTTCTTGAAGAAGACATTTATGTTGAGCAACCAGAAGGCTTTCTTGTTCCTAGTTGTGAAGATAAAGTGTACAAACTCACCAAAGCTCTTTATGGTTTGAAGCAAGCACCAAGGGCTTGGTACAGCAGAATTAATGCTTACTTATTGTAGCAAGGCTTCAAAAGAAGTGAAAATGAAGCCACTTTGTATGTGAAGCAAAATGGAGATGGGCTGCATCTTATTATGTCTCTTTATGTTGATGATTTTCTTATCACATGTGGAAATACAAAGTGGCTGAAAGAATTCAAGTCTACAATGGAACATGAGTTTGAGATGTCAGACTTAGGTGAAATAAATTATTTTTTAAGGATGGAAGTACACCAAACAGATGCTGGTATTTTCATCTCACAAATGAAGAATGCTGAGGAGATCTTGAAGAGGTTTCACATGGAGAATTGCAAACCAGTAGCTACTCCACTGGTTGTTAATGAAAAATTGATCAAGAATGATGAAAAAAACAAGGCTAAGGCTTCAATTTACAGAAGTTTGATTGGTAGCTTGCTATATTTATCTACCACCAGACCAAACTTGATGTTTGCAGCAAGTTTGCTTTCGAAGTTTATGAATTCTTCTAGTCAAACTCATTTTGGTGTAGCAAAAAGAGTCCTAAGATACATAAAGGGAACTATTGATTATGGCATACTCTATGAAAAAAATGAAGTTGGGAGACTACAAGGCTTTGCCAATAGTGATTGGGCAGGAAGTTTTGATGACTCAAAGAGCACATCCAACTATGTTTTTTCATTCGGAAGTGGTGTCTTCTCTTGGAACTCAAAGAAGCAAGATGTTGTTGCTCAATCTTCAGCTGAAACAAAGTATATTTCAGTAGCAGCTGCAGCAAACCAAGCAATTTGGCTCAGGAAGGTGTTATCCGATGTTGGACAAGAACAAGAAGAAGCTACTGTCATTTGGGTTGACAACAAGTCAGCCATTGCCATCAGTAAAAATCCAGTCCAGCATGGTAAAACTAAACACATCAGCGTTAAATTTCATGTAATTAGAGAAGCATGGAGAAGTGAATCTTATGCACTGCAGCACAAAAGACCAAACTGCAGACATCCTAACAAAAGCTCTTCCTAAAGCAAAGTTTGAGTTGATGAGAGCAAAGCTTGGTGTCTCCAAGAAAAATCTCAAGGAGGACTGGAGGAGTGTTAGAATTTGAGATTTTTCCAAGATACACTAATGCTGTCCTTTTGTGTTTTTTGTTATTAATTTTTTATTTTGTCAAAGATTAGGTGGTGATGTTGTGATGATCCTTATTTTAAGGACTATGCCATGCTTGAGTTAGAAAATGAGTATGGGTTAAGTCATGATGACTAACAACTCTTGTACCAAACTTGTAATATATATGTTGCTGAATGAAGCTTATGTAGTACCTCTTTTTCAGCATTTTTTTTTTTTAGTTTTTCAACTCATAACTCTCTGCCATTTTTTCATAGTACCTTTCAAACCATATTACTATTCCACTACAACTTTAGTCAGCAGAATCCCCTCAAGAGGAAAAATAATTGAGTTCTCTATCAACAAAACTAAGAACTCAACTCTACCACCAATCCTCAATGCCATTGAAATTTATATGGCAATAATTGAGTTCCCACAATTGCTAACAAACCAACAAGATGGTATGTTCTTCCTAAAAATAATTTCTGCTTTACCCTTATAGTGTTTGCATAAGATATTATAATTTGAATTATTCTTTGTACATGTTGAAATGTTATTTGATGCTATAATGAATATCAAGAAAATATATCAAGTGAAAAAGAATTGGCAAGGAGATCCTTGTGCCACTAAAGATTACTTGTGGCACGGTGTTAATTGCAGCTATGATGATTTTGGACCACCCAGGATTGTGTCCCTATGAGTTTACACCTCTAATTCAAGCACTTCTACTACTTAAGTTTGATCAAATAGTCAACTAATAATTTTATGGATCGAAAATAGGAATTTATCTTCAAGTGGAGTGAATGGGAGAATTACTTCATTTATATCCAGTCTCAATTTTGATACAATCTTTGTAAGCATGTCAATTTTACATAACTTGGAAGTTGTGTAACTATAAACGATGACAGAAATCATGGCAGCTCAACATTTTAAATCATTTTTTCAGGGACTTATCAAACAACAGTTTGACAGGACCAGTACCCGAATTTCTAGTAGAGCTACCATCCTTGAGTGTATTGCAAGTTACTTTGGATTATAACCATAAGGAAAGCTATTCTTGGTTGTGGAAACCAATTACATTTGCATTTTTTTTACAGAAACTTGAGTGGAAACAATCTCGAAGGTTCAATTCCAACTGGACTCATTGAAAAAGAGAAGAATGGTTTGATATCAGTTAGGTATGCTTTCAGTTTAAAGTGTTATTAATCAATATGTTTCTAAATCACATATTTCTCCAATTTCACGTAAGTGAAGACCATCTTGCCGTTTAATCATCATCTATTGATTTCAGATTGGAGGGGAATCCAAATCTGTGTCGTTCAGGATCATGCAAATAGAAAAATAAGTTCATCATTCCAGTAGTAGCTTCAGTTGTTCCAGTTTCTATCATCTTTATTGCATTGGCTATTTTATGGAGTCTCAAAAGGAGAAAACAAGGTAAGAAAAAAATAACATGAATGTCTAAAGTTTTGGAACAGACACTCAAATTCAATTTCTAGACTGATAATATTGTCCATCAGATGGAAAGAAGAGTATCAAATCATTGGAAATGAGAGAAACCTTGGAGCCAAAAAATGAAAGGTTTTCATACTCTGATGTGGAGAGAATTACCTACAACTTTGAGGGAATTATTGGTTAAGGACGGTTTGAAACTGCTTACTATGGCAACTAAGATGAAATTCAAGTAGCTGTGAAGATGCTGTCTCCATCATCAGTTGAAGGGTACAAGCAGTTTCAAGCTGAGGTATATAATTCTAACCTGTAAATAATTTTGTCATTTTTTCCTGTCATAAGGCTGAGATATGATTTTCATTTACAGTTGCAACTTCTTACAAGGGTTCATCGCAAAAACTTGACGTCGCTAGTTCGACATTGCAATGATGGCACAAATATGGAATAATCCCTGAGTTCATGGCTAATAGAAATTTAGACACACATCTCTTAGGTTTTCTTTTCACTTACTATTATGTGATCCGTGTTTCATTCATCAAAACAGAGTGTCATATAAAGACTTACGTATTTTTTTATGGATTCAGGCAAGACTAGTGTGAATATATATCTTAAATTGGGAAAGGAGACTTCAAATAGCAACAGACGCAGCCCAAGGTTGATAGGATTGGAAGTATATGTATACAATTTTCTTTTTCGCTTTCTACATTTTTTCATATTTTTGTAACTTGTAAGTGAACTAGAATGCATTGGATGTAACATGCAGGACTGGAATATCTCCACAGTGGTTGTAAGCCACCTATAATTCATAAGGATGTGAAATCTGCAACATCTTATTAAATGAAAAGCTACATGCTAAGTTTGCGGATTTTGGCCTTTCTTGAAGTTTTCTAGTTGAAGGTGGAACTCATATATCGACAAAGATTGCTGGCACCCCTGGATATCTTGATCCCGAGTAAATAGTCATGTCTTTATTTCATAAAAAATACTCAGTTTCTTGATCTACTATAGATTACCAGACTCTGTGATTATAACTTTGATCTTGCAAGTACTACAAATCAAATAAGTTAATTGAAAAAATTGATGTATATAGTTTTGGGGTGGTTCTCTTAGAAATAATCACAGGTAAGCCTGTGATTGGAAAATCCCATGGGGGGACCCATATAAGTCAATGGGTGAGTTTCAAGCTCACAAATGGGGATATAAAAAATATTGTTGATCAAAGATTACGGAAAGATTTTGACATCAATTCTATTTGGAAAGCTGTAGAAATAGCTATGGGGTGTGTTTCTCCAAATTCAGCAAAAAGACCATACATGACTCACGTAGTCATGGAACTTAAGGAATGTTTGGAGATCAAAGTAGTTCACACAACTGGAGAAAATCAAACTGAATCAATAGATTCTACAAAATTGATCAGTTTGAATCTGCATACGGAATTAACTCCCCTAGCAAGATAGTACTTTCTAATATATATCTTTTCAGTATCAATGGTTTTTTGTTAATGTGCAGACTTCTATTTGTACATCAAAAAATAAATAAATAAGTTTTGTTTCTGTGAAATGTGAACCAGTTCAAATGTTGCAAAAATTATGCAATAAGAAAACACACAGACAGAAAAATGTTTTCAATTTATAGTCATATAATTGCTGGAGGAAAATTTTAATAATTGTATGCCTTACATCGAGAGTTGTTGAGTTACTGAAATGAATCCTAAACTTTCATCGACTTCTCTCATGCATCTGATGGAAAATCTGCAAAATAAAGATAACTGCAGTACTCGTTTGGTGGTTTCAAGGCACGTTAATTACCAAAGTCGCTAACCTTAAGACATTGTTTGCCCCCACCAATCGGGTGATGCACCAGGTTAACCAAATACATCTCTAGGATAAAATGTAGCTAGGAGTTTAATATTGTTATGCACTAATGACTTAAACCACAAACACCATCAATGATAAATCCATAAAGATACAACATACTGTTACTGCAATTTAACTGAATATTGGTTTTTTATGCAAGAGATTAGTGAGACAAAAATTATTTGGAGATAGAGAAAATGAGGGGAAGAGAGCAAACTGACATGTTACAACAACTTGGATTGAATCGTGGCGCCTAAAAATCACACCATTTGATCATACCTTTTGATCAAATTAATCTATCATTTAATCATCACACCAAATTATATAATGCAATGCATTATTTTGAAAGTAATTTCCACAATAATAACTCTGTTTAGGAATTAAGAGAAGGGAGGACATCTATTATCATTTTTAAATTTAATTTGCGTACATAGGTCTCTAATTTATGTTGGTAAAGTTGATGTTAAAACACAGGAAGATTTTAGCTTTAATACCACAAAACAGAGTCGTATACAGAGAAGAATGCAGGGGAAAAACAAGGCTTCAGACACTAAATATCTTGAACAGTTCCGACAATTAATTCCAAACACTTGACATTTAAATGCATGCTATAGAGGACTATACAACAAATATTTGCTCAGAATGACAACACATTTTTAAAGCTATTTAAAAATCAAAATGAACATTTTTCATGTCATTACTATTTATTTCAAATGAAACAATTTAACACTAAGAAAATTCATTTCGCCTCTAAAATCTATACGCTCATGATGTTGATAAAATGACACAAGATTTTATGTAGTTTAATGATCTACGTCTGGGAAGCTCGACCCCTGTATGACGTAATCCAATTATTACAATATTGATTTAGCGTTCACAATGTAACATATAAAGAAAAAAATTTAAGATTTGATAAGAAATTTGTCTCTAGACAATGTTAACATCATTTTGTCCTGAAATGAGATAACTTGAGGCCAAAGAATTATTCAAAGGATGAAGCAATAGCAGAAGTTGATACATCCCTCTCTACACATTGTTTAAGTTTTTTTTTTTTTTTTTTAATTTCATTTTTTCTTTTTTGGAAAGACATGACGTTTGAGTACTATTAAATTTCGCTAGTGGCTAGTCTGTGACAAGCAGCCTTGAAGTCAAATAAGATCAAAGAGTAGTTTAATATACAATTTGGCTCTCCTTGGACAAGTTTATGTGCAACCTTTGCAATTTTGATGCTGAAGTGTACTCAACTCTGTTATAGTCTAGTTTAATATAGTAGAGGTAATGCTATCAGGGCAAGAATTTTGGTCCTCCATCTGCAGTATCTCAAATTAATCATCTTTACAAACCACCAAAGTATCCAAAATCAAAAATCTAATTATATCTCCATCACTAATTCAAGTACACAAATCAAGACTGACAAAGCATAATTTCATGTTTTTCCACCAATGAAACTACTATTCTTAAGTACCTCTAAAAATCACAAGAAATCATGTGTAAACTCCTTTATCGATCTAGAACTTCAGTTGCAGAATTGATAATTTTCTCGGCTTCAATTAAAAAATAAATTTATTGGATTACTTATATTAACATCAAATTTGTCAAGCAGAAGTTTTCTGCTAACAACTTAATTGTCATCCAATTTAATTACTCTATGAAAATTATCATATCATAATTATTTTTCTAGTACTGTTTCCATACCAAAATTTTTAACTCATTATAAACTCAGATTAAAAATATTAAAGTAAATCTCTCTTTTATTCATGATGACTGTTCTCCGTCTTCAAGCATTACAGATTTATTCAACATTTATGTCGTCTTGACTTCTATTTTCAAACATACTCTATATGTTAAAATTGTTGGTCATGTGAATTGATTGAATCTATAATAATTTCTTCATGTTCATTCTTGTACAAAACACGTGAACCAACTAGTATTTAAAAAGAAAAAACACTCCAAAGTTTTAAGTCAATGCATTTATATTAGGGAAAATTTCATTGTCATCTTTGTGCTTTGGAAAAGTGACTTTTTCTTTTTTTAATTAACAATACAAATTAGCTCTAATGTTCCATGAAGTTTTCAAAACACATCAAAATAGTCTCTCTTGTCAGTCAACTAGTAGTCAAAGCAAACGGAATGACAAATGACTCATTTGCCCCTTATTTTGGTTACAATGTTTTAATTACTATTTTACCCCTAGTGGAAAAAATATTAGAAATAAATATATATATAAAAAAACTTTTTTACTAAATTAAAAAAAAAAGAAATTAATAATTAAAAAATAGCCACCCGATATGACTTGAGTGTGTTAAGAATTTGGTAAAATAAAAGGGGATCTTGGTCCCACATTAGTAAAAAAGCAAGGGTGAAAGGATTTTCAAGCTTATATAAGGAGTACATATTTTTGTTTTCAGTTGTCCCAATCAACTTTAAGTATTATATTTGACTCTAATTAAAATTTTTTCTTATTCCTCTTATTTTAGAATATAAAAGGATATGAATTAATATATGTTTTGAAGAGTGTGTATGTATTGAGGTTGTAGGATTTAAAAGAATAGAATGCATGATTGTAACAATTTTCCATTAGTGAATTTCTTTCTGAGGGCCACAGTTTTTTTCTCCTATTTTGAGTTTTCCTCATAAATTTTTGTGTTTTAATGATCGTTATTATTTTCTAATTTGTTTCTTTATTATTCTACATAAGGCAGGTCTCTAGGGGAAGGTTTTGGGAGCCAATTTTCCTAACAAAGTGCTCATCATCTAATTTTTAGTATTGCAATTTTAAGTTTTGGATTTGTAAAGAAACTGAAAGAATTGAAATCCCACTCCACTTCTCCAATCAACCGATCGGTTGTTTGTTGGACAAGTCAAGGTCGCTGCATCACTTCTTTACAAAAGTAATTTGAGGTCTATTAGTGTCAATTAATTTATATTACTTTTGTATTAAAGTCTTTACTTTCATATTTTCCAAGAAATTGATCGAAACAAAAAGACGTGACCTCAACTTTATTTCATGTAGTCTTCTCAAGCCTCCCAACATATAAGCCAATGATTGATTATACTTTCGTTTTCTGGTAGGTTAAGTTGATATGAACTCAGAAGTTTCAAAGTCAAAAGTTCTCAATTTCTTTTCACTTGTTTACTAATTAAAAATCCTAACAAGTGAACGAGAATTTACTTAGTGACTTTTTATTACTGTATAATCTAAAAATTATTAGAAAAAAATGTGCATGTTGTATTTAAGTTGAGAATTAAATTTTAGTTGGAAACAGAATTTGAATTCTCCCAAAGCTAGTTCCTTTTTCTGATTTCCTCTCCAAAAAATTTGATCCCTCTCATTTCCATTAGTAATTATTAATTCTGCCAAAGCTCAATCATAAAAGAAAAACATGGGTGGGATGTTTCAAAATAGTGAAATTCACAAAATTGAGACTAATTCAGTAGTAAATCAGTTGCACATATTTTAATCCAACTATATATATTTCATGTCATATATCCTCCTCCATATTTCTCATATTTGTGAATATATATATATATATCGCGCACCTAGCTTTGGGCCAAGAGGGGCAGCAGCTCCCTTGAAAGTTTGTAATATTAGTTATTACATATTTAATTATATATAGATATTGAAGCAAATGAGATCAGTAGTATCAAAACGCATTGATGGCAAGGAGATTGTAGTTGATGTCCTAGTGCACAAGTTTGATTCCCTTGTCAAAACTCATGCTCTTTTTTTTTTTTCTTCTCTCAATTTTTTTTTCCAAAATGGTGCAGATGTGTGGGGGAGGGTTGGGGGGCCGACATTACCAAGCTAAGCTACAAATTTGATACAATCCGACTTCAATAATTCTTATGCTTATTGCCAATATGAATAGTAATATAATCATCGTGAACTATTTTTCTTGTCACAATTTATATGATGTTTACACAAACTATTCACTAATTTTTCTTTAGTTTTTCAATCTTTTAAATCTCTCTCACATCTCATTCATTACTTGGTGAATATAGTGGATTTATTTAAAGAAGTTATCAAACATTTACAAAATTTGAAAGTAAATTGAAGTTTTTTTAAACAAATATTTTGGAATTTTTTTTTAAATTTTTTTCTTTATGTTTTCAAAGAGGTGGTGTGACTAATGTTTAAAAGTAGATTAAATGTTAAATAATTGATTTTATTTTAACATTTAAGTTAATATTAGATTGAAAATATATTTTGGAACTTCCTTTACTTTAGCAATAATTTAATTTTTAAAATAAATATTTATTTATTTATCAATAAATATATATTTGATAAATATATTAACTCAAATCCTGAATAAATTTTCTAGGTCCGCCACTGTATGTGTGTGTGTGTATGTGTGTGATCACAAATTTCATCGTTTTACAAGTTCATGAACTATTTTTACCATATTTTTAAAATTAAACAGTTTAAAAATGGAAAATAAAGGAATTTTTTGAAAAAATTATTTATTTATTTGAAAAATTATATTCTTTTCAAACATATATGTCTCACATCTTTTACCATTCATACAAAACAATATATATATATATATAGTACATTTCATTAAAAAAAACGCATCTCTCATATAAGATGTTTGCATGTGAAAACTCCTATGCTAAAAATATTATTTAAAACACTATGAGAAGGAGAAGGCATAAACAAAAGCTAAAACGGGAGGTTTCCACTCAATCAATACTAGGCTTAGATTGTTGCACATGGTGCCAATCGAGAAATGCTTCAATGTGAAGCATGTTTACATTCAACTTATTTAAATTATATAGGCGACAAATAAATATTGACATGTGAGACTTATACCAAATGATAGAATTATATGAATGATTTGGTCCATTTGGATATATATTTAGATATGTAGAAGTTTTCTTTTCATCAAACATTCAATATATATCACATTGCTGTTAATTTTCTTAATGGGAGAGTCTCTTTACCTAAAAAAAGTGTAGTTAATCACATATCAAACAACTCAGGAGTACTCAAATTCTATCTTTTACGAGACAGTTTGGATTTTGTTTTTTAAGTTAAAGTTTGCCAAACTAAGAATATAAATTTTGCATCATAACCGCGTAAACTTGTCCGCACCTAATATTAATAATGGATGGACAAAGCTGATTGCAATAATTAAGACTTGTTTACAAAAGGGGAAGCAAGATTTATCAATGAATATCATATTTCATACTTTTTGACGGGTGAAGATCACCAGAACCCAAAAGTCTTCAAGTCAATGTATTTATATAATTTTGTATAATTTACTCTGATTGATCAACAAAACACGTGCCCTTTGTTCATGAGTCTTCCCAAGTCTTCCAACAAATAAGCGATTAATTACTTTAGGTCCAATAATACTTTACATTAAAGTGGGAAATTGAATCTTTTGAGCACAAATGTTTTATCAAGTAGGTCCAATAAGTGAATTATTAACAAATCTAATCAATCAGTTTTTCAAACTAATTAAACATATAGAAAGCTTGACTAATGACTTTTAAACAAAAATGAAGAATTAAGTGAACCAAATAACAGTAATTCTTCTTAGCAAAAGAGACCGCTTTCCTATATTGAGAATTATATTTAAAACTATACTTGCAATGGTTGATTTCATTTAAAGAATAAAAAATATAATAAACAATAAAAGTAACAGTCAGTTTCAAAATAATAATAATATTATTATAATAATAACAGTAGTTTGCAATGAGTGTGCAGATCTATCGTCAAGTCTTTTGTGGCGTGTTCGAAGTGTTGTAGAAAGGGTAGTAATCTCCAATACTGGATTCACACTTGAACAATATTCAACCAATCCCAACAGTGCATGCATAACCCACAATTGTGGGTTAAGACTTAAGCCATATTCAAGATGGGTTATGATTGTGGGTTATGCTAATATACATTTTTATTTTTTATTTGTTTAATATTACTTCTTTTAATAAAGTAAGCATTTTTTAAAGTATAATATTTTATTTTATTTAAAAATCTAAACAAATTAATGTTTTTAAAATTTAATTATTAATGTTTTTTAAAAAATATATAAAATATACTTTTAAAAAATCATTTTAATATTTTTATTTGGAAAGCAATTTGATCCAATTTTGTGAAATTTGACGGATTAAATACGTGGTAGTATTTGTATTACATTCAGTCCAATCAATATAATCAAATTTTAATCTAATACAATCATTTATAGAAGGAGTTGAAGTCTTTCTGCAAAATAAGGTTGGAAATTAATTTCTTTTGCTTTGACAGTCTAGCACGTTCTCAACTATTTTACAACTACAAAATGAAATTTCTTTTTGCAAACTAACCAATTTCCAAAGGGTCCTTTCCCAAAAGCAAATCCACCAACCGGAAAAAGCAAGCCACCAACCATTAATCCGATTAGAATATTAAATCATCATCAAAACTGAGATTCCTTCTTTCTCAATCAAACCACCAAAACCAATCAAAGTTGGATAGGTAACCTTGAAATCAGATAACAATTATATTTTAGCTACTAAGCATGGTTTCTGATGGTTAAAAGAAATTTCTTTACACAGTCATTCATACTTTAAGTGATAGTGGTTTGAATCTTACAATATGTATTTGGCATTTAGGAAATTGTCTTCACATATTGTGGGAATAGATTTCTCCGATTATATGAGTATATTTTTAGATTACACATATAATGTTTAATCTCAAAATGTAGATAAACTTGACATATAATATTTGATTTCGACATAACTCGACATGTGACAGTTATTGTTAGATTACCTGCAATTATTTTAAAATATATTTACACAAAATGCTCCTATGATTTAATTTTTTTACAAGTGGATTTAAGTTTATTTTTAAATTATACAAAACCATACGCCGTTGATGAAAGACAATCTAAAAAATGAATAGTGGAGATCTCATTTTTCATTTTTTAAAGTTTTTTTCTGATTTTTTTTTTAAATTTTATTTTCTTAAAAATATTATTTTAAAAAAAACATGAATCTCCAACATCCATTTTGGATATGGATTATGGAGGTTTTTGCTTTTTAATTAATTAATTTTAAAAAAAATCAATTTTTTTAAAAAACTATTGAGGAAATTTGATTATTTCATCCAACTTTATTATTAACAATCAGAATTAACTATAATTACTTGAAGTAGTGGGGGAGGAAGTGGTTTTGATGTAGTGGTAAAACCAAAAAACTACCCACTTGTCTTATAAAAGATTGTGGGTTCAACTCACAAGTTTTACTTAATATGAGTAATTTTCCTCAGTATATGTGGGTTGCCCCCTCTCTTCTTCTAGAAGTTGATCTTCAGGCCGCTTCTAGGAATCATATCGTAGTTGGTTCCAGTAATAAAATAAAATAAAAACCTAAAGCAGTGAGGGTTTCACATAAGTGCAATTACTTCTTATTTCAAAAAGTAAAATGGAAATTTGACTGAAATTTCTGCTATTTACTAGTCAATATTGCACGTCCTTAAATTTGGGGGTCTGAGTCGTGTGATGGTAAATGCTTGCAATTCCATCCTAAGCAACTGACCAAGAAACCAGAACAGCAATGGAGATTCGCAAGCTGTTGATATTTGCATTTCTTAGTATCGGTACTCTCACAGTTCTCGTCCATGCCCAGAGTCAAAGAGGTTAGAGTAGTTCAGGTTTTGAATATTAGATTTGCTTGTAGTTTTATAATTTATTCACCAACTATTATTAATTTCTCTTCAAATCTCTGCAGGCTTTATTAGCATCGATTGTGGATTGCCTGAAAATTCTGTGTACACTGAAAAGAAAACAGGCATAAATTACACTTCAGATGTAACCTTCACAGATGCTGGTGTAAACTACAATATATCAAGTATATACAAGAAAGACACCCTGGAACAACCATTCCTGACAGTCAGAAGCTTCCCCAGAGGAATGAGAAATTGTTACACTCTAAAACCTGCTCATGGAGATGTCAAGTTTCTTATAAGAGCAAGTTTCATGTATGGAAATTATGATGGCAAAAATAAACTACCACGTTTTGATCTCCTTCTTGGAGCTGATGTGTGGGATTCAGTTGTATTACCAAATGCATCTGCCATTGTTTACAAGGAAATAATCCATGTTCCTCCAAGAAATCATATAGATGTCTGTCTTGAAAATAAAGGTTCAGGCACGCCTTTCATATCTTCGTTAGAATTAAGACCCTTGCAAAATTCCAGTTATCCAATAATTTCGGAAACTGCATCATTACTCCTTTATCAGAGACTGGATATCGGTTCAACAGCCAATACAAATGAAACATACAGGCAAGTTGTTTTGCAGTATAACAGAAGTTTTTTGTGATTGATTATATGTTATTAATTTAATTAAAACTGTAATATATAGGTTCAAAGATGATGTTTATGATCGCATATGGTCACCCTACACAAAATTCAGCTGGGTAACATTAAGTAGCTCGCTCAAAATCGTCAATTCCAGTATTGCGAATGACTACCAACCACCGTCTGAGGTTATGCAGACAGCGGCCATGCCAGCAAATGCTAGCGATTCGTTGGTATTCAACTGGAAGCCTAGTGATCCCACAACATTGTTCTATGTATACTTTCACTACGGCGAGCTTGACAAGTCCCAAGCCAAAAACCAGACTAGAAGACAGAACATCTATTTTAATGGCAAGTTGTGGTTTGGGCCAACAATTCCGTCTTATTTATACTCGCGTATATCATACTCCACTCGACCCTCTAGAGGAGAAGAGCTTGAGTTTTCAATAAAAAGAGCTGAGGAATCACCACTGCCACCCATTCTCAACGCCTTTGAGTTATATATATCAAAAGAATTCCCGCAATTGTTATCCAACCAAGAAGATGGTATGCTTCTTCTAACTCAAATGTAAATTTTCTAATGTGAACGTTATCGTTCACTAAAGATACTGGCTTCAACTCTTTTCGCGAAATTTTAGATCAAAGACAAAATAAATTATTTTCTCTAATCAATATTTAATAAGTTCAGCTAAAGTTTAATATACGCATAGAGAAAATGTATACTGATGTCAAAAGAATATTTTAAATTTTTGTATCAGTTGCAAATATCAAAATTTATCTCTCTTTTTCTAATGGATTTTGCTTAATTTGTTCTTCTGTATGCATATAAAACAATATATTAGTTGATGCTATAGTGAATATCAAGAGAAAATATGGAGTGAAAAGAAATTGGCAAGGAGATCCATGTGCTCCTATAAAATATTTGTGGCAAGGTCTTAATTGCAGCTACCCTGAAGATAATCCCCCACGGATCACATCTCTGTGAGTCTTATAGCATCCTATACTTCTCGCCTTGTTTTGTTTGTATTGTTACCAAAATTATTATGTAAACATGCAGGAACTTGTCTTCCACTGGAATATCTGGGGAGATTTCTCCCTATATATCAAGTCTCACATTAATACAATCTTTGTAAGCATTTTAGTCTGACATGAATTTCAATTGAAGCTAATGTTTACCTATTGTATATTGATGATGCCTAGTCAATTTTATTAACATTTTCAATCACAATATCAGGGACTTATCATACAATAATTTGACTGGACCGGTGCCCGATTTTCTGTCACTATTACCATTCTTGAATGTGTTGTAAGTTGCCTAAGAGTGATGCAAAATAGATGTTTTTTTGTCGTTAAAATTTAGATAAAGAAAGATCACATACTATTCTTTTTGCAGAAATTTGAGAGGAAACAGTCTCCAGGGTTCAGTGCCAGTTGGACTTAGTGAAAAATGGAAGAATGGTCTATTGTCATTAAGGTTTGTTATTTGCTTTTAGTTCTAATTTGGAGAGGACTAAAGAATTATTCAAAAGAAGGCTAAATAGCAATTAAGTCCTGATTTTTTTTTTTTCCTTAATTTCAAGTAGTTTGTGACGGTTCAATTTGTAGTCTCCATATTTTTCTTTAAGTGCTAAACTGGTTCTTCTACTAATGAAAGTTAGGGTCATTAATTAATTTTCTCCATGGATAACTTAAGGCCCCATTTGGTACATGAGATTGGATAGGATGAATGAAATAGATTGGATGAATTAAATTAATAGTATACTATGTTATAGTTGAGATTAGATTAGATTGGATTTAACTAAATTAATTTAATATTTGTGTAAATTGAATTTTAAATAAAAATATAATAAATTAATCTTTAAATATATTTAACATAAATAAAAAAAAAAACAATTTAAATAAATAAAAATAAAAATAAAATTAATAATTTTAAATGTATAAAATTCATAAAACTATTAAATACTTAAAACCACCCAAAAATTCTGAAAACAAAAAGTGAGAATTTTTTACTTTTAATTTAATTGTAAATCACTAAAAGATATTTAAAAAATTATATTCCAAGTCTATTTTTTCCAAAATAATATATTTTTAAATTTATTCTAATTTTATGTTATATAATTTTTTCCTTGATGCTTACAAGAAATATATTTGAAAATAAAAACTTTAATGTATCTCATCCCAAATTATTTTGGAATTAAATTACTATAATTTAATTCACAATTTAATAATTCATTTTTGTAGTTGCTTTCTTTAAAGTATGAATATATGAAAATATATAAATATCATTAATTCTACTATATTTTTAATCATGTTTTAATTATGAATAAAATGTTATTAATATGTACATAAATATATTTTATAATTTTTTAAATTATTTATTTTTAGTTATTTGTATCAAATTAATTAAAATTACATAATAACAAATAACAATAAAAATATAAATGTCAAATTACTAATTTTCAGACAATTTAACTTAAAAAATAAACAAGTTTACAATATATTTAAAAAAAATAAAACACATATGATTCAGATTTTTAGGTTTGAATCACGATTTAGTATATTATAAATTTTAGCACTTTTCAGTATTTAAACAAAAAAACAAAACCCCTTCATAAATAATCAAAACTTCTAAAGTGATGTCATTCACAAACCTAAACAATTGCATATGTTGGAACGCTTACAATTTAACACTTAGAACTTCAAAATTATCATAACAAACAATTTTAATTACTTGTCTTTTGATAATAGAATTGTTTTGGGACAATAATATTGAGAAACCAAAAGAAGTTAAGTGATTCTCTCACCTTTTTTTTTAAAGCAATTCTCCAACAATTTATTAAAAATAAGAAAAATAATAATTCCAGGTGTAACAAAATCATTGTTGCATAATTATGTCATTGATTAGAAAGAAAGAAAAAAGATTGAATTAGATTAAGAATAACCAAAACTGAAAAATAGAAAATGAAAGAAAGAACCCAACAATAGAAGATGAAAGAGAAGAATGAAGAAAAAAGAGAAAACAAAAGCAAGAAGGCGGCTTTTTTTTTGTTATAAGGAAAAGCCTTTTTTTAAATTTTTTTTTGGAAAAGACATTTTATAATTGCAAATAGAGTTTTATTACAAGTAAATTAGGTCAAGGTCATTTCTGATATTGCAAAGTGTAGATAAAGCCAAAATTAAAATTTTAAATCTTAATGTTGGGTGCAATAAGTAAATGAGTGTGAGGAATTTTTTTTTTTTTGGGGGGGGGAGGAGGTGACAATATAACCATCCATGATTAGGTCGATTCCAGTCATCAAAGATGTTTTCCAAACTCATTTAGCATATAATGATTAGAGCAAATTGCAATTTACCTATTTGAGGTTTCTTAATTGCACATACATTGAATTTGACCCCTTAATTAACTCTCTCTCTTATTAGTCAACATCAGTCAACTTTAACGATAATAAAGGCATTTTGCTCTTTTAAAAAAAAAAAAAAACATTTGCTTATATAATACAAATTCAAGCATATTTTTTAATAAAATAGAAAGCGTGAATCTCCATTATTCAAATTTGAGAAGGAGATCAAAAGAATTCAAAAAATTAAAAATTTTAAAGTGGAGATCTATATTGGATCTCCACCATCCATCTTCAATATTAGATTTCTATCCTGAGGATCTAAATTTGATGGAAATTCAAGTGTGGCCTAGATCTCCATTGCAGTGGCCTTCCCCCACTACAAAATGCCCTTGTAGTGGGAGAGGAGGTTGCTCACTTCCCTAGTCAACATGACATGTTCGTCAATTCATGATGTTAATAACAGGCCCTAAGTGTTATCCTAATCTTCTTTTGTTCGTAGCGTGGATGGAAATCGAGATCTTTGTCTTTCAATATCTTGCACGAAAAAGAAAAACGTTGCTGTTCCCCTTCTAGCATCATTTCTTGCAGTTTCATCAGGACTCTTAGTCGTAGCTGCATTTTCTATTCTTTGGATCCTCAAAACAAGAAGCCAAGGTATGTGTAGACTTCGCAGCACAAAATTTATCCAAAAAAGTATTCTATGAATCTTGCCTGTGAGACTCATTAATGTATTTTCCAGGCATCAATGGGAACAAAATTAATTGGTCACAGGAGCCCAAAAATCGAAGGTTCTCTTACTCTAATGTTGTCAGAATAACTAACAACTTTCAGAGGATAATTGGAGAAGGTGGTTTTGGAACCGTTTATTATGGAATCTTAGATGATGTGGAAGTTGCTGTGAAGATGCTCTCATCATCGTCAATTCAAGGCCATAACCAATTTCAAACTGAGGTATATATGCTCACATGTTGTATTGATAATTTTCAACTTCTCAAGTCTAAGACTAACACAAGGTTATATTTATAGGTTGAACTTCTTTTGAAAGTTTATCATAAGAATCTAACAACCTTGGTTGGATATTGCGATGATGGCACGAACAAGGGACTAATCTATGAGTTCATGGCTAATGGAAACTTAGAATCACACCTCTTAGGTTTGTTCATTATTTTGTTAAATTTTTTCTAGCCACCAATACAATAGAATCTGCATTGCTCAAATTTCGGTTCATTTTTTTTAACAGATTTTTTCTAGTTACATAAGTTGATCTATCCTGCTTTTTATTTTTGCCAATCTACAATCTGTGAACAGATCAAAGTTTTTTGATTGATTGATACTTCTTATAGATGAAGGAAGCAGTGCTGCAGATATCTTAAGTTGGGAAGGGCGACTTCGAATAGCAACAGAGGCAGCACAAGGTTAGGAAATATTTGTATGATTTTTAATTATTAATTTTCAGTTTAATATTTTCCACATGTATATTATATAACTAGTTGATACTGATATAACTAAAATTTATTGCATTTGAAATGTAGGGTTGGAGTATCTTCACAGTGGCTGTAAGCCATCCATAGTTCATAGAGATATAAAGCCTACAAATATCTTATTGAATGAAAAATTTCAGGCAAAGATATCTGATTTTGGGCTTTCAAGAATATTTCCCGTTGAAAGTGAAACTCATGTGTCTACGATCATTGCAGGCACTCCTGGATACCTTGACCCTGAGTAAGCATATTTATGGAATGGAAGTAACTTTATTAATTTCATTTATTGGATGTTAATATGGACTGAGTCCTCTATGCTAATGGCCTTGCAGGTATTATAAATCAAATAGATTGACTGAAAAAAGTGATGTGTATAGTTTTGGAGCAGTTCTTTTACAGTTAATCACAAGTAAACCTGTAATTGAAAAATCTGAAGAAAGGACTCATATAACTCAATGGGTGAGTTTCCAGCTTGCAAAAGGGGATATCAAAAATGTTATTGATCCTAGATTACTAGGAGATTTTGACATGAACTCCGTCTGGAGAGCTGTAGAAATAGCTATGGCTTGTGTTTCTCAAAATTCATCCAAAAGGCCAACCATGAAACAGGTTGCCAGTGATTTGAACGAGTCCTTGGCAATTGAAATAGCTAGATCAAAGGTTGGCCATGAGACTGCTGAACATTCTAGTAGATCAATTAGTTTAAATCTGCAATCTGACGAGTCACGTCCTGTTGCAAGGTAGTGTTTTCTCAATGTATCCTACTTCTATTACTTACATCACAATGTATCCTATTTCAGTGTAAATAAATATGAACATGTGTCTTCCTTGATTGATAACTGATGTGATGGCAGATCACTACCATATTATTAACATATAAACCATTGGGCTAGCAAGATGAATGTGTCCCTACAAATTAAAAATTAAAATTTTCTATTCATTTTCTTTTAAATCAAGAGTGAGAAAGAATAAATATATTGAAGGTGAATGACAACTCTTGGATTATAAAGAAATAGATTGATGAATGTATAAGTTATAATTTTAAATCGAAATTTTAAGTTTATGAATTCTAACAAATAATAATTATAATCATCATTCAATGTGGCTTGATGATAGATAACTTTTATTCAACTTAACAATAACTCAAATTCGAGTGGCTACACACATACATACAGTATTAAAAAAAACAACAATAATCACGAAAAAGTCAATACATCCGATGACTTGTAAACTTCGGATTAAAATTATCAAAATTATTTCATCCTTTAAGAGAAACAATATATTGCTAGAATGTTGTAAGTCACATTTACCAAGCAGTATGCAGCTGATCACTACAATTAAACATAATTAGAATTGGTTTGAACCTTCAAGGTGCAATTATCAATTCTATCAATTTGGAATAGTAACAAAATTATGAACGTAGAAATGTATGAAATAGAGAAGATATATCTTTAACAATCTTATCAATTTAAGTTGACCTTAAGTATTAGGATATGTCAATTGATATAGCCATTGATGTTCCTTTTAAAACTTCAAGTTGTTAACTCATTACTTTCTTATACTAATATAATCAATTATAGTAGTGTTGTCTATTTCCATTGGCACTCGATATCATAGTTGGCATGACCAACGTTTCAATGGTAAACATCGAATCTCTTAAATTTATTATAAAAAAAAAAAAAATTGCAATGTGTTTGGTTTTAGTAATTACTCAAATTTTACTCTTACTTTGACAAGTTCATATGGAGCAAAAGTTGTTATATGTAATCACATGAAAGTAATGTCCAAATAAATGGTCTTTATTCAAAGTATTTTATAGAATATCTATCATTTATATTATTACAAAAAAAGTAAAAATCTAAAAAAACCTGTGCTTCTACAAAATGTGGACCACTCCAAATTTTGTGAAAATTATTACTTCAGTTTTCAATTACATGACATTCCATTTTGATGTAGTGAAGACATTCATCATCGCTCTTTACTTGTTCTCACAGGATGAATCTAATATAATTTTACATAATTGATCCTCTGATTTGAGCTAGTAAATCAATTGCGGAACTCAGAAAGATGATAGCTTTAATACAAGAAAACAGATAGCTTACAAGAAAACAGAGAAGAATGCAGGGGATAGACAGCGCTGCACAGACTAAGTATGTTGAACAGTTCCAGCTATTAATTCCAAGGACTAGACATTCCAGCAGAACATGGATTAAGATCTAATTTGTTTGTTTAGGATAAGTAGCATGACCTTTGGGAGAATAGCCTTGTTTGGTATAAAAACCTCATCTATTATTCAATTTTAGCACATTACAATATTCATGAACAATAAGCAAACCAGGTTAGTAGGTGCGGTAAAATTGAAAAAATATTATGCTGAAAATCTAATTGTTTAAAGATGGTAAAAATATTGTTGCTTAATATGGTTTGGTAAAAAAATATTCATTCAGTCTAACAATGTCTCAGATTTGAGTAAAGACGGACCCGAAAAGTTACATGAAAGGGGACACTATAAAACAATAGAATGTAATAATACTTTTCAAAGTTAAATTCAGCCAAAAGGCCACGAATCAAGTTTTGATTGAGAATGAGTCCTTTGACAATTGAAATAGGTCATAAATTGGTCGGTGGTGAAACTGAACATTCTATTAGATCCATTTGTTTCAATATGCAATGTGAATTACTTCCCTTTGCAAGGTAGTACTTTCTCAATTCAATATGTATATAGTAATGGCATGTAATGACAGATCATGACCAAATTACGAATAGCTTGTGGCAATTAAAAACAGGTCTTGTTCTAGTGCTGGCCAGAAAATCATATTCTTTAGCTTTTATATATTTTTCCCTGTCTTGGCAAAGGAGCTTTGTACGTCTCTTCTTGGGTGTTTCTGTTCAAGCAACATATCTCTTAGTAAATCATTTGACTTGTAGAAAAGTGGAATATTTTCAATCAGTAAATGTCAGTTGATGCTACAATGAATATCAAGAAAATATATCAAGTGAAAAAGAATTGGCAAGGACATTCTTGTGTCCCTAAAGATTACTTGTGGCAAGGTATTAATTGCAGCTATGATGATTTTGGACCACCCGGGATTGTGTACCTGTAAGTCTACACCTCTAATTCAAGCACTTCTACTACTTAAGTTTGATCAAATAGTCAACTTATAATTTCATGGGATCGAAAACAGGAATTTATGTTTAAGTGGAGTGAATGAGACAACTACTTTTATATTCAGTCTTAGTTTGATACAATATTTGTAAGCATGTCAATTTTATGTAACCTGGAATTGTGCACCGATCGACTTACAGTGACAGAAATCATGGCAGCTCAACATTTCAAATCATTATTTCAGGGACTTTTCAAACAATAGTACAGGACCAGTACCTGAATATCTAGCAGAGCTACCATCCTTGAGTGTATTGTAAGCTACTTTGGATTATAACCATAAGAAAAGTTTACGTATATATATATATATTCTTGGTCGTGGAAACCAATAATATTTGCCTTTTTTTTTTTTTTTGGCAGAAACTTGAGTGGCAACAATCTCAAAGATTCAATTCCAACTGAACTCCTTGAAAAAGAGAAGAATGGTTTGATATCACTTAGGTCTGCTTTCAGTCTAAAGTGTTATTAATCAATATGTTTCTAATTCATATATTTCTCTGATACCATGAAAGTTAAGATCTTAATGCAATTGCACAAAGCATGCTGTTAGTAGTTACTATTTCAAATCTTACCATTTAATCATCATCTATTGATTCCAGATTGGAGGGGAATCCAAATCGTTGTCGTTCAGGATCATGCAAACAGAAAAACAAGTTCATCATTCCAGTTGTAGCTTCAGTTGTTCCAGTTTCTATCATCTTTATTGTATTGGCTACTTTGTGCAGTCTCAAAAGGAGAAAACAAGGTATGAAAAAAAGCCATGAATATCTAAAGTGTTGGAACATACACTAATTCAATTTACTGATAATATTGTCCATCAGATGGAAAGAAGAGTATCAAATTACTGGAAATGAGAGAAACTTTGGAGCCAAAAAATCAAAGGTTTTCATGCTCTGATGTGGAGAGAATTACCAACAACTTTGAAAGAATTATTGAGGAAGGAGTGTTTGGAACTGCTTACTATGGCAGCTTAGATGACATTCAAGTAGCTGTGAAGATGCTCTCTCCATCATCAATTCAAGGGTCCAAGCAGTTTCAAGCTAAGGTATATAATTGTAACTTATACGTAGTTTTGACATTATTTCCTGTCATGAGGCTGAGATATGATTTTCATTTACAGGTGCAACTTCCTACAAGGGTTCATCATAAAAACTTGACATCGCTAGTTGGATATTGCGATGATGGCACAAATATGGGACTAATGTATGAGTTCATGGCTAATGGAAATTTAGGCACACATCTCTTAGGTTTTCTTTTCACTTTCTGTCATACTGTGATCCATGTTTCATTCATCAAAGCAGAATTGTTATATAGAGACCTACGTATTATTTTATCGATTCAGGCAAGACTAGCGTAAATATCTTAAGTTGGGAAAGGAGACTTCAAATAGCAACAGAGGCAGCCCACGGTTGATAGGATTCGAAGTATATGATATACAAATTTCTTTTTTGCTTTCTACAATTTTATATTGTTGTAACTTGTAAGTCAACTAGAAAGCATTGAATGTAACATGAAAGACTGGAATATCTCCACAGTGGTTGTCAGCCACCTATAATTCATAGGGATGTGAAATCTGCAAACATCTTATTAAATGAAAAGCTACATGCTAAGTTAGCAGATTTTGGCCTTCCTCGAAGTTTTCCAGTTGAAGGTGGAACTCATATGTCGATGAAGATTGCTGGCACCCCTGGATATCTTGATCCCAAGTAAATAGTCATGTCTTTATTTCATAAAAAATGCTCAGTTTCTTGATCTACTATAGATTACCAGACTCAGTGATTATGACTTTGATATTGCAGGCACTACAAATCGAACAAGTTAACTGAAAAAAGTGATATATATAGTTTTGGAGTGGTTCTCCTAGTAATAATCATAGGTAAGCCTATGATTGGAAAATCACACGGGAGGACCCATACAAGTCAATGGGTGAGTTTCAAGCTCGCAAATGAAGATATAAAAAATATTGTTGATCAAAGACTACGGGAAGATTTTGACATCAATTCTGTTGGGAAAGCAGTAGAAATAGCTATGGGTTGTGTTTCTCCAAATTCAGCAAAAGAACCATCCATGACTCAAGTAGTCATGGAACTTAAGGCATGTTTGGAGATTGAAGTAGCTCACACAACTGGAGAAAATCAGACTGAATCAATAGATTCTGCAAAATTGATCAGTTTGAATCTGCATATGGAATTAACTCCCCTAGCAACATAGTAAAATCAGTTTGAATCTTTTCAGTATGAATGGTTTTTTGTTTGTGTGCAGACTTTTATTTTATACATCAAGGAAAAAATAAATAAGTTTCCCAACAATGTTTTTGTGAAATGTGAACCACTTCAAATGTTGCAAAATGATGTAATAAGAAAACATACAGACAGAAATATTTTCTATTTATAGTTATATAATTGTTGGAGGAAAATTTTAATAATTGTATGCCTTACATCGAGAGGTTTTGAGTTACTGAAATTAATTGTAAACTTTCATCGAACCCTCTCGTACATCTGATGGAAAATCTGCAAAATAGACATAACTGCAGTACTAGTTTGGTGGCTTCAAGCCACGTTATCAAAGTTGCTAACTTTAGACATTTTTTGCCTCCACCAATTGGGTGATGCACCAGGTTAAACAAATATATCTCTAGGATAAAATGCAGTACTAGTTTGGTGGCTTCAAGGCACATTACCAAAATTGCTAACCTTAAGACATTATTTGCCCCCATCAATCAGGTGATGCACCAGGTTAAACAAATATATCTCTAGGATAAAATGAAGCTAGGTGTTTAATACCGATGTACACTAATGACTTAACCACAAACACTGTCGATAATAAATCCATCAGGATACAACACACTGTTATTGCAATTTAACAGAATATTGGTTTTTTATGCAAGAAAAGAATATGACAAAACTTAAATTATTTGGAGACAGAGAAAATGAGGGGAAGAGAGCAAACTGACATGTTAAAACAACTTGGATTAAATTGTGGCATCTAAAAATCACACCGTTTGATCATACCTTTTGATCAAATCAATCTCAAATTTAAGCATCATACCAAATTATATAATGTGATGCATTATTTTGAAAATAATTTCAACAATAATAACTCTGTTTAAGAATTAAGAGAAGTGAGGACATCTATTATCTTTTTTAAATTTAATTTGCATACATAGGTCTATAATTTATGTTGGTAAAATTGATGTTAAAACACAGTAAGATTTTAGCTTTAATACGAGAAAACAGAGTCGCATACAGAGAAGAATGCAGGGGAAAAACAGGGCTGCAGACACTAAATATCTTGAACAGTTCCAACAATTAATTCCAACCACTTGACATTTAAATGCATGCTATAGAGGACTATACAAAACATATTTGCTCAGAATGACAACACATTTTTAAAGCTATTTAAAAATCAAAATGAACATTTTTCATGTCGTTACTATTTATTCCCAATGAAACAATTTAACGCTAAGAAAATTCATTTTGCCTCTAAATCTATACGCTCATGATGTTGAGAAAATGACACAATATTTTATATAGATTAACACTCTACGTCGGGAAGCTCGACCCCTATATGACATAATCCACGTATTACAATATTGATTTAGCCTTCACAATCTAACATTAAAAAAAAATAAAAATAAAATAAAATAATAAATTTTATAAGAAGTTAGTCTGTTGACAATGTTAACACCATTTTGTCCTGAAATGAGATAACTTGATGCCAAAGAATTATTCAAAGAATGAAGCAATAGCAGAAGTTGATAGGTCGCTCTCTACACATTGTTTAAGTTTTTTTTTTTCTTTTTCTTTTTTCTTTTTTGGAAACACATGATGTTTGATTACTATTAAATTTCGCTAGTGGCTAGTCTGTGACAAGCAGCCTTGAAGTCAAATAAGATGAAAGTATAGTTTAATATACAATTTTGCTCCCCTTGGACAAGTTTATGTGCAACCTTTGCAATTTTGATGCTGAAGTGCGCTCAGCTCTGTTATAGTCTAGTTAATATAGTAGAGGTAATGCTTTCAGGGCAAGAATTTTGGTCCTCCATCTGCAATATCTCAAATTAATCATCTTTACAAACCACCATAGTGTCCAAAATCAAAAATCTAATTATATCTCCATCACTAATTCAAGTACACAAATCAAGACTAACAAAGCATTATTTCATGTTTTTCCACCAAAGAAACACCTATTCTTAAGTACTTCAAAAAATCACAAGAAATCATGTGTAAACTCCTTTATCAATCTAGAACTTCACTTTCAGAATTGATAATTTCCTCGGCTTCAATTAAAAATTAAATTTATTGGATTACTTACATTAACATCAAATTTGTCAAGCAGAAGTTTTCTGCTAACAACTTGATTGTCATCCAATTTAATTACTCTATGGAAATTATTATATCACAATTATTTTTCTAGTACTGTTCCATACCAAAATTTTAAACTTAATCTAAACTTAGATTAAAAATATTAAAGTAAGTCTCTCTTTTATTCATGATGATTGTTCTCTATCTTCAAGCATTACAAGTTTATTCAACTTGTTATGGCTTCTATTTTCAAATATACTCTATATGTTAAAATTGTTGGTCATGTGAATTGATTGAATCTATAATAATTTCTTCATGTCCATTCTTATACAAAACACACGAACCGACTAGTATTTAAAAAGGAAAAACACTCCAAGGTTTTAAGTCAATGCATTTATATTAGGGAAAATTTCATTGTCATACCTATGCTTTGGAAAAGTGTTATTTTTTTAATTATCAATTCAAAATAGCTTTGATGTTCCATAAAATTTTCAAAACACATTAAAATAGTTTCTCTCGTCAGTCAACTAGTAGTCAAAGCAAACTAAATGAGCAAAATGACTCATTTGTCTCTCATTTTGGTTACAATGTTTTAATTACTATATTACCCCTAGTGGAAAAATATTAGAAATAAATAAATATATAATTAAAACCTTTTTTATTGAATAAAAAAAGGGAAAACTATTAATAATTAAAAAAAAAAAAAAGCCACCCAATATGACACAAATGTGTTAGGAATTTGGCAAAATAAAAATGGATCCTGGTCCCACATGAGAAAAGAAGCAAAGGGGAAAGGGTTTTCAAGCCTGTATAAAAAGTACAAGACTTTTGTTTGCAATTGTCCCAATTAACTTTAAATATTGTATTTAGCCCTAATTAAAATTTTTGTTTTGTTCCTTTTATTTTAGAGTGTAGAATGATGTGAGTTAATATATATTTTTAAAATGTGGGCATATTAAGGTCATAGGATTTGAGACAATAGTATGTGCGATTGTAATAATTTTTCATATAGTAAATTTTTTTCTGAAGACCATAGTTTTTTCTCCTGTTTTGGAGTTTTCAATATAAATTTTTATATTTTGATGATTGTTATTATTTTCTGATTTATTTTTTTATTATTCTACGTAAGGCAGGTCTCTAGGGGAAGGTTTTGGGAGCTAATTTTCCTAACAAAGTGCTGATCATCTAATTTTTCAGTATTGCAATTTTAAGTTTTGCATTTGTAATGAAAATGAAAGAATTGAAATCCCACTCGACTTCTCCAATCAACCGGTCGGTTGTTTGTTGGACAAGTCAAGGTCGCTGCATCACTTCTTTACAAAAGTAATTTGAGGTCTATTAGTGTCCTTTAATAAATTAATTATTTTGTTGATACTTTTTAACAATGAAGATCACGTGAACTCCCAAGGTTTCAAGTCAATTAATTTATATTACTTTTGTATTAAAGTCTTTACTTTCATATTTTCGAGAAATTGATCGAAACAAAAAGAGGTGCCCTCAACTTAATTTCATGTAATCTTCCTAAGCCTTCCAACATATAAGCTCGATGATTGATTATACTTTCGTTTTCTGGTAGGTTAAGTTGATGTGAACTCAGAAGTTTCAACGTCAAAAGTTCTTAATTTCTTTTCACTTGTTTACTAATTAAAAATCCTAACAAAGTGAACGAGAATTTACTTTATAACTTTTTATTACTGTGTAATCTAAAAATTATTAGAAAAAAAATGTGCATGTTGTATTTAAGTTGGGAATTAAATTTTAGTTGGAAAGAGATTTTATTATTCTCAAAGCTAGTTCCTTTTTCTTATTTCCTTTCCAAAAAATTTGATCCCTTTCATTTTCATTAGTAATTATTAATTGTTCCAAAGCTCAATCATAAAAGAACAACATGGGTGGGATGTTCGGGTTTGGATTTAAGTTCACGAAATTGAGACTAATTCAGTAGTAAATCACTTGCATATATTTTAATCCAACTATATATATTTCATATCATGTATCCTCCTCCATATTTCTCATATCTGTGAATATATTTATTTATTTATTTATTGCAAACCTAGCTTTGGGCCAGGAGGGGTACATGCCCTCCTGAAATTTTTTAAATTTTATGAAGTTAGTAATAGTAGTTATCACATATTTAATTATATATAGATATTGAAGTAAATGAGATCACTAGTATTGAAATGCATAGATGGCGAAGAGATTATAGTTGATATCCTAGTGCATGAGTTTTATTCTCTTCCTTGTCAAAACTCATGCTATTTTTTTTTCAATGATTTTCCAAAGAGAAAATGCCTTAAATGACCCATTTGGAGAGGTGGACTCCAAAACTAACCCTTTTGTTTTTGATAGTACAAAAAAGAGCATGAATAGATAAAAATGCCCTTAAGAGTCATTTTATGCAATCAATCCCAACCTCAAAGGGTTGAGATTTCCAACCTCAAGGTTGGGACTCCCTACCAATCCCAAATATCCAAGGTTGGGATTTTCAACCTTTAGGTTGGGATCTCAACCTAAAGGTTGAGAATCTCAACCTTAGATATTTATTCAAGTTTGGGATTCCCAACCTCAAGGTTGAGATTCCCTACCAATCCTAAATATCCAAGGTTGGGATTCTCAACTTTTAGATTGGGATCCCAATCTAAAGGTTGAAAATCTCAACCTTAGATGTTTATTCAAGTTTGGAATTCCCAACCTCAAGGTTGGGATTCCCTACCAATCCTAACTTTCAGGTTGGGAATCCCAACCTCGAGGTTGGGAATCTCAACCTTTAGGTTGGGATTTTTAATCTTGATTTTAAAAATCAAAACTGTGAGGTTATTTTATAATTAAATAAATTTGTGGGGTTGTTTCGTAATTACAATATTTATTATAGAGGACGCTTTTTACCCAAGAAGCACCCTTAAAGATATTTTTTAAAATTACAGAATTGCACTTTTAGTTTTCAGAATTATCAAAACTGATCTTATTATAATTTTTTAAAATTCAGAATGGAATTCGTAATTAAACAAATTTTTAGGATTGTTTCGTAATTATAATATTTATTATAGAGGGCGTTTCTTACCCAAGAAGCGCTCTTAAAGATATTTTCTAAAATTATAAAATTGCACTTTTAGTTTTCTGAATTATCAAAATTGACCTTATTATTTTTTTTTGAACAAAATTACCCCTCTCATTCCTTTAACATCAAAATCCATAATCTCAGACAATTCATCAACATCATCAACCACAATTCATCAACATCATCATCTCCTACAACAACAACAACATTATCAAATCATCATAACATTAATAAACAAACAAACAAAAATAATAATAAAAAAAAAAAAAACAGAACAGATGGTGGTTCTGGTAGGCGACGGGTTCGTCGTCGACCAGAACCGTAAGAAGAAGAAGAGAAGGAGGAGCGCCGAACCAACTCAGGAAAAAAATAGGAAAGAAGAAGAAGAAGAAGAAGAGAAGGAGCGCGGAACCAACTCAGGAAAAAAATAGGAAAGAAGAAGAAGAAGAAGAAGAAGAAGAAGAAGAGAGGGAGGAGCGTCGAACTAACTCAGGAAAAAAAATAGTAAGAAGAAGAAGAAGAAGAAAGGGAGGAGAGGTCTGAAGAGAGAAGTGATGGGTTAGTGGGATTGGTGGGTTAGTGGTAATTAGGAATGTAATCAGGGATATTCTTGTCCAAAAAGGGTCCATTAGAAAAGATTTGAAAAAAAAGGGTGATTTCGCAATAGTTTATCCAAAAATGGTCATTTTTCAACAAAACCCTTTTCCAAAAAGGTGCATAGTAAGGCGGGCCAGCATATTCTTATGCTTATGGCCAACTATGAATAGTTATATAACCATCGTGAACTATTTTCTTTTGTCGCAATCTATATCATGTTTACACAAATTACTTACTAAATTTTCTTTAATTTTTCAATGTTTTAAGTCTCTCTCACATCTTATGTATTACTTGGTGAATGTTGTGGATTTATTTAAAGAAATTATCAAATGTATACAAAATTTGGAAGTAGATTGAAGTTATTTTAAAAAAATATCTTGGAATTTTTTTTTTTCATGATGTTCAAATTAGGTGTTGTGACTAACGTTTAAAAGTCGATTAAATGTTAAATAATTGGTTTTATTTTAACATTTAATTTAACATTAGATTGAAAAAATATTTTGGAACTTCTTTTACTTTAGCAATAATTTAATTTTTAAAATAAATATTTATTTATTTATGAATAAATATATTAACTCAACTCTTGAACGTTATTTATGTGCCCTTCCTAAATAAATTTTTTGGGTCTGCCATTATGTGTTTGTGTGTGTATAATCACAAATTTCTTGGTTTTACAAGTTTATGAACTATTTTTACCATATTTTTATAGTTGAACAGTTAAAAAATATATGGAAAATGAAGGGATTTTTAGAAAGAAATGATTTATTTATTTGAAAAATTATATTCTTTTCAAACATATATATCTCACATCTTTTAACATTCATACAAAACAATCTCATATATATAAATATATATATATATGTATATTACATTTCATAAAGAAAAGAAAGCATGGTTTGGACGTAACTCTTATATAAGATGTTTGCATGTGGAAACCCTATGCTAAAAATATTATTTAAAACACTATGAGAAGGAGAAGGCATAAACAAAAGCTAAAACGGGAAGTTTCCACTCAATCAATACTAGGCTTAGATTGTTGCACATGGTGCCAATCGAGAAATGCTTCAATGTGAAGCATGTTTACATTCAACTTATTTAAATTATATGGGCGACAAATAAATCTTGACATGTGAGACTCATGCCAAATGATAGAATATATTAATGATTTGGTCCATTTGGATATATATCTAAATATGTAGAAGTTTTTCTTTTCATCAAACATTCAATATATATCGGATTGCTCTTAATTTTCTTAATAGGAGAGTCTCTTTACCTAAAAAAAGTGTAGTTAATCACATATCAAACAACTCAGGAGTACTCAAATTCTATCTGTAATGGAAAAGTTTTGAAAAGTTTCCATAAAATTAATAGGCAGCAATTAAAGGAAAATATTGATGGAAATAGATTTGAAAAAAATAAATATAATAAATTATTTATTATTTAATATATATTTTATTCACTATTAGGGTTTGAAACCATATTGTTTTCACAACAGTCAACTCTCCTATTATTCAAAACCCTCTTCTCCATTAACAAAGTAAAACTCTTTAACCATAGTGAGGTTGAATATCAAGGTTGATTGTTAATTAGGGTATGTTTTCTATCTTTCTTCATTTTTTTTTTTAATATTAGAAACTTTTTGGTATTTTGGACTTATGGTGTCATATTGTTATGTTTGAAGTTATTTCAAAATAAAAATAAAATTTTATAGAATTCTTAAGAGAAACAGAGACTACTAGATCATTTTTTTTCCTAGTAGACCTATCAATGTTATGTAATTGTTTGAATAGGCAAATGAAGGTATAAAATTATGAAATTTGGTATGAATGCTCTTTAGGATGTTAGGTTATATTTTGGAAAATTTTGTGGTCATAGGATAAGTATGTAATTAATTACAAATTTTTGTTTACCTCTAACTTAGTGAAATAAAAATCTATATAGCACTGATTTAGGTTGAATCTTGAATTTTTTAGACATACGATTGATATTATTTTGGTGTCATTAAATTCTTTATGAACCGATATGAGTCTTCTATAAGCCATTAAAGTTTGAAGGATTTTTATTAAGTGGTTTATTTTTAAAAATTTGAATATCAAGGGTTTCAATTTCAAAACTGACATCAATATAGCCTTGGTTTGGATTCGGATATTTAAGTCGATAGGTTAACAATTGTAATTAAGAGTGGAAATTTTTACGGTATTTGTTTTGAGTCTTTAGAATATATATATATATATTTTTTGGGACGATTGGTCTTATACACAATTTATTAAAAATAGAGAAATTGGACTGCATTAGTAAGGCAGTGTTGATAGTAGGAGATTTTAATAGTATTGGGACTTAGATTAATTTAGTAAGTTACAATTTCATATAAATTTATGAGTTTCATGATGTGATTTTAGGTTGATAAGAGGGAGTAAATTCGTAAAATTATTTTCTATATTGGGATAAGCGAAAGAGGTAAGTAAACATTATACATTACCATAATATACATGTGTTCGACTTCAAAAATATTTTGATTGATTCTTTTAAACAATCAAAGGAAATCTTGAGTTTTTTAATGTTACTTTTCATTATATTTTATTTAAATAATTTTGCACCATCAAATATATGTATTTTGTACATTGATCGAATTATATGAATCGTATTATCTTTTTCATGTAAAAAGTATAAAAGTATTCCTCCATATTTGAAAAGCATGATATGTATTATAATTGAAATTATAATGAAAATGTTTTGACTCATCTGTCCATAGTTCATTTAATTGTAATGGCCTAGGCACCAGGATTATAGGTGTCATAGTTCTATCGTATTGATCCAGCTGGAATATTTATTATTACATAACATTAATTGTATAGGCCCTATACCAGGGTTATAAGTGTAAATTGTATTGATCTTGCACTGGAATTATAAGTGTTAATTATATTGGCCCTGTATCAGGATTATAAGTGCTAATTGTATTGGCCCCGTATCGGGATTACGGATGTAATTGTATTGACCCCGTATCGGGATTACAGGAGTGAATGATATTACGTAACATAAGCTATTTCCATGTTTGTTTAAATTCATATATGAAATGTTTTCTGTTATTTTGACTTCGATTTAAATAATAAATGTTTTATGTATCGTATTGTTAAATGTTTTATCGTTTTATTGAACTCAATTTTGAAAATTGAATGTTTTCTATATTGTATCGTCAAATGTTTTATTGGTATTGCTATATTTGTTGTTTTTCAATTACTATGAAATTACGGTTTTATTCTTACTATAAAGCTACTTTATAAAATTTCAATATACCATTTTGATTATATACTACATTGTAATATATAATGTTTACCTATTAAGTTGACGGTTTACCTCTCGTTTCTACTATTTTTACAGATTAGTAAACTTTATTTCTCTTGAGGGGCAACTTCGAGTTATTGGTGTCAATTGGAGAAGGATTTCAATTAGGTTATTATGGTTATATCCCTTCTTATTATTAAAAAACTATTTAAGTTGGTCTTATTGTTTAGGACTTAAATATAAGGATTAATTTTTAATAATCGTGAATTTGAGTTGTTTAAGATTATTATTGAGGTATTGAGAAAAATTATGTTATTGAATTAAATATTTTGTGGAATTTTTTATTAATTGAGTTTTAGTCTTGAATATTTAAGTGAGTGATTGAACATTACATTATATTGATTTTTATGGCTAATTGGGGTGTTACACTATCTTTTACGAGACAGTTTGGATTTTGTTTTTTAAGTTAAAGTTTGCTAAACTAAGAATGTAAATTTTGCATCATAACCGCATCGACTTGTCCGCACCTAATATTAATAATGGATGGACAAAGCTCATTGCAATAATTAAGACTTGTTTACAAAAGGGGAAGCAAGATTTATCAATGAATATCATATTTCATACTTTTTGCCGGGTAAAGGTCACCAGAATCCAAAAGTCTTCAAGTCAATGTATTTATATAATTTTGTATAATTTACTTCTGATTGATCAACAAAACACGTGTCAATGTATTTATATAATTTTGTATAATTTACTTCTGATTGAACAACAAAACACGTGCCCTTTGTTCATGAGTCTTCCCAAGTCTTCCAACAAATAAGCGATTAATTACTTTAGGTCCAATAATACTTTACATTAAAGTGGGAAATTGAATCTTTTGAGTGCAAATGTTTTATCAAGTAGGTCCAATCAGTGAATTATTAACAAATCTAATCAATCAGTCTTTCAAACTAATTAAACATATAGCAAGCTTGACTAATGACTTTTAAACAAAAAAATGAAGAATTAAGCGAACCAAATAACAGTAATTCTTCTTAGCAAAAGAGACCGCTTTCCTGTATTCAGAATTATATTTAAAACTATACTTGCAACGGTTGATTTCATTTAAAGAATAAAAAATATAATAAACAATAAAAATAACAGTCAATTTTAAAAAAATAATAATAAATAACAATAATAACAATCGTTCGCAATGGGTGTGCAGATCTATTGTCAAGTCTTTTGTGGCATGTTGGAAGTGTTGTAGAAAGGTAGTAATCTCCAATACTGGATTCACACTTGAATAGTAGTAAACCAATCCCAACAGTGCATGCATAACCCACAATTATTGTCAAGTCTTTTGCGGCGTGTTTGAAGTGTTGCATAACGGGTAGGTAGTCTCCAACACTGCATTCACACTTGAATGGTATTCTTCAACCAATCCCAATAGTGCATGCATAACCCACAATTGTGGGTTAAGACGTAAGCCATGTTCAAGATGGGTTATGATTGTGGGTTATGCTAATATATATTTTTATTTTTTATTTGTTTAATATTACTTCTTTTAATAAAGTAAGCATTTTTTAAAGTATAATATTTTATTTTATTTAAAAATCTAAACATATTAATGTTTTCAAAATTTAATTATTAATGTTTTTTAAAAATATATAAAATATATTTTAGAAAAATCATTTTAATATTTTTATTTGGAAAATAATTTGATCCAATTTTGTGAAATTTGATGCATTAAATATGTGGTAGTATTTGTATTACATTCAGTCCAATCCAGTATAATCAAATTTTAATCTAATACAATCATTTGTAGAAGGAGTTGAAGTCTTTCTGCAAAATAAGGTTGGAAATTAATTTCTTTTGCTTTTGACGGTCTAGCACGTTCTCAACTATTTTACAACTACAAAATGAGATTTCTTTTTGCAAACTAACCAATTTCCAAAGGGTCCTTTCCCAAAAGCAAATCCACCAACCGGAAAAAGCAAATCCACCAACCATTAATCCGATTAGAATATTCAATCATCATCTGTTAAGATTCCTTCTTTCTCAATCAAACCACTGAAACCAATGAAAGTTGGATAGGTAACCTTGAAATCAGATAACAATTATATTTTAGCTACTAAGCATGGTTTCTGATGGTTAAAAGAAATTTCTTTACACAGTCATTCATACTTTAAATGATGGTGGTTTGAATCTTACAATATGTATTTAGCATTGGGAAAATTGTCTCCACATATTGTGGGAATAGATTTTTTTGATTATATGAGTATATTTTTAGATCACACATCCATTGTTTAATCGCAGAATGTAGATAAACTTGACATATAATATTTGATTTCGATAGAACTAGATATATGATAATTATTGTTAGATTATTTGCAATTATTTTAAAATATATTTACATAAATACCCCTGTGATTTAATTTTTTTACAAGTGGATTTAAGTTTATTTTTAAATTATATGAAACCATATGCTGTTAGCAAAAGACAATCTAAAAAATGAATAGTGGAGATCTCATTTTTTATTTTTTTAAGTTTTTTTCAGATTTTTTTAACTTTTATTTTCTTAAAAAGATTATTTTAACAAAACATGAATCTCCAACATCCATTTTGGATATGGATTATGGAGGTTTATGCTTTTTAATTAATTAATTTAAAAAACAATTTTTTTAAAAAACATATTGAGGAAATTTGATTATTTCATCCAAATTTATTATTAACAGTTAAAATTAACTGTAATTAACTAAAGCAGTGAGGGAGACAATGGTTTTGATGTAGTGATAAAATCAAAAGCTTACCCACTTGCCTCATAAAAGATTGTGGGTTCAACTCACAAGTTTTACTTAATGTGGGTAATTTTCCCAGCATATGTGGGTTGCACTCTCTCATCTTTTAGGAGTTGATCTTTTCTTAGAATCATATCACAGTTAATCTCAATAATTAAAAAAATATAATAAAATAAAATAAAATAAAAACCTAAAGCAGTGAGGGTTTCACATAAGTACAATTACTTCTTATTTCAAAAAGTTAAAAGGATATTTGACTGAAATTTCTGCAATTTACTAGTCAATATTGCACGTCCTTAAATTTGGGGGGTCTAAGTCGTGTGATTGTAAATGCTTGCAATTCCATCCTGAGCAACTGAACAAGAAACAGGAACGGCAATGGAGAGTCCCAAGCTGTTGATATTTGCATTTCTTAGTATAGGTACTCTCACAGTTCTCGTCCATGCCCAGAGCCAAAGAGGTTAGACTGCTTGGAGTAATTCAGATTTTGAATATTAGATTTGCTTGTAGTTTTATAATTTATTCACTAACTATTATTAATTTCTCTTCAAATCTCTGCAGGCTTTATTAGCATCGATTGTGGATTGCCTGAAAATTCTGTGTACACTGAAAAGAAAACAGGCATAAATTACACTTCAGATGTAACCTTCACAGATGCTGGTGTAAGCTACAATATATCAAGTGAATACAAGAAAGACACACTGGAACAACCATTCCTGACAGTCAGAAGCTTCCCTGAAGGAATGAGAAATTGTTACACTCTAAAACCTGCTCATGGAGATGTTAAGTTTCTTATAAGAGCAAGTTTCATGTATGGAAATTATGATGGCAAAAATCAACTACCACGTTTTGATCTCCTCCTTGGAGCTGATGTGTGGGATTCAGTTGTATTGCCAAATGCATCCACCATTGTTTACAAGGAAATAATCCATGTCCCTCCGAAAAATCATATAGATGTCTGTCTTGTAAACAAAGGTTCAGGCATGCCTTTCATATCTTCGTTAGAATTAAGACCCTTGCAAAATTCCAGTTATCCAATTAATTCGGAAATTTCATTACTCCTCTATCAACGATTGGATATCGGTTCAACAGCCAATGCTAATGAAACATACAGGCAAGTTGTTTTGCAGTATAAAAGGAAGTTTTTTGTGATTGAATATATTTTACTAATTTAATTAAAACTGTAATATATAGGTTCAAAGATGATGTTTATGATCGCATATGGTCACCCTACACAAAATTCAGCTGGGTAACATTAAGTAGCTCGCTCAAAATCGTCAACTCCAGAATGAGTACCAACCACCATCTGAGGTTATGCAGACAGCTGCCATGCCAGCAAATGGTAGCGATTCGTTGGTATTCAACTGGAAGCCTAGTGATCCCACAACATTGTTCTTTGTATACTTTCACTACGCGGAGCTTGACAAGAGCCAAGCCAAAAACAGAGTAGAAAACAGAACATCTATTTAAATGGCAAGTTATGGCATGGACCAACAATTCCGTCTTATTTAGACTCGGGTACTTCATACACCACTAACCCTCTAGAGGAGAAGAGCTTGAGTTTTCAATAAAAAAAGCTTAGGACTCTCCATTGCCACCCATCCTCAATGCCTTTGAGTTATATATATCAAAAGAATTCCCGCAATTGTTATCCAACCAAGAAGATGGTATGCTTCTTCTAACTTAAATGAAAATTTTCAAGTGTGAACGTTATGTTTTACTAAAGATACTGGCTTCAACTCTTTTCGTGAAATTTTAGATCAAAGACAAAATAAATTATTTTCTCTAATCAATATTTAATAAGTTCAGCTTAAGTTTAATATAGGCATAGAGAAAATGTATACTGATGTCAAAAGAATATTTTAAATTTTTGTATCAGTTGCAAATATCAATTTTTGTCTCTCTTTTTCTAATGGATTTTGCTTAATTTGTTCTTCTGTATGCATATAAAACAATATATTAGTTGATGCTATAATGAATATCAAGAGAAAATATGGAGTGAAAAGAAATTGGCAAGGAGATCCATGTGCCCCTATAAAATATTTGTGGCAAGGTCTTAATTGCAGCTACCCTGAAGATAATCCCCCACGGATCACATCTCTGTGAGTCTTATAGCATCCTATACTTCTTCGCCTTGTTTTGTTTGTATTGTTACTAAAATTATTATATAAATGCAGGAACTTGTCTACCAGTGGGATATCTGGAGAGATTTCTCCCTATATATCAAGTCTCACATTAATTCAATCTTTGTAAGCATTTCAGTCTGTCATGAATTTTAGTTGAAGTTAATGTTTACCTATTGTATATTGATGACACCTAGTTGATTTTATTTAAACTTTCAATCACAATTTCAGGGATTTATCATACAATAATTTGACTGGACCAGTGCCTGATTTTCTGTTACAATTACCATTCTTGACTGTGCTGTAAGTTTGCCTAATAGTGATGTTAAAATAGATGTTGTTTCGCCGTTAAAATTTGGATAAAGAAAGATCACATACTATTCCTTTTACAGAAATTTGAGAGGAAACAATCTTCAGGGTTCAGTGCCTACTGGACTTAGTCAAAAATGGAAGAATGGTCTATTGTCATTAAGGTATGTCATTTGCTTTCAGTTCTAATTTGGAAAGGACTAAAAAAATATTAAAAAGAGGATAAATACCAATTCAGTTCTGAATTTTGTCTTAATTTCAAGTAGTTTGTGGTTGTTCAATTTGTGACTTAGTCTCAATATTTTTCATAAGTGCTACATTAGTCCTCTTACTAATGAAAGATGCATTTGTTCTCTCATTGCATAGTTTAATGGTATTGAATTGTATCTATTAAGTTGTTGTTATTTATTTATTTTAATTGGTCAAAATACTTAAAACTGCCCAAAACAATTGAAAAAAAAATGAGATATTTTTACTTTTAACTTAATTATAAATCACCAAAAGATATTTAAACAATTATATTCCAAGTCTATCCTCCACATAATAATATATTTTCAAATTTATCCAAATTTTATATTAGAATTGTTTTCCTCCTTGATACTTACAAGAAATATATTTGAAAATAAAAATTTTAATACATATCATCGCAAATTGTCTTGAAATTATTAAACCACTATAATTTAGGTCACAATTTAAACATTCATTTTTCTAGTTCCTTTCTTAAAAATATTAATATTTTTAAATACATAAATATCATTAATTTTACTATATTTTTTATCATGTTGCAATTATAAATAAAATATTATTAATATGTACATAAAAATATTTTAGAATTTATTAAATTATCTATTTTTAGTTGTTTGTATCAAATTAATTAATATTACATAACAACAAATAGTAATAAGAATATAAATATCAAATTGATAGTTTTTCAGACAATTTTAACTTAAAAAAAATTACAATATATTGAAAAAAAAAACTAACATATTATTTAGATTTTATGTTTCAATCACTATTCAATATGTTGTGCATTTCAGCATTTTTCAGTTTTTGGACAAAAAAACTAAGGACCTCTAATCAATTTTAACAGACTTAAAACCAAAATTGTACCATTACTATGAAATCTTATAAATTGACACATGGGCAACTAGTTTTCCACATATGTACATGATTAAGTAAATAGATACTTTAAAACAAATAAATATTTACACTAAAAATAAAACTAATTAAAACTAGAAACAATTGAATAAGAAAATAATAGCTGAGGATTTGACAGAGAGCAGCAGTCATGGCGTTCAAGATAATAAATTCACATGCACCTTCTTTTCCCTTTTTCTGTTTTTTCTTTGCTAATTGAATAACGTTGGAGGAGGAAGAACACGATTTTGTCAGTTGAATTTGTTTCTTTTCTCTCTGCACTTTTCAAAAACAGAGCACTCTAAAATTCAACCAGTACAGAAGTTGACGCTTTTCCCATAAAATTCATTTTATGTTAATAATTTTACAATGAATTAACATATTGTATTTATGAAAAATTTCTAAAGGGTATAGTTGGTAAAACGTGGAGAGTACTCACAAGTAATAATGTCTTAGAAAATTTAATAAGGTGTATATATGAAAAGGGATGTTCATACAAATTTTGAGGGAGGTACATATAAATTTTTAGAGAATGTTAATATTGTTACTCATTTATTATATTTTTTGATGGGCTTGAGGATATAAGCTAATGTTAAGAGTTTAAATGAGCTTTAGAAAAACACATGGGCTGTTGCTTGATACTTGGTTAATTGTTTGTTACAACTTTTATTATTATTATTATTTTTTTCTGGTTAGGAACTTACACTGGCATCCTCATTTTCTCTTGTTTATAGTGTGGATGGAAACCCAGATCTTTCTCTTTCAACATCTTTCACGAAAAGGAAAAGCGTTGCTGTTCCAATTCTAGCATCATTTCTTGCAGTTTCAGTACTTGTCGCTGCAGTTTCTGTTTTTATGAACCTCAAAACAAGAGGCCGAGGTACATGATGACTTTGCAGCTCAAATTTTATCCAAAAGTAATATTCTATGAACCATGCTTGTGAGACTCATTAATGTATTTTCCAGGCATCATTTGGAACAAAAATAGTAGGTCTCTGGAGCCGAAAAATCGAAGGTTCTCTTACTCTGAAGTTTCAAAAATTACAAACAACTTTGAGATGATTATCGGAAAAGGCGGTTTTGGAACAGTATATTATGGAAACTTAGATGACATGCAAGTTGCTGTCAAAATGCTATCATCGTCATCAATTCAAGGGGATAAACAATTTCAAACTGAGGTATACATACACAACTTGTACACAACATTTTTCAATTTTTTTCATATAACTATATTATGTTTGGGATCGTAGCTTAAAAATTTATCTTTTATAATTTTATTTAAGAAATAATAAAATTTAAAAAATAATAGGTAGGTGTTTGGCAAATTTGTAATAAAATGCATATGGCAAAAATGACTAAAATAACATGATGAAAATATACAATTGGCATAATACCATATATATTAAAAAATTAATAAAAATAAAAATATAATTATAATAAATTAATAAAAATATTAAAGTAATTGTATAAAATACCAAAAAAAAAAAAACACTGAAAATAATATAACAACTATTTTATTTTTTTTAAAGAATAATATAACAATTTTTTATGAAGGAATTTAGTGTATTCCTTCATAATAGAGATGACTTTTTCAAAGCAAGTTTATAATGAATCAATTAATAATACATTGAAATTATGAAGCAAAGTCAATACTTTATAATAATATAAAGTGATTTGAAGTGGAAAGATAAACTGTATATAATTTTGAGAAATTTAAAATAAAAAACTGCTATAACTTTTATTTTCAGACTTCTAAAAAATCAGTAGTCAATATGAGGGTATTATTGTCTTTTTATTAAAATTGAAAACTTATTATGGAAATTTCAAATATAAGAGGTTAACTTTTCTAATAATAATTATTCAAAAGCAATATGGTTTGATTGTAGAGAACATTTATTCAGTCTAATAATATTTAAAGTTCAAGTTGTTATACTACAAGTGATATTTCAAAAGAACAAAAACTGTGAAGTAAATTACAAAATTAACAAAATTTTTAAAAAATTCTATTAAATAACTTTCTGCACCAAACTTAATAAATAAGTAATTATTTTATAAATAAAAGTGATTTCAAATGCACTCTAAAACTAACATAGGGTTTTATGTACAGGTTGAACTTCTTTTGAGGGTTCATCATAAGAACCTTACAACCTTGGTGGGTTATTGCGATGATGGCACAAATAAGGGACTAATCTATGAGTTCATGGCTAATGGAAACTTAGAATCATATCTCTTAGGTTGGTCCATTAGTTTGTTAAATCGATTCTAGCTACCAGGACAGTAGAATCTGCATATTGCTGAAATTCTGGTTCATCAACTTTCTCCATACGCATAGTTATATACATCTATAATGTTTTTCTATCTTTGGCAGTCTACATTCCATAAATAGATCAGATTCTTTTTATAAATTAATTAAAAAAATGATAGTTTTTCACAATTTTATTTTATAGATGAAGGAAACGATAATGCAGATATCTTAAGTTGGGAAGGGAGGCTTCGAATAGCAACAGAGGCAGCACAAGGTTAGGAAATATCTTAATTTCCACATCTCTTTTATTAGGATGGTTGATAATAATATATCTAACATTTACTGAATTTGAAATGTAGGATTGGAGTATCTCCATAGTGGTTGTAAGCCACCTATAGTCCATAGAGATGTAAAGCCTACAAACATTTTATTAAATGAAAAATTTCAAGCAAAGATAGCTGATTTTGGTCTTTCACGAATTTTTCCAATTGAAAGCGGAACTCATGTATCAACGAACATTGTAGGGACTCCAGGATACCTCGACCCTGAGTAAGCATTTTTATGCAATGAAAGTCAACTAATTTCATTAAGTGGACATTAAAGTAGACTAAGTCATATGATATTGGCCTTGCAGGTACTATAAATTAAATAGATTGACTGAAAAAAGTGATGTATATAGTTTTGGAGTGGTTCTCTTACAGATAATTACAAGTAAACCTGCAATTGAAAAATCTGAAGATAGGACTCATATAATTCAATGGATGAATTCCATGCTTGCAGAAGGGGATATTGAAAAAGTTGTTGATCCAAGATTACAAGGAGATTTCAACGTTAACTCTGTTTGGAGAGTTGTAGAAGTAGCTATGACCTGTATTTATGAAAATTTAGCCAAAAGGCCAACCATGAATCAGGTAGTGATCGATTTGAATGAGTCCTTGGCAATTGAGTCAGCTCATATAAAGGTTGGGCGTGAGATTGGATCAAAAGATCCTATTCAATCATCAATTAGTGTGAACGTGAATTCTGAATTACCTCCCCTTGCAAGGTAGCACTTTCTTAATGTAGTTTACTTCAATATATATATATATATATATATATATATATCTGAGTGTGTAACTGTAAAAGAACCTTTATTTGTCTAGTTCTTGTGTATTATTGATAATTGTGTGATGACATATCGCAACCAAATTATTAATAGCTCGTGGCAGTTAAGAACAGATCTTATTACAGTGTGCGGAAATAATATTCGAGAGCTTTCATATATCCTGCCTTTGTCTGGGAAATAAACTTACTTTGTACGCCTATTTCGAGTGTTTCTGTTTGAGCAATATTGTGAATTACAAAGAATTATGATAGTTTCAGTCTATGAATTGAATTTCCTGTGTATATTTGTGTGAAGAAATCTTTTCTTGGTTATGTTCAATGATAATTGGAATATAGCATACAAACAAAAGCGTGTCATGATTTAAAAGTTGTATAGTTAGAACTACAAATTTGTGCTAGTTGTAAGCCATATTTGCCATTCTCCAAGCTGTTCTTCTCAAATGATCATTACAATTACATTAGTTCACAATTCATTTGAAACATGATCAATTGTTATAAATGTGAGCATATATTTTATTATATATGAAATTATTTATTGTATTTTATTATATCTAATTACAATTAAATATAGTCGATTGTTATAAATGTCATCTGAATTAGTTAGTTATAATCAAATATAATAAATATATAATCAAATATAATGAAATACAATCATTAATTTTACGATGCAATTGCTCATTTGTAGTTATCAAGTTCATTAATATTCAAGTGTATCATTGAATGTGCTCTTATATAAACTAGTAGTATTCTTTTTTACTAGTGTTTGATATTGTAATTGGCATTTTCCTTTGTTATTATAGATACCATACTTCGAATAGGTTGACCGAAAAAACTTATGTGTATAATCACTTGTAAATTTGTGATTGAAATGCTATGAAAGGGCTCATATAACTCAATGGGTGAGTATCATGTTTACAAATGGGGATACTAAATATGTTATCGATCCAAGATTGCAAGGACCAATGGACATAACTTTGTTCAGAAAGCAATAGAAATAGTTAGGGCTTGTGTTGCTCTAAATTATGCTAAAAGGCCAACCATGAATCAAGTAGTGATGGAACTGAACTGAGTGCATAGAAATAGAGACAAACTTGTTTGTAAGAAAGTCAACCAAGAGAGTGAAACAAAAGATTCTAGTGAATTAATCAGTCTAAATCTATATTCTAAATTAACTCCCTGGTAAGTGATACCTTCTCATGATACGTATTAACTTCAGTTTGAATTTATAGGTACATCCCTATGTCAGGTTCTATTTCAATGATGAGAAGAATAGCATATATCTAGCTGATGAAATGCTTCAGGACATAAAAATGTATATGTGTGTCAACAAATGAATTTTTGATCATCAAATCATCAATGTTGTTATTTATGAAAAAATATAGCTTTTGATCATTAAATCAAGCTGTGGTTTCCATTCAAATCCAGCTACTGACAGTGCCTGCCCCAACTGCTCTATTGAGTACGATAGAATCTTGTGTACATCTAGTGTTACTAACCAATTTTTAGCTCTATTTTAGAAAAATTATACAAATCATAGGGTGGTCATGAATCATGATAAACACTTTGTCATAATGTCTTTTTCTCAGACCTTACATGATTATCAATATAAAGGAATGATAGGTATCTAGGGCCTTGTACTTCAATCATCTCAAAAACTACCTAAGATAATCTCATATATTTGTCATAATGATTATAATCAACAAAATATATAAAATCTGAAAATCTAGAAGAAAATTGCAGGGAAAAACAAGAAACTAGCTTTAAGAGAGAGAGAGAGGAGAGAGAGAGAGAGAGAGAGAGAGAGAGAGAGGGTTAAGTTAAATAAATTTAAAAATTTGATTTTAAAAAATGACTTCAATATCCACTCATACTTTTTCACTAAATAAAAAGGGTTGTTAATTACCTTGAATATATTTTTTTTCGACATTGTAATGAGTGAAAATAATAGGATCCATGACACCATTTTTTTTATACACGTTTTGACACATTTTATTGATCATTATATTTCATTTGTTTGTACGGTTAAGATTTAATCTTTCTCCTCTCTTCATTTGATTGTTGTATTTTTTTTTTCCGTATTTATTTTTATCTCTCTCCTATATTTTGTCTTTTAATTCCATTATATCTCCTCTTTTAATTTTTCTTTATCATCTTTTAATTTTTTTTCCCTTTTTGTTTTAACATAATTCTGTTCCTTTTTTTCTTTTTAACAATTTCCTTTTTAATTTTATCCTTTTTTTTTTGTTTTTTACTGCTCTAATTTCTTATTTTTTTACCTTCCTTTTACTGCTCTAAAACCAAAAACACCATGTTTCAAAAGAAAATATATATATATATATCCATTTAATATACATATATTTGAACTCAGAGTAGAATTTTAAAATTTAAAGTCTCTGTCTTGAATGTTTTTAGGACCGGTCCTCACTATATATATTATTTTGAATCTAATATGTCACAACTTTTATATAAAAACTCGATGTCTATATATATTTAGAAACTTGAAAAACATATTGGTATCTCGTCAAAATAATCTTGACTGAGATAAAATGATAAATTCCATTATATCATCGATCATATAAGCATAGTAAATGCCAAAATTATTTATTCATGACATTAGCGAAATTGCACCTTTTCTTTCTCACACCTCACACTCTCCTTCTCACAATTGTTTTCCCCCCATTTTTCACTATTTTCCATCAAATCTAGGCTCACAAACACTTCCATTACCCTTAAGCACCTTGCCATTACATCAAACTCTTAGTTATTTATATTTTTTAAACCAATCTAGAAAGAGATATAAAACCTAGGTGCAGTAGTATCTAACTTTTCACTTGTTTATATTAACAAAATTTCCTTCACCAATTAAGTCCTCACCGTTATATTATTTTAGGAATTTGGTCTTAAATAATGAATTAACGAAATAATTAAACACTTACATGATTATTTTATTTTTTTGTTGGCCATCAAGACATAAGCTAATGTTAGACTTTAACTGGGCTTTAGAAAAACGCATTGGCTGTTGGGCTTGGGTATTTTCGTGTTTTCCATATTTAATATATATATATATGGAAAATAAAGGGATTTTTAGAAAAAATATTTATTTATTTGATTTTTTTTTAAAAAAAAAAAAAAAACATATATCATATCTTTAACATCCATACAAAACAATCTTAATATATATGTATATATACACACATATATATAAATATATATATTGCATTTCATAAAAAAAAAAAAAACAAAACAAAACAAAACAAAAACAAAAAATGAATGGTTTGGGCATAACTCTTATATAAGATGTTTGTATGTGAAAACTCCTATGCTAAAAATATAATTACTAAGAGACGGAGAAGGAGAATACACAAAAGCTAAAGTGGGAAATTTCTACTCAATCAATGCTGGACTTAAATTTTTGCACATGATGCCAAGAGAGACATGCTTCAATGTGAAGCATGTTTACGTTCAACCTATTTAAATTATATAGGTTACAGATAAATATTGACATGAGAGAGGCATAACAAATGATAGAATTGTGTGAATGATTTGGACATATATCTAAATACGTAGAAGTTTTTCATTCCACGAGTATTCAATATTTATCAGATTCCTCCTAATTTTCTTAATAGGAGAGTCGCTTTACCTACAAAATCGTAGTTAGTCACATATCAAACAACTCAGGAGTACTGAAATTATATCTTTTACGACACAATTTGGATTTGCTTTTTAAGTTAAATTTGCTAAACTAAGAATGTAAATTTTGCATTATCATATATAACCACATCGACTTGTCGGCACCTAATAATAATAATAATGGATGGACAAAGTTCACTGCAATAATTAAGACTTGTTTACAAAAGGGCAAGCAAGACTTATCAATGAATATCATATTTCATACTTTTTGACGGGTGAAGATCACCAGAACCCAAAAGTCTTTAAGGCAATGTATTCGTATACTTATGTATAATTTACTCGCCCTTTGTTCACGAGTCTTCCCGAGTCTTCCAACAAATAAGCTTGGATTAATTACTCTGGCTTCTACAATACTTTACATTAAAGTGGGAAATGGAATCTTTTGAGCACAAATGTTTGATCAAGTAGGTCCAATTACTGAATTATTAACAAATCTAATCAATCCGTTTTCAAATTAATTAAACATAGAAAGCTTGACTAATGACTTTTAAACAAAAAATGAACAATTAAGTGAACCAAATAACAGTAATTCTTCTTAGCAAAAGAGACTGCTTCCCTATAGTCAGAGTTATATTCAAAATCATACTTATAATGGTTGATTTTATTTAAAGAATAAAAAATATAATAAATAACAAAAATAACAGTCGTTTCCAATGGGTGTGCAGATCTATCAAGTGCAATTTAATAAATTAATCCTTTATTTTCTTTCTTTTTGCAAACCAATGATACGTAATAAATTAATTATATATTCTCATGCTTTTTGAACAATAACGTAAATCAAGCAAACCCTAAAGTTTTTAAGTCAATGCATTGATATTATGTTTGTGTGAATATGTATTGATTTATTTATATTCTCAGCTTTTGTATATAAGTAGTGTTAGTAGTGTTGGGTTAGTTGAAGTAGTCATTAGTTGGACAGATGGCAGATGCTTATAGGAGGAAAAGAATTAAGTCAAACTAACTTAGCTCTTTATCTGATAGATAAATATTTGTACTCTTTGTTTACAGAATAGTGGATTATTACAACATTTTACACTTTACTTTCCTGTTTTCTCGATGAAGTTTGGAATTGTTCATGGTATCAAAGCAGGTCAACTTGAGCTTCACTTGTGAGCTTTGATTTTTCTTTGAATCTTTTCTTTAACATAATGATTTGCTTGCATATTGTGGCTATGGCAAGCAATTTGAGGAACTCAATTTCTGATTCAAATTGAGGAGTGGATGGCAACAACACGATAGAGGCAAGGTCATTCAACAATGGTGATCCTCTTCACTTGCAAAACTCAGATCATCCTGGAATGATTTTGGTTACAACTCCATTGACAATTAACAACTAAATTGATGATGTCCCTTCTAAATCCAGTAGTTGGTAATTCATTACCTTCATACACTAATATAATCAATTACGGTAGTGTTGTCTTTTTCATTGGTGTTTGATAACTAAATTGTCATGGCCAACATTTTAATGATGAAACATTGAATCTCTTAAACTATTAATAAACCAATAAAAAATTTTGATGTGTTGGTGGTTTTAGTTAGTACTCAAATTTTACTCTTACTTTGACAAGTTGACACGGAGCAAAAATTGTTATATGTAAACACATGAAAGCAACCTCCAAACAATTCATCATTGTTCGAATACTCTGTATTAGATTTACCAAGTACATTAGTCTATAAATGTAAATAAACAAATAAACTAGCAGTGTTTTTGTGAAATGCAGACTAGTTCAAGTTTTGCAAAACTAATTAGTTCAGTTTACAATTACATAGTATCTCTATTTAAATGCAGTGAAGACATTTATTATTACTCTTTACTTGTTCACTCTCTATGAATCTAATATTGATTCACATAAATAATCCTCTAAATTATTATTTTAAATGCAGAACATAGTAAGATGATAGCTTTAATACAAGAAAACAGAGTTGCAAATAAAGAAGAATGCAGGGGATAGACAGGGCATCACAGATTAAAATTTTGAACAGATCCTGCAATTAATCCCAAGGACTTGACATTCCACCGAAACAACGATAACAATCTAATTTGTTAACTGTTTAGGATAAGTAACGTCACACTTGGGAGAAAGGTCTTATTAGGTATAAAAACCCCATCTATTATTCATTTTTAGCACATTAAGACATTAATGAACAACTAGCAAACCAAGTTATTAGCTGTGGAAAAATTGAGAAAAAAATATGCCGAAAATTTGATTGTTTGAAATTGGTATAGATACCACTACCCAATATGATTTGGTGGTAAGAAAACAATTACTCAGTCCGATAATATTTTTAATTCGAGTTGCACCAATGATAGACTCAAAATTTTATATGAGGAGCACCATAAAAAAATAAAATTAAATTAAAAACAATGATGCGTTTCAAAGTTAATTTCAGCCAACAGGCCAACTATGAATTAGGTTGTGATTCATTTGAATGAGTCCTTGACAATTTAAATAACTCCTAAAATGGTGGGTGGCGAGATTGAACATTCTATTTAGCCCATTAGTTTGAATCTGCAGTCTGAATTACCTCCCTTTGCAAGATAAACTTTCAAAATTCAATATGTTTATGTACCTATGAACCTTTGTTTATCTAGTTGTTGTGTATTAGTAATGGCATGTAATGACAAATTAGAACCAAATTATTAATAGATAGGTCTGGTTATAGTGTCTCAAAATCATATTCTAAAGCTTTTGTATATTTTGTCCTGTCCTAGCAAGGAACTTACTTTTTACAACTCATCTTGGGTGTTTCTGTTCAAACAATATATATCTGATTAATTGTAAGTAGAATATTATCTATCAGTAAATTGGGTTAACATAGACCAGTTATGTAATTTTCTTTGTATATATGTGTATCAAGGATTTTTTTATTTTTTTTTTTTTTTTGTTGAAATACAACTCATAAACATGCCATTTTACAAAAGTTGGACATCTAGATTAACTTATTTGTGCTAGAATGCTGTAAGCCATATTTGCCAAGCCGTACTTCTCAGCTGATCGTGACAATTAAAAATCAACTGAGGATTGGCTTGAGACTTCAGGAAAAATAAAATTCTGTCAATTTGGACCTCTTCAAATGCCAGCATAAAATCTTAGAATCGTTCTAACAGCCTTATCAGTTCAACTTGACCTCAGATATATCATAATTCAATTGATGTAACCCCACATGATGTCCCTTTTACATCCACAAGTTGGTTCATTAACTTCTTGTACCTGTATAATTAATTAAACCAAAATTATTGTCTTTTTCATTGGTGTTTGATATTGTTATTGGCATTACCAACATTTCAATGGTTAAGCATTCAAACTCTTGAAGTTATTAATCTACCATTCAAGAATTGCAGTGTGTCTACTCTTATTTGACAAGTAAGCAAGGTGCAAATATTGTTACATGTAAAGCAGCTTCCAAACAACCCGTCATTGTTCCTAGTATTTTATACACGATTTACTGCATATATTATTGTAGTTTGTGAGATATCCAATGTATAAGTTATCAATCCTAAATGTTAAATTTATTATTGTACTTAAACTGTATAAGTTGATCAAATCTTGCCCCTTCTCTCTTCCACCCTTTCCTATGATATAGAGGTTAACATAATTCTAAATGTGAATGTGCATTGATTGATTTGATATACATAAAAAGAATGTTGAATTATCAGATGCTTCTTCCCCTTTCCCAACTCACTAATTATATATGCAAGCAAACAATGCTACAACATTACATTGCTTTTGCAAAATTTCCTTGTTTCGGGTCTCTCTCTCACCAGTTGCACAGTTGAATAGCAGACGAGCATAAAGTCCTTAGGTTTTCAGCTCCTAATTCATATGGTTTCTGATCGAATAACATTTAAAAACCCGGTGAAAAAGAAATTCAATTTTGGTGAATAGCCGTGAAATGACTGATTTTTTACATTTGATATATGCTTCTTTAGAATGACTGAACTTTAAATACCTATTGATTATTATGATTCAAATTCAATGGACTAGTACAAGCAATTGGAGCAATTTAACTGAAAATAAAAAGTGATGTATGTATGTATAGTTTTGGGATGGTTCTCTTAGACATAATCACACGTAAGCATGTGATTGGAAATTCATCCCATGGGAAACCCATGTAAGTCAATGGGTGAGTTTCAAGCTCGCAAATGGAGATATTAATAGTATTGTTATGTTGATCAAAGATTACGGGGGATATTTTCACACCAACTTTGTTTGGAAAGTTGTAGAAACAGCTATGGCTTGTGTTTCTCCAAATTCAGTAAAAAGACAGTCATGGAACTTAAGGAATGGTTGGAAATTGAAATAGCTCACACAATCATGAAAAATCAGACTGAATTAAAAGATATTGCTAAATTGATCAGTTTAAGTCTACATAATTTTTATTCGTGTGCTGGCTTTTAAAAATACCTATTTTTGTTTTTTATATCGAGTAAAATGTAAATAAAATTCCAACAATGTTTATATGAAATGGTATTACTTCTTATGTTGCAAAAATTATCTAAGAAAAAAGAATGGACAGAAGATTGTTTTCAGTTTATAGTTACATAATAACTCTGTTTGCTAGAAGTGAAGAAATCTACTATCATTTTTAACTTTAATTTGCATACCTATTTATGTTGGTAAAAAAATAAACAGAGTCACATGGTAGCTTTAATACAAGAAAACAGAGTTGCGTACAGAGAAGAATGCAGGGGAGAAACAGGGCTGCATAGACTAAAAATCGTGAAAATTCCAGCAACTGATTCCAACTACTTGACAGTCAAATGCTTGCAGAAGAGGACGATACAAAACATATTTGTTGAAAACGACATAACAAAGTTATAAATCTAATTTAAAATCAAAATGAACAATTTTCTTGTCATGACTATCCATTCCGAATTAAATAATGCAAATATGCAATAGTTAGAAAATTTTCTTTACCTCTGATAATGAAGAGAAAAAGATTTAGAATCTAATTAAGGCTTTAATGTGAAGACAATGTTTACACTATTTTTTCTTGAATGACATGAGTGCCTAAGAATTATTCAAAGAAGAAGTAATAGCAGAAGTTTTGATAGGTCCCTTTCTATATGGTTGTTCAAGTACTAAATTCTGCTAGTGGGTCAGTCTGTGACAAGTAGCCTTTAAGTCAAATAAAATAAAGAGTAGTTTATAATATAATTTGGCTCCCCAAGAATTAGTAATTAAATTGAGGGACATATAGATATTTTGGAGGAACGGATTTTGCCCTGGCTATCCTCCCACAGCTACGTCACGTTCCCCATCCACTTCAGGGGTAGGGGTTTAAGCCCCATCATGCATTACAAGCATATGGGAGAGTTGATATCTTCACTTATGAGAGTAGTTATTTGAGTCATATAAATAGTGACTGATATCAATGAGTCCTGACAATCATCATTTTCAGCTCCAAGGTATTATGGGCACCACTGAAAGCATGGTCATCAGGTTGATAAGCATGATGTCCATGTTGCCCATCCAAAAACGATGTAATTGATATATAATTCTGCAACTGCAGCATCTTCTAATTTTTCACGATTGTAACCTTAAGTTTTTAGAAGTGGACAGATCCCACTCCTCAACTTCTCCAATCATCAGATCAATTGTTTGTTGAACAAGTCAAGGTCGCTGCATGCAACAATATTACTTCTTTGGAAAAGGCAATTTGAGGTCCATTAGTGTTATTTTATAAATTATTTATTTAATTTCATGTTTATTGAACAATGAAGATCATGTGAACTCCAAAGTTTCAAGTTAATTTATATTATTCTTGTATTAAGTTCTTTTACTTTCATATTTTTTTGAGAAGTTGATCAAAATTCAAAAGATGTGCCCTCGCTTTCATGAAGGTTTCCCAAGTCTTCCAACAGATAAGCTTGGTAGTTGATTACGTTCTTTTCTGATAGGTTCAAACTTAATGTGATAAAATGGGACAAGTGGTATAGTGGCACCACTCCCCTTGTCTTTGCCTTCATGAGACAGGTTCAAGCACTATTCCCACAATTGTATTTGTGGGCATTGTGTGTAGATCACTCTTCCTAATTTCTAAAAGCTATGTTCCAGACCGTGTCTTAAAGTAATACATTAGGAAGTCCTTGTTGTAATAACTATTGTTGTACTTGTAATATGTTAAAAAATAATAGTAATAAAAGTTAATGTGATAAAACAAATTGAGCTAATTTCAAACTTTGATTTTTCATTATTATGAATTATTGTTTTTTTTTAATTTTTCATCATTATGAATTAGTGTTTTACTTACAAAAAATTATATGATTTAGTATGTTGAAAATATTACCTAAAATCACTGAAGAAGGCAAACAAAAACTAAAATGAAGAATGTCTACAAAATTAATATTGGGATTAGATTGATGCACATGTAGTCTCAAGTGAGAAATGCTTTAGTGTGGTGCAGGTATATATTCAATCCACTTAAATCATATGAGGGAGCGTAATCATGCCAAATAATATAATATATATATATATAGTTTAGCAAAAATCTGAATATATTAAAGTTTTTATTTTCATGTACAATTCTATATTAATTTATCTATATTCCTCCTAATTTTCCTGATAGGAGAATACGAATACCTAAAAAATCATAGTCAATGACATATCAATAATTCAAGAGTGCTGAAATCCCTAACACCCCAAACCGGGGCCCGCTTCATTAAGGGTGGTTTGGAGTGGTAAAACCAAGTTTCAGGTTGAGGTAGGATAAAATTTTGTTGATCTCATTCGTTTTTAGGCTGAGTTTGGGTCATAAAACTTTTGACTCACTCCAATTTGACCCACTTTGTTTTATTATTATTATTACTTATTTTTAAGTGTTGTGTAATACTATTTGTTATTATAAAACATTTTCAAACTAACTATACTTGTGAATAATTGAGATATTTTATCGAAATTTTGGATGATATTTTCACTATATTGACATTGTTATACAAAGCTTTATGAATATTATATCGTTTAAGTTATTACTGTATTCATACTTTTTTATTCAAATTTAAGATTTATTAGTTTTAGATGACGTTCAATTAAATTAAAGTTTATGCATGATTATTTTTTTATAAGTTCATGTTAAACTTTATATGTATGTTTGAAATTAAATGTATATTTGAATTTAGGAAAATTATCAAAATATCCTTAAAACAAAGAATAATATCAAACTACCTCTACTTTTCAAAATATTATCCACAAAAATCCCTATCGTTAATGGGAAGGTGGTTTCATATAAAGTAAGCAGTATTTGACTATAATCTTTAAAATACAAAAATATCCTTACATATTAAGAGTATTATTATTAAACATTTAAAAATTAAACAAATTAAGTTAATTACCAAACAACTCTTACATTACACATCCATCATCACACCTTTCATCAACCACATTAGTGTTAAGATTCACAATCAATGGAAGAAAGGGCTACCCATAGTCACATTAGTGTTAAGATTCACTTACTACAACTAATACTTGCTAACCAATATAAACATAGAAAACTTGACTAATGACTTTTAAACAAAAAATGAAAGCTTGACTAACAAGTTTTAAACCAAAAAAAAAATTAAGTGAACCAAAAAATTAACAGTAGTTCTTAGCAAAAGTAACTTATTCCTTATAGTTGAAGTTACATTCAAAGTTATAGTCAAAGTTGGTGAATATTAACACTAATGTGGTTATGGATAGTCTTTTCTTCCGCTGATTGTGATCTTGGTGGTCTCCGCATGAGGTTGGGATTTTGATCCCTATTCCCTCCTAGTATGGCTATGGGTATCCCTTTCTTTTATTGATTGTGATTATAATCTTGGTGGTTTCCAGCAAAAAAAATAAATAAATAAATTTTATAAGTAGTTGGAATAAAAACAAATTAAAAAAAAAATAAAAAAGGAAAAGCATTTGTTATAAAAATTAAACATACACAAATTTGACTACAACTATTACATGCTAAACAATATAAACATAGAAAGCTAGACTAATTAATGACTTTTAAACAAAAAATGAAAGCTTGACTTGTGACTTTTAAATGAAAAACGTGAAGAATTAAGTGAACTAAATGAAAACTTGACTAATGCAATTTGTGGGTTTGATGTAATCCTATACTGAAGTTAAAATCGTAATTTGACGTTAGTATTTAACTATTAAAAATGGTGTATTTTACTTAAAAATTATGTTAGAACTGTTCCACACGTATATTCAATTAATTAATGTTTAAATTATATTATACTTAATTGTATAATTTATATAATATAAGTAAAAAAAATTACTATTACATTTAATTATGTTTAACTACTATACAAATCAATTTTAAATATAGATGTGAATTAGACTACATGAGTGTGAAAATTTTAGGTTTTATAAGGACTTGGGAGTTGCTAATTTATCCTTCAAAGTAGGTGACGATGCCTGCCGGTGTTGCCTTTTCAAGGGTAACACAATGGAGGTCTATCCTCAGTAATTACGCCTCCCCTCTATCCTCCATGGTGCAAGAATGCAAGTCAACCCTTTCTTTCTTTATTCACTTTATTTTATTATAATTTAGTTTTATACTTTTTAAAGCCATTTATTTTATTTTATTAATTATTATTTAATTTTTTGTTTTCATTTCAATGAAAGTCTTCTTGGTCTTTACAAAAGTCTGAGGAAGTCTAAACCAAAGTTTAAGTTTTGAAGGAGGTTTGGGTAGAACATTCAAATTTATCTATTTAGTCTAAAATCCAAACATCAAATGTAATTTCCCCTTCACAAATAGGACTTTTACGTGCATTGGTCCACAACCACTTATTGACCCAATCCTCAATTGTAGACCCAGCCAACTATCCTGTGACACCGTACGTGGAGTCGTGTTTTAGCAAGCTGGACTTTCATGTGCATTGGTCCACCTATCGACCCAATCGTCAATTGTATGCCCAAGCATCCTGTGACACCGTGGAGTCTTTGTATACAAGAAACAAATATAAATTAAGGTGTTGTGATGATTTTTATTTGGAAAAACAAATTCGTTCAACAAAAATATATATTTTTTATTTACATATAATCATTTTATACTAAGGACGTTTTAAAATTTTTTATTTTAGGATCACTAATTATAAATATATATTTTCAATCGATCCATAATATTATATAAATAACATTTTATTCTAAGGACGCCCTAAAATTTTTATTTTAGGATCATTAATTATAAATGAATATTTTCAACTATTCCATCACTATGATGGGTTTCATTAGAAATGAATAGTTATAATTGATGGTTCTTAGTTGAAATTGTCATCCCAAGACATAATTACTTTAGAGGTTTCTTATTTTTTTTTTTTTAAAAAAAAGTGAAAAAAAAAAAAAAGGAAAAGAATTTGTTAGAAAAAAATCCCAAATTTGAAAATTGAAACACACACACGTCTCTCGATTGACGAAGTCGTTCCTGGTATACCCACAAATGAGGTAGGTAATTAGTTATTTTCGTGTGTGATCAACTATACTGTGTCTAGGTTTGAGATTCTTATTGTGAAGTCTTATCATGAGAAGAAGTTGGAAATTTGCTCCATTGTCATATAACTGTAAATTGAAAATTTTTCTAAAGAATAGGAAACTTTCAATTAACAATAGGTACAACTAAAGGGAGAAAATAATTCAATTCATCATATTGACCGGGATACTTTTCAAATCAATCTAAAAAGTAAGTAATGAAAAAAACTAAGTCAATTCCATTATTTGAATACAATACAATTAAGGTATAGGTATTATCATCCATAAATATGATGTCACATCCAAATTATTATTGTGAAAATTGTTTATAATGTGAATTGATTAAATCTGTAATAGTTTCTCCATGTTCATCCTAGTGTAAAACACGTGAACCAACCAACTAATATTTTAAAAGAAAAAACTTTCCAAAGTTTTAAGTCAATGCATTTACATTAGAGGCAATTTTATTTAAAGATAATCTAAAAATGAACGGTGGAGATCTCATTTTTTATTTTTTCTGTTTTGTAGATTTTTATAGCTTTTATTTTGTTAAAGATATTATTTTAAGAAAATATGAATCTCCATCATCCATTTTGGATATGGACTATGGATGTTTATGTTTTTTAATTAATTCTTTAAAAGAAAAAAATCATTTTTTAAAGACTATTGAGAAAACTTGATTTTTATATCCAAATTTATGATTAATAGTTAGAATTAACCGTGATTAACTAAAGGAGTGAGGGTTTCATATGATTTAATTGTAAATTTAAATCTACAGACACCTCAGCCAGGTTTTGTGTAATTACTTCTTATTTCAAAAAGTAAAAAAGAAATTGGACAGAAATTTCTGCAATTTACTAGTCAATGTTGCACGTCCTTAAATTTGGATTCCCAAGTAGACCGACCAACTGAATCTAAATCGTGTTATGGTAATTGCAATTCCATCCTGAGCAACTGACCAACAAACGGGAACGGCAATGGAGATTCCCAAGCTATTGATAATTGCATTTCTTAGTATACTTACTCTCACAGTTCTCGTCCATGCTCAGAGTCAAAGAGGTTAGACTGCTTGGAGTAATTCAGATTTTGAATATTAGATTTGCTTGTAGTTTTATAATTTATTCACTAACTATTATTAATTTCTCTTCAAATCTCTGCAGGCTTTATTAGCATCGATTGTGGATTGCCTGAAAATTCTGTGTACACTGAAAAGAAAACAGGCATAAATTACACTTCAGATGTAACCTTGAGGTCCTTCACAGATGCTGGTGTAAACTACAATATATCAAGTGAATACAAGAAAGACACCCTGGAACAACCATTCCTGACAGTCAGAAGCTTCCCTGAAGGAATGAGAAATTGTTACACTCTAAAACCTGCTCATGAAGATGTTAAGTTTCTTATAAGAGCAAGTTTCATGTACGGAAATTATGATGGCAAAAATAAAGTACCACGTTTTGATCTCCTCCTTGGAGCTGATGTGTGGGATTCAGTTGTATTGCCAAATGCATCCACCATTGTTTACAAGGAAATAATCCATGTCCCTCCGAAAAATCAAATTGATGTCTGTCTTGAAAACAAAGGTTCAGGCACGCCTTTCATATCTTCATTAGAATTAAGACCCTTGCCAAATTCCAGTTATCCGATTGATTTAGGAATATCATTACTCCTCTATCAACGATTGGATATCGGTTCAACAGCCAATGCTAATGAAACATACAGGCAAGTTGTTTTGTGGAATAACTTCAGTTTTTTTGTGATTGAATATATGTTACTAATTTAATTAAAACGTGTAATATGTAGGTTCAAAGATGATGTTTATGATCGCATATGGTCACCCTACACAAGATCCAACTGGGTAACATTAAGTAGCTCGCTCGAATTCTTCTACTCCACTAATGAGTACCAGCCACCATCTGAGGTTATGCGAACAGCTGCCATACCAGCAAATGGTAGCGATTCATTGGTGGTATTCAACTGGAAGTCTAGTGATCCCACAACAAAATTTTTTGCATACTTTCATCATGCTGAGCTTGACAAGAGCCAAGCCAAAAATCAGAGTAGAACGCAGAACATCTATTTAAATGGCCAGTTATTTTCTGGACCAATTAATCCGTCTTATTTACTCTCGCGTACTGTGTACACCAGTAATCCCTTTCAAGGAAAAAATTTTGAGTTTTCAATAGAAAAGACTGCGGAATCACCACTGCCACCCATCCTCAATGGCTTTGAGTTATATCAATCAAAACAATTCCCACAATCGTTATCCAACCAAGAAGATGGTATGCTTCTTCTAACTTAAATGGAAAATTTCAAGTGTGAATGTTATGTTTCACTAAAGATACTGGCTTCAACTCTTTTCATGAAATTTTACACCAAAAACAAAATAAATTATTTTCTCTAATCGATATTTAATAAGTTCAGCCAAAGTTTAATATACGCATAGAGAAAATATATGCTGATGTCAAAAGAATATTTTAAATTTTTGTATCAGCTGCAAATATCAATTTTTGTCTCTGTTTTTCTAATGGATTTTGCTAATTTGTTATATACATATTTTATGTTAGTCGATGCTATAATGAATATCAAGAGAGAGTATGGAGTGAAAAGAAATTGGCAAGGAGATCCATGTGCCCCTATAAAATATTTGTGGCAAGGTCTTAATTGCAGCTACCCTGAAGATAATCCCCCAAGGATCACATCTCTGTAAGTTTTATAGCATCCTATATTTCTTTGTTGTTTTGTTTGCATTGTTATTAAAATTATTATGTAAATATATGCAGGAACTTGTCTTTCAGTGGAATATCTGGGAAGATTTCTCCTCATATAAAAAGTCTCTCATTAATACAATCTTTGTAAGCATTTCAGCCTGTCATGAATTTTGATTAAAGTTAATGTTTACCTATTGTGTATTAATGATGCCTATTCGATTTTATTAACATTTCCATCACGATTTCAGGGACTTATCAAACAATAATTTGACTGGACCAGTGCCGGATTTTCTGTTACTATTACCATTCTTGACCGTTTTGTAAGTTTGCCTATTAGTGATACAAAATAAATGTTTGTTTTATTGTTAAAATTTAGATAAAGAAGGATCCATACTATTCTTTTTGCAGAAATTTGAGAGGCAACAATCTCCAAGGTTCTGTGCCAGCTGGACTTAGTGAAAAATGGAAGAATGGTTTTTTGTCGTTAAGGTTTGCTTTCGATTCTAATTTAGAAAGGACGAAAAAAAAATTGTTAAAAGAAAGATAAATACCAATCAAGGCCTGAATTTTTTTCTTAATTTCAAGTAGTTTGTGACTTTTCAATTTATGACTAAATTAGTCCCAATATTTTTCTTAAGTGCTAAATTGGTCCTTTTACTAACGGAAGTTAGTCAATTTTAACAAACTTAAAAGGCAAAATTGTACCATTAATATGAAATCTAATAAATTGACGCATGGGCAACCAGTTTTCGACACATGTACATGATTAAATATCACTTTTTAAGTAAATAGATATTTAGTTTAAAATAAATAAATATTTAAAATAAAAAAAAACTAATTAAAATTAAAATAAAATTGAAAAAGAAAATAAAAGCTGAGAAGATTGGTGGAGGTGACTATAGGCATGGGCCGAGAAAACACGATTTTATCGCTTGAACTTTGCCTTTTTTTTTTTTTTACTCTCTATACTTGCAAAAACAGAGCACTCTCAAATTCAACCTAATACAGAGTAGAGGCCTTTTCCATACAAATCATTTTTTTTGTTAATAATTTTGCAATGAATTAACATATGGTATTTATGAAATAAGTATAAAGGATATCTTTAGAAAATTTAATAAGGTGTACTTATGAAAGGGATGTACATATAGATTTTTTGGAATGTGAAGATTGCCGCTCATTTATTATATTTTTTTATGGGCGGGAGTATATAAACTAATGTTAGGAGTTTAACTGAGCTTTAGAAAACACATGGGCTGTTGGGATTGATACTTGGGCAATTGTTTGTGTCAACCTTTTTTTTTTTTTGTTTTTTTTGGCAATAGTAATATGCACCAAAAAAATAATAATAATAACATTGTTATGAACTTACATTGGCATCATCATCTTCTCTTGTCTATAGTGTGGACGGAAATCCAGATCTTTCTCTTTCAACTTCTTGCACGAAAAGGAAAAGCGTTGCTGTTCCAATTCTAGCATCATTTCTTGCAGTTTTAGTACTTGTCGCTGCATTTTCTATTTTTTTGAACCTCAAGACAAGAAGCCAAGGTACATGATGACTTTGCAGCTCAAATTTTATCTAAAAGTAAATATTCTATGAATCATGATTGTGAGGCTCATTAATGTATTTTCTAGGCATCATTTTGAACAAAAAAGGTAGGTCTTTGGGGCCGAAAAATCGAAGGTTCTCTTACTCTGAAGTTTCAAAAATTACAAACAACTTTGAGATGATTATCGGAAAGGGTGGTTTTGGAACAGTATATCATGGAAACTTAGATGACATGCAAGTTGCTGTCAAAATGCTATCACTATCGTCAAGTCAAGGTGATAAGCAATTTCAAACTGAGGTATGCATGTTCACGACTTAGTACACAATTTTTTCAACTTTTTCACATAAGAATATAATGTTTAAGATCGTTGTAGCTTAAAAAAAATTCTTCTTTTATAATTTTGCTTAAGAAATAATAGGTAGGTCATAGGTGTTTGGTAAATTCAAATTTGAAATGCATATGACAAAAATGACTAGAATAACATGATTGAAATATACAAATGGTATAATAATATACATAATAAATAAATAAATAATACAAATACAATTATAATATATTAATATAAATATAAATATAATTGTATAAAATACAAAAAACTTAAAATAATATAACCTTTTTTGAAGGAATAATCTTACAATTTTTTACGAAGGAATTTAGTGATTTCTTCATAATAGAGATGATTTTCTCAAAGCCAGTTTATAATGAATCAATTCATAGTACAATGAAATTATGAAGCAAAGTCAATACTCTTATAATAATATATAGTAATTTGAGTGGAAAGATCAACCGTATAAAATTTTGACAATTTTAAAATAAAAAACTGCTGTAACCTATTTATATAATATATATATATATTTATATATATAAGCTATTGCCACCCAAAAAACTTCTCCCTACACCCATTTACTCCAAACACACCACATCAAAATTTAAAAATAACAATTTTACTTTGTATATCCATTGAAATCCCAAATATATCCTCAAGTGATTATTGATTGTTATTACCCATTCTACTTTTTATGTCCTCAATTCTTTTTTTCCAAAGATGTTCTTATTTTATTTCATTTAGATTGTGAATTTTTTATGTAATTATAGTAAAATTATAGATTTATTGAACTTTCTTTAATTAATCTTGTATAAAATTGTAAAGTATTTATCTTTTTTGTTTTACTGCAATGAAAACAAATAAAAGAGAGTAACTGATATTTAAAAAAAAAAAAATGAATCAGGGCTGCAGCAATAATATTTATAATTATAATTACTGGGAAGTAATTTTTATGATGATTTTTTTCAATAAAGTAACAAATACACAAACTTCAACCAGAGATCTATAATTATCGCCTTTCGAACCCACAACGTTGGGATTCTCAAGGACCTTACAACCATGGAGATTACAGCAACCTTGAGATTCTCAAGGGCCTTGCAACCATGGAGATCAAAGCATGGGTTCGAAAGGCGATGTTTATGAATCTCTGATTGAAGTTTGTTTGTTTGTTACTTTATCGAATACAGCAAAAAAAAAAAAAAAGGTGAAAAAACAGTTCGAAAACTAACTGGGAAAAATTGGAGTTGGAGAGATGAGAAAGAAGAAGAGGGGTTTTAAAGTAAATTTAATTTAGATTATTTAGTAAATAAATGGTCTTTATATATCATGGGTGTGGAGAGTAGTATTTCGGCCTTTTGGGCGGTAATAGAGCCTCCCTTTTTAAAAGTATTAGACGTCAATATGAGGCTATTATTGTTTTTTAATTAAAATAGTATGCTTATTGTGGATATTCCAAATGTAAACCATTTTTCAAAAGCAATAAAATTTGATTGTATAGAGCATTCATTTAGTTTAACAATATTTAAAGTGCAAGTTATTACAATACAAGTGATATTTCAGAAGGAAAAAAAAAAGTGAAGCAAATTACAAAATAAACAAATTTTATGGAATGATTCAATACCTTTCTATACCAAACTTAATAAGTAGGTAATTATTTGATTAGTTAAAAGGATTTCAAATGCTCTCTAAAACTAACATGGGGTTTTATGTACAGGTTGAACTTCTTTTGAGGGTTCATCATAAGAACCTTACAACCTTGGTGGGTTATTGCGATGATGGCACAAATATGGGACTAATCTATGAGTTCATGGCTAATGGAAACTTAGAATCATATCTCTTAGGTTTGTTCATTAGTTTGTTAAATTTATTCTAGCTACCAGTACAATAGAATCTGCGTATTGCTGAAATTCTGGTTCATCTACTTTTTCCATACACATGGTTGTATAAATCTATGGTGTTTTTCTATTTTTGGCAGTCTACATTCTATAAATAGATCAAATTCTTTTGATTAATTAATTAAAGAATGATAGTTTTTACATTTTATTTTATAGATGAAGGAAGCAATACTGCAGATATCTTAAGTTGGGAAGGGAGGCTTCGAATAGCAACAGAGGCAGCACAAGGTTAGGAAAAATCTTAATTTCCACGTCTCTTTTTTATGGATGGTTGATAATGATATATCTAACATTTATTGAATTCGAAATGTAGGATTGGAGTATCTCCATAGTGGTTGTAAGCCTCCTATAGCCCATAGAGATGTGAAGCCTACAAACATCTTATTAAATGAAAAATTTCAAGCAAAGATAGCTGATTTTGGTCTTTCACGGATTTTTCCATTTGAAAGTGGAACTCATGTGTCGACAAACATTGTAGGGACTCCAGGATACCTTGACCCTGAGTAAGCATTTTTATGGAATGAAAGTCAATTAATTCTCATTTAGTTGAAGTTAAAGTAGACTAAGTCATATGATATTGGGCTTGCAGGTACTATAAATTAAATAGATTGACCGAAAAAAGTGATGTATATAGTTTTGGAGTGGTTCTCTTACAAATAATTACAAGCAAACCTGTGATTGAAAAATCTGAAGATAGGACTCATATAATTCAATGGGTGAGTTCCATGCTTGCAAAGGGGGATATTGAAAAAGTTGTTGATCCAAGATTACAAGGAGATTTCAACATTAACTCTGTCTGGAGAGTTGTAGAAGTAGCCATGACTTGTATTTCTGAAAATTCAGCGGAAAGGCCAATCATGAATCAGGTAGTGATTGATTTGAATGAGTCCTTGGCAATTGAGATAGCTCATAGAAAGGTTGGCCATGAGAGTGAAACAAAAGATTTTATTCAATCATCAATTAGTGTGAATGTGCGTTCTGAATTACCTCCCCTTGCAAGGTAGCACTTTCTCAATGCAGTTTACTTCAATATATATGAGTAACTATAAAAGAACCTTTATTTGTCTAGTTCTTGTGTATTATTGATAATAATAATAATTATTATTATTTGAAAGCGCGTATTATTGATAATTATGTGATGACAGATCACAACCAAATTATTAATAGCTCGTGGCAGTTAAGAACAGATCTTATTATAGCGTGCGGAATTAATATTCGAGAGCTTTTATATTACTTCCTTTGTCTTGCGAAATAAACTTACTTTGTGCACCTGTTTTGGGTGTTTCTGTTTGAGCAATATTGTGAACTACAATGAAGTATTGGAATATAACATAACAAAAGCATGCCATGATATAAAAGTTGTGTGGTTAGAATTACAAATTTTTGCAAGTATGTTGTGAGCCATATTTGCCAATCTCGAAGCAGTTCTTCTCAGGTGATCATTACAATTAAATCAGTTCAGAACTCGTTTGAAACTTTAAGGGGTAAAAATCAAATCTGTCAATTTGGATCACCTTAAATTCTTTTTTTTTTTCTTTTTTTTAAAAAATCATACAAAAGTACAAGACAGAGAAGCAATTGTTCAAACAATATTAGTGGTTGAAGTTGACATTAGATATAGACAAGTCAATTAATAGAGCTCAACATTGACGTCCCTTTTAGTTCCACAAGTTGGTCCATATATTGTCTTCTTGTACTTATATATACATATGGACTCTACAATATATTTTGATATTGATATACCTAAACTGATTATATTTTTAAATCACTGTTATATCTTATTATATCTTATTATAATTAAATATGATCGATTGTTGTAAATATATTCTGACTCATTTTATTGTAATAAGATATAATAAATACATATTCAGATAAAATAAAATACAATCAGTAAGTTTAGAATGAAATCATTCATCTATGGTTGTCAGGTGTATTGATATTCAAATATACCGTAGAATGTGATATATATAATATTAGTTAAACTAATATTATTCTTTTTTAGTGGTGGCTGATATTGTAATCGACATTTGCCTTTGTTCTTATAGATAATATATATCAAATAGGTTGACTGAAAAAACATATGTGCATAATCACACGTAAATTTGTGATTGAAATCCCATAAAAGGGCTCACAGAACTCAATGGGTGTATTCATGTTTACAAATGGGATACTTAAAATTATATTAAAAAAAAAGAGTGGAAAATACAAAAAAAAAACTAGTATAAGAATGTCAAAATTCGTTTTTAACTACATTTTTAAAAATATTATTTTTCAGCCCCTCAAATAAATTAGTTGCACTATATACCCACTTTATCTAAATTGTCTTTGCCTACCTTGTTCACCTCTGTCATTGCTCATAGTATTAGATCTTTGACTTCCTTTGTTGATCTTCTGAGTTTTGTTGAGATTTTTTGAACTTTTTTTGTAGTTTTTATTTTTTTAAGATGCTAGATATTGATGTTTAATGTTAGATTTGGCTTGAAAATGGAAGTTTCCGGTGAGATGTAATGTCAAATATGACAATGATTGAGTTGTATTAGGTTTTAAGTAAGTCCCATTAAAATTTTGTACATTAAAATTCGGTACCAAGTTTTAATGGGATTTAAATTAAAACTCAGTACCGAATTTTAAGTCCCATTAAAACTCAATTAATAAAAATTGGCATTGGGTTTTATTGCACATTAAAATCCAGTATCAGGTTTAAAGAGCGCATTTTTTTTTTGAAGTAAGGGTAATTTGGTAAACTTAAATATAGAATAAAAATAGTTTATTTGATAGGTTAAAAACGAATATTTCCATTTGTTTTTAAATAAAAGTGAATTTGTCCCTACTAAAATGCTAGGACAAATAGACATAACTTTGTTCAGAAAGCAATAGAAATAATTAGGGCTTGTGTTTCTCTAAATTATGCTAAAAGATCAACCATGAATTTAGTAGTGATGGAACTGAACTAAGTGTTTAGAAATTGAGACAGCTCGTTCGTAAGAAGGTCAACGGTCAACAAAGAAAGTGAAGCAAAAGATTCTATTGAATTAATCAGTCTGAATCTATATTCTAAATTAACTTCCTAGCAAGATGATACCTTCTCATGATACATATTCTACTTCAGTTTAAATTTATCGGTACATCCATGCGTCAGGTTCTATTTCAAGGATGAGAAGAATACTATATTTCCAGCTGATGAACTGTTCCAGAACATAAAAATGTATCTTTATGTCAACGAATCATTTTTTGATCATCAAATCATTAATGTTGTCATTTGTGTAATAATACAACTCTTGATCATAATAAACCAAGCAATGGTTTCTATTCAAATCCAGCTGCTGACTGCCCGACTGCTCTGTTAAATTTGATGCAATCTTGCATATATCTGGTCTTACAAACCAATTTTTAGCTCTATTCTAGAAAAATTATACAAATCATAGGGTGGTCATCAGGTCATGATAAACACTTTGTCATAATATCCTCTTTTTCTCAGACCTTACATGATTATCAATATAAAAGAAGGATAGGTATCTAGGGCCTTGTACTTCAATCATCACGAAAACTACCTAAGATAATCTCGTATATTTCTCATAATGATTATAATAAACAAAATATATAAAATCTAAAAATCTAAAAGAAAAATGAAGGGACAAACAGGGAACTAGCATTTAGAAAGGGCCGGGGTGGGCTGAGGTGGGGTGGGTTTGGTGGTTGTTAACTATCTTGACTACATTATTTTCCCCAACATTGCAATGGGTGAAAATAACCGGATCCATAACACCATTTTTTTTTTTTTCTAAGTTTTGACATAATTTATTGATCATTATATTTCATTTATTCGTATGGTTAAAATTTAATCTCTTTTCTCTTCATTTAATAGTTGTATTTTTTCCTTCCCTATTTATTTTTATCTCTCTCCTATATTTCATCATTTAATTTCATTATATCTTCTCCTTTATTTTTCTTTAGTCATATTTTATTTTTTTTCTCTTCTTTTTTAACATTATCCTGTTCCTTTTTTCTTTTTAACAATTTCCTTTTTAATTTTTTTCTTTTTTTTTTTTCACTGCTCTAGTTTCTTTTTCTACCTTCCTTTTACCGCTCTAAAAAAAAACAACATGTTTCAAATTAATTTAATCTTTATATATATATATGTATATGTGTATATATATAGTTTTTTTTTAATTATATATAATTATTTGAACTCAGAGTAGAGTTTTCAAATTTAAAGTATCTTCCTTGAATGTTTTTAGGACCGGTCCTCACTATAAATATTATTTTAAATTTAATATATATATATATATCACAACTTTTATATAAAAACTCGATGTCTATATATATCTATAAACTTAAAAAACATATTGGTTTCTAATCAAAATAATCTTGACTGGGATAAAATGATAAATTCCATTATGTCATCGGCTATATAAGCATAATAAGTGCCAAAATTATTTATTCACGATATTAGCAAAATTGCACCTCTTCTTTCTCACGCCTCACTCTCTCTTTCTCACAATTGTCTTTTCCCCATTTTTCACTATATATTTTCCATCAAATCTAAGCTCGCAATCACTTCCATTACCCTTAATTAAGCACCTTTCCATTTCATCAAACTCTTATATATTTACTCATTTTAAACCAATCTAGAAAGAGATATAAAACCTAGGTGCATTAGTATCTTACTTTTCACTTGTTTTTTAATTATATATAATTATTTGAACTCAGAGTAGAGTTTTCAAATTTAAAGTATCTTCCTTGAATGTTTTTAGGACCGGTCCTCACTATAAATATTATTTTAAATTTAATATATATATATATATCACAACTTTTATATAAAAACTCGATGTCTATATATATCTATAAACTTAAAAAACATATTGGTTTCTAATCAAAATAATCTTGACTGGGATAAAATGATAAATTCCATTATGTCATCGGCTATATAAGCATAATAAGTGCCAAAATTATTTATTCACGATATTAGCAAAATTGCACCTCTTCTTTCTCACGCCTCACTCTCTCTTTCTCACAATTGTCTTTTCCCCATTTTTCACTATATATTTTCCATCAAATCTAAGCTCGCAATCACTTCCATTACCCTTAATTAAGCACCTTTCCATTTCATCAAACTCTTATATATTTACTCATTTTAAACCAATCTAGAAAGAGATATAAAACCTAGGTGCATTAGTAGCTAACTTTTCACTTGTTTATATTCACTAAATTTCCTTCACTTTACCAATTAAGTCCTTACCGTTGTATTATTTTAGGAATTTGGTCTTAAATAACGAATTAATAAAATTATTAAGCACTTATATGTTTCTTTAAGAGAAAATTGAGAAAATGGCTCCTTTAGAAAGTCAAACCTCAAAACTAACCCTTTCTAATTAAAGGTAAAAAAAAATGAATGAATGGACAAAAATACCCTTAATGAGTCAATTTTTGAAATAAATCCCAACCTATAGGTTGGGAATCCCAACCCCGAGGTTGGGAATCCCAAATAGAAAAAAAAAACATGAATGGACAAAAATGTCCTTAATGAGTATTTTTTAAAATCAATCTCAACCTATATGTTGGGATTCCCAATTTTTAGGTTGGGATCCCAACCTGTAAGTTGGGATCCAAATCTAAAGGTTGAGAATCCTAACCTTAGATGTTTATTTAAGTTTGAGATTCCCAACCTCAAGGTTGGGATCCCAACCTCAAGGTTGGGATCCCAACCTTGAGGTTGAGAATATCAAACTGAATGTTCAATTAAATATATTTCGTAATTAAATAAATTTTTGGGGTTGTTTTGTAATTACAATATTTATCATAGAGGGCGCTTCTTAGGTTAGAAGCGCCCTTAAAGATACTTTTTAAAATTATAGAATTGCACTTTTAATTTTCTAAATTATCAAAACTGACCTTATTATTATTTTTTGAATAAAATTATCCCTCCCATTTTTTTCAATATGAAAATCCATAATCCCAACCTCAAAGTTAGGATTCCCTACCAATCCTAGAAATCCCAACCTCGAGGTTGAGATTCCTAACCTTAATTGAAAATTTAGGGTGAAATTTATAATTAAATAAAATTTTGGGGTTATTTCATAATTATAATACTTATAATAGAGGGCGCTTCTTATCCAAGAAGCGCCCTTAAAAGTATTTTCAAAAATTACAAAATTATACTTTTAGTTTTCTGAATTATCAAAATGGACATTATTATTATTTTTTGAACAAAATTACCCCTCCCATTCATCCAATATCAAAATCCATAATCTCTAATTCATCAACCACAATTCATCAACATCATCAATACAATTCATCAACCAGAATTCATCAACATCATCAATACAATTCATCAACATCAACATTATAACATTTGTAAAAAAAAAAAAAACAGAAACTGGTTCTAGGTTTGCGACCCAGAACCAGATGGTTCTTCTGGTTCTGGGTTCGCGACCCAGAACCCTCTGGTTCTGGTTCGGTCCAACTCAGCAAAAAAAAAAGGGAAAGAAGAAGAAGAAGAAGAAGAGAGAGGGAGGAGGGATGAGAATGGGTTAGGGAATTTTAGAGAGAGAATGAGAGGGAAAAGTTTGAAAGGGAAAGGGTTAGTGAAAAGGGTAGGTCAGTGTAATTAGTTGCAATGTTAAGGGTATTTTTGTCCAAAATTATATCATCTGAAAAGTCTCACCACTGAAGGGTTATTTCCCAACAGGGTCATTTAAAAAAGGTTAAATTTGGTTAAAACCCTTTCTTTAATTTTTTTTAATTTGTTGGGGTTGAGGACATAAGCTAATGTTAGACTTCAACTAGGCTTTAGAAAAACACATTGGCCGTTGGGTTTACTTGGGTATTTTCGTGTCACAAGTTACAACCTCTTCTTTTTCTTATCTTATCTTATCTTTTTTTTTAAAAAAATAATAATTTTAAAATGAAAAAACATAGTTATATGAACTTACATTGGTAACCTCATCTTCTCTTATTTATAGTGCGGATGGAAATCGAGATCTTTGTCTCTCAACATCCTGTACGAAAATGAAAAACATTGTTGTTCCAGTTCTAGCATCATTTCTTGTCGTTTCAGTCCTCGTAGCTGCACTATCTATTATGTGAATCCTCAAAACAAGAAGCCGAGGCACACGAAGGCATTGCAGCACAAAATTATCCAAAAAATAAGGAATTTTATTATATTTAATTATTTACTTCCATTTTTGTTTTCTATTTTTTGTCTATTAGATCTAATTTACGGTTAAGATTATTTAGTTTTAATTTTAATTAAGAAGTACTAATGATAAAATTATTATATATATAAACTATATATTGAGGATATTTTGATTGTTTTATCCAAGTTTATGATTAAGAGTTAGAAGTAACGTGAGACAAAAGTGAGCATTTCACATAACGTAATTGAAAATTTAAAGCTTCGAAGACCGTGGGAAAGTTTTGTTCAATTATAAAGGGTGTATTCAATTTAAGATTTTATTAAAATTTAACGAATTTTACAAATTTAAACATATTCAACCCAAATTTAAATGAATCTCATTAAAATCTAGGTGTATTCAATCTATATTTATGTGAAATCCATTAAAATTTAAGTGTATTGAATTCAGATTTTATGAAATTCAATAAAATTCAATGAAATTTAGGTATATTTATTTCAAATTTATATGGAATCTAATAAAATCTAGGTGTATTCAACAAATCATTGATTTAAGTGACAAATTTGGATGAATTTTAAAATGATTTTTATGGAAAAAAAAATTATAACAAATCTTACATTCTCTCTTGTTTGGTGCACAAGATAGAATTAGATTATTTATATAGGATTGGATTAAATTGAATTGAATGAGATAAAATTAGATTAATTTAAATATTATCTCATGTTTGATGAAAGATATGAAAAGATTAAGAATAGTGGTACAAACTAGGATTTTAAGAAATTATCCAGGACTTTCGGGAATTTTGTAAATCTAAGTAGTTTATGGTTGGTAGAAAACCTCCAACACCATCGTCACCCTCCTCCCTCTCTCATCACCCTCCTTGCTACGCCATCGAACAGTAGCCGCCTTTTTCCTTTTCATTGTCACGCCGCCGATTAGCCCACCGCTGGTCCGGTCCGGTCCTTCTTCTGTTCTTTTTCTTTCCTTCTCCTTTCCTACTGACATTAGCTCCGTCTTCCTCATCATTTGTCACTCAGTCTTTCTTGCCATTCATTTCTAGGTTTTCCTTGTCATTCGTCGTTGGATTTTCCTTACCGGTCATTGCTCAATCTTCCTCATCAGTCGCAGTTTGCCTTTGGATTTTCCTTGCCATTCGTGGCTAAGTTTTCCTCACCGATCATAGTTCGCCGCTCGTGGTCTTCCTTGCCATTAGCTGTTCGTTGCTCGTCGCTTGGGGTCTCATCGTTCGCCAGTCGCATATGAGTGCAGTGAAATTATTTTAACCCATGTTTTTAGTGAGATTGATTTATCCCAAACTAATGAATTAAAAATGAGATAGGATAACTTAGTGAAAAGACATTTGAGTGCACTAAACATGGGTTTAGATAAAAATCAATCCAAACTCAATCCAATTCTAGCAAACAAACAAGGCCTTAAAGAATTCTATGTTAGAACTTTTAAAAAATTCTAACAAAATTAATATAGAGTTTATAAAATCTGTGAATTCTATTAAAATTTATCATTAAAAAAAAATCTATTAAACTCCAATAAACTCTAAATTGTATAATGTTAAATGCTTGCAATTCTAGCCTGAGCAACTAACGAAGAAACAGGAACGGCAATGGAGATTCCCAAGCTGTTGATATTTGCATTTCTTAGTATACTTGCTCTCACAGTTCTCGTCCATGCCCAGAGTCAAAGAGGTTAGACGCATTTGTATATTAGGTTTGCTTGTAGCTAGTTTTATCATTTATTCGCCAACTATTATTATATTTCTCTTCAATTCTCTGCAGGCTTTATTAGCATCGATTGTGGATTGCCTGAAAATTCTGAGTACACTGAAAAGAAAACAGGCATAAATTACACTTCAGATGTAACCTTCACAGATGCTGGTGTAAGCTACAATATATCAAGTGAATACAAGAAAGACACCCTGGAACAATCATTCCTGACAGTCAGAAGCTTCCCTGAAGGAATGAGAAATTGTTACACTCTAGAACCTGCTCATGGAGATGTTAAGTTTCTTATAAGAGCAAGTTTTATGTATGGAAATTATGATGGCAAAAATACACTACCACGTTTTGATCTCCTCCTTGGAGCTGATGTGTGGGATTCAGTTGTATTGCCGAATCCATCCACCATTGTTTACAAGGAAATAATCCATGTCCCTCCGAAAAATCATATAGATGTCTGTCTTGTAAACAAAGGTTCAGGCACGCCTTTCATATCTTCATTAGAATTAAGACCCTTGCAAAATTCCAGTTATCCAATTAATTCGGACATTTCATTACTCCTCTATCAACGATTGGATATTGGTTCAACAGCCAATGCTAATGAAACATACAGGCAAGCTTTTGTTTTTTCCTTTTAGTATAACAAAATTTTTTGGAGATTGAATATACGTTACTAATTTAATTGAAGCCTGTAATATGTAGGTTCAAGGATGATGTTTATGATCGCATATGGTCACCCTACACAAGATCCAATTGGGTAACATTAAGTAGCTCGTTCAACCTCAACTCCAGTAATGAGAATGATTTCCTGCCACCACCTGAGGTTATGCAGACAGCTGTCATGCCAGCAAATGGTAGGGATTCGTTGGTGTTCAACTGGAAGCCTAGTGATCCCACAACGATGGTCTCCGTATACTTTCATCATAGGGAGCTTGACAAGAGCCAAACAAAAAACCAGACTAGAAATCAGAACATCTATGTAAATGGCGTTTTGTTTTATGGACCTTATACTCCGGCTTATTCATACTCGTTTACTGCATTCTCCGTTTATCCCTTGAGTGGAGAAGAGTTTAAGTTTTCAATAGAAAAGACTGCGGAATCAACACTGCCACCCATCCTCAACGCCTTGGAGTTATATCAATCAAAACAATTCCTACAACTTTTATCCAACCAAGATGATGGTATGAATTTTTCTAAGTACTTACTTCATAAATGAAAATTTTCTAGTGTAGATATATAATTTTAACCAAGAGCATCTCTAATACTTTTATGAATAGTATTTTGAAAAAGAGTAACATATCATCAATGTTAAAAGATTTACTTCTTATATGACATAGTATCATATGATAGACAATTAAATCGAAAAATTATTCTCAAATGCTTTATGTATTTACATTTAATGCCTCCATGTATTTTTATTTAATGTTTCCATATTTTCCATTTAATACCTTTGTATATTTTCATTCGATGTCTCTAGATTTTTCATTTAATGTCTCCATATATTTTCATTTAATGCTTCCATATTTCTATTTAATACCTTTATATATTTTCATTTAATGCTTCCATATTTTTCATTTAATACTTGCATGTTTTTGACCTTTAATTTAATTTGAAAATTAGAATTAAATAATTATTGATTTACAGATATGACTGTCTACCACATCCTCTAAAGATAAATAGTCATTTTGATAATGTCTTTTTTTTTTTTTTATGCTACCACGGCTTGATATTAATAAATGATAATCACATTGAAGAAATTTATTTTAACTCAATGTCTATCAATCCTATATGGTATGTAATTTTTTCATAATTCATGAGAACATTAGAGATGCACTAATGATATAGGCTTCAGTTCTTGCTGTAAAGATTCAGATCCAAACAAAATAAATTCATTTCTCTAAACAACATTTAATAAGTTCAACTAAAGTTAGATAAAGGAGTAGAGAAAATACATATTGACGTCCTCAAAAAAATAATGCAACTATTTTTTGTATAAGTTTTAGAGAATACAAATTTTTCTCTCTTTTTCTAATTGATTTTGCTTCATTCTTCTATATGCAAATAAAACGATGAATTAGTTGATGCTATTATGAATATCAAGAGAGAGTATGCAGTAAAAAGAAATTGGCAAGGCGATCCATGTGCCCCAGTAAAATACTTGTGGCAAGGTCTTAATTGCAGCTATTCAGAAAATAATTTCCCAAGGATCACATCCTTGTAAGTGTTATAACAGCTTCTAAATGCAAATCATATAAGTCTACGCCCTATTTTGTTTATACTGTTACTAAAATTATTATGCAAGCATGCAGGAATCTGTCTTCTAGTAGAATATTTGGGGAGATTTCTCCTTATATATCCGGTCTAACATTGATACAATCTTTGTAAGCATTTCACTCTCATTATGAATTTCAATTTAAGTTAATTTTATCTATTGTATATCGATGATACCAAGTCGGTTTTATAAACATTTTCACCATTTCAGAGACTTATCGAACAATAATCTTACTGGACCAGTGCCTGATTTTCTCTCACAACTACCATTCTTGACCTTGTTGTAAGTTTGCTCAATTCTAGTGCATAAATGTTGATTTATCATTAAATTTAAGAAAGAAAGATCACACACTATTCTATTTTGTAGAAATTTGAGAGGAAACAACCTACAGGGTTTAGTGCCAATTGGACTTAGTGAAAGGGCAAAGAATGGTCTGCTGTTATTAAGGTTTGTTATTTGCTTTCAATCTTTCCAACTTCTCAAACAATTCTAATTAATAAAGGACAAAAATAAATTGTAATAAAAATAATTAAACGTATTTTCCTCAATTGACATAAATTAAGTTACTCTTATTTTATAATAAATTAAGTTATGGTATTTATGAAAATTTTAGACAAAGGATATATTTGATAAAATTTGGAGTACTCGCGCAACTTATTGTCTAAGAAATCTTATTGAGGTGACCTACGGAAAGGAATGCGCACACAAAATTTTAGGGGTATGAATATTGCCATTCATTTATTTTAGCTTCTGATGGGCTTCAGGACATACACTAAATGTTGAGAGTCTAGCTGGGCTTTAGAGAAACCCATGGGCTTTGGGTAATTGCCTGTTTCTTTTCTTTTTCAGTTCAGCAATGAGTGGCCATATTTCCGGCCCTTAAAAATTGCATGTACCCCCATTTGTTTGTCCCACCCATAAAAAAATTAAAATTTCTTTAATTTATTTTTAAACCTCGCTTAATACCACTCGTTTTGTTTAATTTTATTAAACTCTATTGTTATAAGTATATCTCATCTATATATATTCTATAATTTATTTGATTTTGTAATATTAATATTCTTTCAATATTAAAAAAACTTCAACTTCTCCTTTATATTTGGGTGTTTCCTCCCTTTTAGATTGAAAGATTAATTTTAATTTCCGTTTTATACCCAAACATATTTGTCATTGTGGATCAAAGACCAAACCCAATCAAGCTGCCAATTGCTATGAGAGATTCACAATTTCAATTATAACTTTTTGTAATATTGAATTTGTTTTTTTTTTTTTAAATATATATATTTAGTACTTGAGTTTTGTCATTCATATATTCGATGAATTGTTTGAATGAAGTTTCTTATACCAAGAAGCCTACATTTATACACAACAATTTCTTAACACTAAAAATTTCAGTTGTGAGATACGTAAACCATGTGTTTGGTGAATTGTTTGAATGAAGTTTTTTACAATAAAAAAATTTGCACTTATATACAACAAACTTGTCCACACTAAAACAATTAATTTAAAACTTACCTTTTTGTAACAAATTTTATTAGAAGATTTTGTTTCATTTTTCATACTTTGCAATCAAGTTATATTCCTTAAAAAGAATTTGATGTTTAAGATTAGCATTTAGAAGAAAAGTTTTATAATATTTTAATTAATAATGTATAGGTCTACTTATAAAATATTTACCCTTCTAATAATTTTACTCAAGGGTAACTAAATATTTAAAAATATGCTATTTAGGGTGTACATACAATTTATTAGGGGTGCAAATATCGCCAGCCTTTGGCAATACTAATACACAAAAAACAAAAAACATTTGTTATAAACTTACATTGGTACATCCATCGTCTGGTTTACAGTGTCGATGGAAATCCAGCTCTTTCTGTTTCAACTTCTTACACAAAAAAGAAAAGCACTGCCATTCCATGGCTGGAAGCTTTTCTTGCCGTTTCAGTCCTTGTAGCTGCATTTTCTATTCTTTTGAACCTCAAAACAAGAAGCCAAGGTACATGTGACTTTGCAGCTCAAATTTTATCCAAAAGTAAACAATCTATGAATCATGTTTGTGAGACTCATTAATGTGTTTTCCAGGCATAGTTTGTAACGAAAATAGTAGGTCCATGGAGCCCAGAAATCGAAGGTTCTCTTATTCTGATGTTTCAGAAATTACAAACAACTTTGAGAAGATTATCGGAAAAGGTGGTTTTGGAACTGTATATCATGGAAACTTAGAAGACAAGCAAGTTGCTGTTAAAATGCTGGCGCTATCATCAGTTCAAGGCCATAAGGAATTTCAAACTGAGGTATACATATTCACAACTTGTACACAACTTTTTTCAACTCTTTCATAGAAGTATATTATGTTTGGATCGTTGTAACTCATAACTTAAAAAATTCATCTTTTATAACTTAAAAGATAATGAGATTTAGAAAATCATAGGTAGGTATTTGGTAAATTCAAATTTAAAATACATATGACTAAAATGACTGAAATAACATGATTGAAAATATACAAATTGTATAATAATATATATTTAAAAAATAAAAAAAAAAATGAAATATAATTATAAAATTAATAATAATATAAAAGCAATTGTATAAAAATACAACTGAAAATAATATAAAAAAATGTTTTTTGAAAGAATAACATAACAACTTTTTACAAAGTAATTTAGTAGCTTTTTTCATAATAGTGATGATTTTCTCAAAGCCAGTTTATAATGAATCAATTCATAGTAAAACGAAATTATGAAGTAAAATCAATACTCTTATAATATAGTATAGTAATTTGAAGTGAAACGATAAACTACATACAATTTGAAAATTTTAAAATAAAATACTGTTGTAACTTTTATTTTTAGATTTTTAAAAATATTGGTAGTCAATACAAGGTTATTATTGTCTTTTTATTAAAATAGCAAAATTATTTTGGACATTCCAAATGTAAGAGGTTAACTTTTCTAACAATCATTTTTTGTTACATGGTTTGGTTGTAGAAAAAGCTAATTCATTTTAACAATATTCAAAGTTTGAGTTACTACATTACAAATGATATTTCATAAGTACAAAAAAGTTAAGCAAATTACAAAATAAACAAATTTTAAAATGGTTTTATACTTGTATTAAATATCTTTCCACATGATACTTAATTAATAAGTAATTATTTCATAAGTTGAAATGATTTCAAATGCACTCTAAAACTAACATGAGGTTTTATGTACAGGTTGAACTTCTTTTGAGGGTTCATCATAAGAACTTGACAACCTTGGTGGGTTATTGTGATGATGGCACAAATATGGGACTAATCTATGAGTTCATGGCTAATGGAAACTTAGAATCAAATCTCTTAGGTTTGTTCATTAGTTCGTTAAATTTGTTCTAGCTACCAGTACAATAGAATATGTATTGCTGAAATTCTGGTTCATCTACTTTTTTCTTACTAAAGTTATATAAATCTATGATGTTTTTCTATCTTTGGCAATCTACATTCTATAAATAGATCAAATTCTTTTATTAATTAATTAAAGAATCATAGTTTTTTTTTTTTTATGTTTTTTTTTATAGATGAAGGAAGTAGTACTGCAGATATCTTAAGTTGGGAAGGGAGGCTTCGAATAGCAACAGAGGCAGCACAAGGTTAGGAAATATCTTAATTTCAACATCTCTATCATATGGGTGGTTGATCATAATATATCTGATATTTATATAATTTGAAATGTAGGATTGGAGTATCTCCATAGTGGTTGTAAGCCACCTATAGTCCATAGAGACATAAAGCCCACAAACATCTTGTTAAATGAAAAATTTGAAGCAAAGATAGCTGATTTTGGTCTTTCACGGATTTTTCCATTTGAAAGTGGAACTTATGTGTCAACGAACATTGTAGGGACTCCAGGATATCTTGACCCTGAGTAAGCATTTTTATGGAATGAAAGTAAATTAATTTCATTTATTGGAAGTTAAAGTAGACTAAGTCATACATTATTGGCCTTGCAGGTACTATAATTTAAATAGATTGACGGAAAAAAGTGATGTGTATAGTTTTGGAGTGGTTCTCTTGCAGATAATTACAAGTAAACCTGCAATTGAAAAATCTGAAGATAGGACTCATATAACTCAATGGGTGAGTTCCATGCTTGCAGAAGGGGATATTGAAAAAGTTGTTGATCCAAGATTACAAGGAGATTTCAACAATAACTCTGCTTGGAGAGTTGTAGAAGTAGCTATGACTTGTATTTCTGAAAATTCAGCCAAAAGGCCAACCATGAATCAGGTAGTGATCGATTTGAATGAGTCCTTGGCAATTGAGATTGTTCATAGAAAGGTTGGCCATGAGGGTGAATCAAAAGATCCTTTTCGATCGTCAATTAGTGTGAATATGGATTCAGAATTACCTCCCCTTGCAAGGTAGCACTTTCTCAATGTAGTCCACCTCAGTGTATATGCAATTGTGTGATGACAGATCACAACCAAATTATTAATAGCTCGTGGCAATTAAAAACAGATCTTGTTATTATAGTACGTGAAAATTATATTCGAGAGCTTTTATATATCCTGCCTTTGTCTCAGCAAGTGAACTTACTTTGTACACCTGTTCAGGTGTTTCTGTTTGAGAAATAATGTGAATTGCAGAGAAGTATGATAGCTTCAATCTATGAATTGGATTTCTTGTGTAAATGTGCATCAATGAATCTTTCCTTGGTTATTTTGAATGATAATTGGAAAATAACATACAAAGAAAAGCATGCCATGATATAAAAGTTGCACAGTTAGAATTACAGATTTGTGCTAGTATACTATAAGCCATATTTTCCATTCTCATATGATCATTACAATTAAACCAGTTCAGAATTGTTTTGAAACTTTACAGGGTGAAAAATCAATTCTGCTAATTAGGATCACTTCAAATTCTAAGAAAATTTCATAGAAAGTACAAGATAGAAAAGATATGTTTCAAACAATCTTATCCGTTCAAGTTGACATTAAATATAGCACATGTCAATTAATATAACTCTACATTGATGTCCCTTTTACTTCCACTGGTTGGTCCATTGTCATATGCATATAGTTAAACTAGCAGTATTCTGTTTTATTGGTGTTTGATATTGTAATTGGCATCTGGTTTTGTTCCGATAGATACTATACATCAAATAGGTTGATCCAAAAAAACTTATGTGTATAATCACTAGTAAATTTGTGGTTGAAATCCCATGAGAGGGCTCGTATATCTCAATGGGTGTGTTTCATGTTTGCAAATGGGGATACAAATGCAAGTTTTCAGAAAGCAGTAGAAATAGGTATGGCTTGTGTTTCTCCAAATTATGCTAAAAGACCAACCATGAACCAAGCAGTCATGGAACTGAATGAGTGTTTAGAAATTTAAATAGCTCCCTCATAAGAAGGTTAATCAAGAGAGTGAACCAAAAGATTTTATTGAATTAATCACTTTGAATCTATACTCTGAAGTAACTCCCTAGCAAGGTGATACCTTCTTATGATATATATTCTACTTCAGTTTGAATTTATAAGTACATCCGTGTGTCAGGTTCTATTTCAAGAATGACAAGAATAGCATATTTCTAGCTGATGTACTGTTTCATGACATAAACATGTATCTGTGTGTCAAGAAATCGTTTTTTGATCATCAAATCATCAATGTTGTCATTTGTGTAATAAGACAGCTCTTGATCATCAAACCAAGCAATGGTTTCCATTCAAATCGAACTACAGACAGTACCTGCCCCAAGTGCTCTATTGAGTTAAATAGAAACTTGCATATATCTAGTGTTGCTAACCAATTTTTAGCTCTATTTTAGAAAAATTATGCAAATCATAGGGTGGTCATGATAAACATTTTATTATAATGTCCTTTTTTTTTTCCAGACCTGACATGATTATCAATGCAAAGAAGGATAGGTATCCAGGGGCATTGTACTTCAATCATCTCGAAAACTACCTAAGATAATCTCGTATATTTGTCATACTAATTATAACCAACATAATTTATAAAATCTGAAAATCTACAAAAAGAATGCAGAGGAAAAACAGGGCTACCTCTACAGATTGAATATTTTGAATTGTTCCAGCAATTAATTCCAACTAACTGACATTCAAGTACATACAAATAAGGACTAATTCCAACTCATTCACTCAAAATTAGTAACAAAAATCTGAAGATAAATTCAAAATAAGCACATTTTCATGTCATGACTATTTGTTCCAACTAAATCAACTTAACATTACCTAAGAATCTACGAATATCATTAAGAAAAAGTTTAAAATGTAGTAAAATTAACATTGTTAAAATCTAGTAAAATTAACATTGTATTGTGATGTTATGAAATGACTTGAGTGCCAAAGAACTATTGAAAAGATGAACTAGTAGTTGAAGTTGATAGGTCCCTTTCTACACATTGTTAGGTACTACTTCTGCTGGTCATATATTGTATGTATAGTTTGTGACAACGAATCAAATTTCAATTATCACCAAGCAAAGTAACTTGTGATGTTATGAAATGACTTGAGTACCAAAAACTATTCGAAAGATGAACTAGTCGTTGAAGTTGATAGGTCCCTTTCTACACGCTGTTAAGTACTACTTCTGCTAGTCATATATTGTATGTATAGTTTGTGATAAATAATCAAATTTCAATTATCACCAAGCAAAGTAACTTAGTGATAGAGAATGTTTATTAAGCACTATAAGCAGTATTTCAAAAAAAAAAAACAGAATTAAATTTTATTAGCACTATAAGCAGCATTCAAAAAAAAAAAAAAAGAATTAAATTTTATGAGACAAACAATTACCTTGTAATAAAAGTCTGTGAAGTATTTTATTAAAAAAGTATATACAGTTGACAGTTGATGAGCACTTTCGGACATTTATAATTAGAGTGGCGATATTTCCACCCCTTTAAAATTGTATATACAGAGTACATCCATTAATTTATATAGTTTTAATATTCAAATATTATCCTTAAATTAAATTATTAGCACTTTAATTAAAAATGATATTGTTATTGTTATAATTAAATTTGAATACTCCAACTTCAAATCTCAATAAAAAACTTGGTTTGTTTTGATAAAGAATGGTCAAAGATGAGAGCTTTTTGTTATATTTTTAAGGTTTTATAAATTGTGAAAATAGAAGTCTTGATTTGAAGGGTTATGTGTGTGTGTGTGGGGTTTTTTTTTCTCTCAATTGGTTAAAGCTTAGCTTGAATGAAAATAATGATTTTTAGTTTTGTTTGATAGTTTTGCATATAGGGTTTTGGTGAAATATACATGAATTTTGAGTGAAAATGAGAGAAAATATAAGATGAAGAAGTCATGAACATGAAATAAAACATCAAAACAAGATTAAAAATGAAAGTTTGACTATTTTTAATGTGTTAATTTTATTATCTTTATAATTATTTACCTATAATATTTAAAAAGTAAATAAATAAATGGACATAATTGATAATATATAAAGTATACTTATAAAATATTAATTTTTAAAAAATTTGAATGAGCTGTAAGTACAAAAAAAGGGTGTATATACAGCATTTAAGAGGTGAAAATATTGTTAACCTTATAGTTATCTTGCAGCGAGTTGATAACTGAAGTCGAAGTGGCTGTCAGAGTAATTTGGTTGGGCCTAGCCTGACCAGATTGGCCCACTGACGGAAACCCAAGTGCTTACAGGACCAAACTATGGCTAAACCCAAGTGCCTATAGGGCCCAAACTTATTTTTCATCGACGTATCACTTTTCTTCTCTTGACAACACCTATAATGTAAGTTATAACAAAAAAATTAAAAATTAAAAAAAAAAAAAAAAAAAAAGAAAAAAGAAAACCATAGAATATAAACCGAAATCAAATTGCGTGCCAAATAAAGCTATATGCCTATAACAAATTTTTACTAACTATTTATAATGTCTCTTCTTTTAAAGAAATAAACAAGTAGATTAACCACCACCTATAAAAGAGGTTTTATATAAATACTTATAGACTCGAGAAGAGGTTGAAAATCTTCAGAACATCTTGTCAATTATTTATAATTTCATCATAAATCTCTCTTAAAATTCTTCAAATTTTCCTGTTAGAACAAGGATAATCGATCCACAAAAGAAAAACCTGATTAGTAGTATCAAGTCCAATTAAGTCATATCAAAATGAAAGTTAACAAATTTTGCTAAATAGTAAATTAGTGAACCCATGCTTTATCCCCACTCATCACCACATTTTCTTAACAGAAATTTCAACTTGGACAAGTTGCGTTTCTAGAACACCATAGCGGAACTTTAACTTGTATCACCGAAAACTTCTCTGTACTCAAAAAGTCAAAATGCAAAATTTACTGGCACACATGTTTATTATTTTGTTAAGCTAAGCTCGATGACCCTTGAATTAATCCTTCCAACAATTATATTAATTACCTTATAAAATTCTTAGGTTAAGACTCAAGACCATCTACCAAGTTTTTGTGGTCTCATTCATGAGAAAGACACCTATTTCTAACAACTTAGATCAAAATAACTAGCCCCGTAACTGAATTTTAAATGAAAATAAAATTAATAGAAAATTTTTTTTTTTTTAAATGATGAGAAAAGTGATTAAATTCAAAAAAAATTATCTATATCTTATATTTTTAGATAAAAATAAGATTTGAATAATTAATTTTTAAGATTAAGAAAAATTCAACCATTCCTAATAAAAGATCAACAAATTCGTACAATAGGACAACATATGCATATCTTATCATCTTATCAAATGATAGTGAAATTTAAAATTCGAATACATGAACTAGATCATATTAATAAATGATTGATATCTCCATGGAAGATAAAGTAATAGGAAGAAAGTCAGCATTGTCTGCATAAAATTAATTCATTCATGATTGAAAGACAATGGTGTGAAGGGACTTGTGCTTTGAACCTACTTATATATATTGTGTAAAGGAAAATGACATGCCCCTTTTTATTGATGATGAGCTTTATAGTCATGCTCCCAAAGATATGTAGCTGTCCAAAGCAATAACATTACAACCACCAAATTTATCACAAATTCATCACAACTGTTCAATAATTTTAAGTCAATTCTCTCCACTTGTGGAAATCTACAAAGCTTGAGGTTCTTGAGAATTTTTATTTCTACACAAGCAAATCTGTTACAAATTAGATGTATTGAGACCCCTTTGACTCATTTTTATCAAGGTGAATAAGAAATCGCATAATAAAAAATAAAGCAATGGAGAGAGATCTGGGTTGCTTTCACAACATAATGTCTAAATTTAGCAAGTGGCCCTACCTCACAATATCGCTACACTTGATCAATAAATACTTCTTTTTCAACACTAACAGGGCAAACCCAAAAACATGACCACCCACTTTCAAAATTCAACGAAACACACATCCTTTGTGTCCTGTTCTTATTCCATTTGTGTTGAAAATAAATTTTTATTTCCTCTATGTAGTTACTAAATATAAACATGCAATACGTATGACAAAAAATTTTAATACTCCAATTAAAGTTTTTGGGAAATTTCAAAAGTATTGGTATGTATATCTTCCATTTAACCTGTAGTGTAATATCGAAAACAAAAATCATCATTTTTTGACTTTTTTTTTTTTTGTCCTTTATTTCTACTTTTCCGGTTCGAATTTGGCTTTATTGAAGCCAAGTCGTTATATGCAATCCAGTACAATATAAGTAGATGTAAGATATGTTGTTGGGTTATGGAATATTAAACATTGAAGAGTGGGGTTTAGAGAACTATTAATTATTGTAGTTTATAGATCACCTGCCAAAAAAGAAGCATAAACATGTGCTAAGCAATGAGATTGGAGAGATTTTCAAGGGCACGCTTTGGATTGATTTAAGGAGACAGGACCACTGACTGGGGCTCACGATTCTTAACAGAATGTCTCTTGCATTGTTTAGATAAACAAAGTACACATTAAAATAAGAACGCCCCATAAAAGATCTCCAAGACAAGTGAGCTTTCTTCAAATTAAGTACATGGAATTTCATTAAAATAATTATAAGACAAAAGCTTAATAAAGTGATAATCACTTTCTAGCCCTTCGATCTTAATCATAAGTGCTATAATTGCTAAACCTTTCCATATAAAAAAGGTTTTCCAAAAGCTAATTAGCAATTACTATTTCCACCCATCATATTTGCTACTCCACTACAATATTGCCTTTCTTTTATAATAGTGGAAGCAGCAAAAACAATAGTGGAAATAGCCTACTACAAACCGCCCAAAACTCTCTCTTGTGTGCTCTTGGGAGATGAGTGTCATGATGATGGAGATAATTAGGAAAAATCTATCATTAGTGAATATTTAAAATAAGTACTACTTGATCAGAGAAGATGTAATGATGAAGGTTATGATGACCATATGGATCTTGGATCAGTTTTTGTATTTGGTTTTTTTTTTTTTTTGGGGGGGGGGGGGGGGGGGGGGGGGGGGGAGGAGGTGTGGATGATTTAGGCTAGGAAATTGAGGTTTTGCATGTTAATCATTGATGATCATGAAATGATGTGGTTAGAATTTCTAAATGGGTTTTGGATTATTAGGGTTTCGAAGTGAGAGATGGGTTTGCATGGGAAAAGTAATACTGTGGTTATTGAATGGTAGAGAGGAGAAAGTTGGTAAGCTAATTGAAGAGGGAGGACAATTCATGGGATCAAGCTTGTGTCCTAAGCTTTCTAGTGCTTTGACTTGAGATCTCAGGAACTTGAGATAGTTTGCAGCCTCATCAAGCATTGAAGCAGTGTCCATTTTGTTTCCACCAGGAACCAGCCTCTGCAAAACCCTAATTCTTTCACTTATTCTCTCCCTCCTTTGCCTTGCAGCCACTGTTTGTGGGTCAGTTGATATTCTGACATTCTTCCTCTTAGGCTTCTCCACCACTTCGATGCCTAAATTCACTGGCCTAAAAGCCGCAGCACGATAAATCATCTCCTTCATATGGGCAATGGCCTCAGGATCAGGCTCCTCCATCGAAGACGACAATGATGAACTTGGTTGTTGAAAGTTGATGTTTGATGAGCTTGGACGCTTATCCGATCTTGCTTTCTTTGGTTTTGGTGGATTCTCAGAGATCAGTCGGAACCCGCCTTCAATGAATGAAGAATCAGGTGTTTGAAGAAAATGAAACTGACCTTTATTTGTGCCAACCTTGAGCTTCCTTCGATCACTGCTTCCCTTTGTTGAATCAGGCCTTTGCTCTTGCACTCTTCCATTGTTGAAATACTGATCTGAGGAACTTTGGGACACAGTTTCTTCAGGCTCTTTGTTTCTTCCATCAATGGAGGGATTGTTCTCGGACTCTCCTGAAGAAACAGCAGTAGTAGTACTATTGGCACCAAAATTCCACAACTGATTTCTACAATCAGAGAAAATCATGGAGATCCCATCATCCTCAACCGACGTGTCGGTGTTGCTATTAGTAGCTGAGAGCAAGCAATCAAGGGACTCAAGAGAGCAAGTCGTTGAAACACCACCACCAACCTTGCCATTCTTCAAGCCATGATCAACAATCTGAGTCTGATCATCCATGCCAAATTGATCATCAACACCCCCTAAACTGATCAATGGCATTGATGTGACACAAGGACTATTGATCATGATCAAAGAAGAACACAATTCCTGACTACTTATACCATCTCTCCAACCACCACAACCTCCACCACCACCACCTCCTGATTTTGCAACTGCAGTCTCTTGAGGCTGCAACAAATTATTCATGTATGAGACAAAGCTTATCGAATCAAATTCGTGTTGTTGAGCCATTTCAATACTTACCCTTTCAGGATTTGAATTCAGTAGTTGAGATGATTGAGGTTTCTGGAGCACTTGAATTGGATTGAACATATCTTCATTGAGATCCATATTCTTCCCACTATAAGCACCATAGCAATTTGGATTGGAGACCGTGAAGCTTTCCACAGAGTTATCTTGCAACTGGTCGCTCCATAAAGAAGATGGATTGATGAGAACTTGTGAGCCATGCCATTCGATACCATCCATGGATAAAAATTATTCCCACCAAAGGAATTCTATGCAATCTTAGCAGGATAAGATTATTTAAGAAAAAATGAATTTGATTCTTTGATGCCTGTAAATCCGACAAACCATATATAAGAACTATATCATGGGGCAAAAAAACTGCAATTAGAGTAGTAATATTAATTAAGAGCTAGCTAGAGAGAAGAAATAAAAGTTGTTGCACAGTGTTTTAAGCAAACAAAAGAGCCAAAGTTGGATCAAACCTCAGCTTGATATCAGCCTCTTTAATACTTTATCATGAAAACTGTGACCAAAAACAAAAAAACAACAACCACTGCTAACGTCAGTTTCGGAACTAGAATTTTGTCCATCTATGTAATTATTATATAAAATATAAAAAAAAAAAAAAGGGTTGATGTAGAAGAAGAAACTCATCAAGAAATTATAGATAAGCAAAAACGAAGGTTAGATTAAAGGAAAGTTGATGGAGATTGAAGAAGGTTGTACCTTAATAGCAGCCATAGAAGAGCAAGATTGATGATACAGCTAGAGTGTTTAAAGTCATGCTTATATAGATAGGAGGTACAGACAATCCAATTTTAAAGAAAAAATATTTTGTAATTGGAACTTAATTAATTATGTATTATAGAAACAAGAGAGGAAAAGGAGAAGATGATGATGATAAAAAAAAGTTATAAAAAATAATAAAAAATAGTCTCCAGAAGTTGAGAAGGCAAATGTATTGGGGGTTTGAAAAAGATAAGGCTTTTTGGTCAGTTTGGTGGGGTGTGTAAGGGTATATTTCTGCAGATGGGGAGCATGAGATTTCAGGTCAGCATTTTGAATCTTAACCAATTCATAATTATTTTATATTATTTTATTTCATATTTTATAATTTGATAATTTTTTATATTTTTATTTTATTTTGTTTAGTGGGGAAAGCTAGTTCTGACTCCCTTTTGCATTTCTCATGCTATTCCATGCGCACTGTAAAGTTCGAATTAAAAAAATATAAATATTGGTGAGAGAATGTATGTGCATCTTTTTAGTACTTGTAATATCAATAATGGCAATCTCTTTTCAAAAGTTTTCCATTAATCATAGTTATAATCATAACTAGTATATATATTACTGTTATGATCACTTTTTACTACACTTCTTTTAATTGAATCGGTTTCAATAGCTATTAGTATAGATGTTATATAAAATGCAAATTGAATTAGGAGACAGACTGTCTAGATTAATTATGGTTCAATTATATATAGGTTTGATTGTAGAGTTTTTATTCTAAAAATGTGGAGAAAGGCTGTAGAGATGCATACATCAATTCTTGAGCATTGGTCAGCATCCCAAGAGGAGTCCATATTGATTGAATAAAATTCCTTCAATGGGCCAGGATAGTGTATTCAATGCCTCATGCCTATAATTCTGGAAATAAAGATAGAAGATTCTCAATTAATATATAAAAAAAAAAAAAAAAAGTTATTTCATGGTTTAATTTAATAATATATGTAGCAAGTCCCAAAATAAAAATAAAAATATTATATGTTGCCCTTTTTGAAGCTTAGACCTATAATTCTAATTTTTCCGTATACTTCTAGAGTATGTCTTTATATAAAAGGTATTTTCCTTTTTTATACAGATAATATTAAAATTAGTATAAATTTAGAACTATCACTGAACTATAAAAATGCTTTTTTTCTAGTATCAAATAATTCAAGAACAAGAGAAAAATAGTTTACATACAAATATTAAAAACTTTACTTTTATAACTTGGTAGTTGTTTCAAAATTCATACTAATTTTAATATTATTTATCAAATATATATTATAAGTTTTCAAAATTCTTTGAATTTGTTAAAGTTCAGATAGATATATTTAATAAATGAGATTTGTTTTACATCCTTTTAAATTGTTCTAAAGATAATAAGGACAATTTATTTCACTATTGTTAATTGGTAGCCGATAGGTGATATCCGAATTTCAAGTTGTTATAACCAAACAGTTAAACTACCGAATCAATGACCTGAAGATCTGGTTGACATATGTATATATGGAAACAATACTACTTAACATATATATGAATCATAAAGTCTAAGGGGTCGTTTGTTTTTTCGTCTGAAGACTGAACAGTGCTGCTGAAGACTGAAGACTAAATAATGACTGAAATCTGAAATCTGATAAAAATGTTTATTTTTTTTTCCTTATCTCTGAATGTATAATAATTTTGTTTGTTTTTTAAAAAAAAAATTGTCTGAATGCTAACAATTTGACATTTATATCATTTTATTATTAATTATTAAGTATCTTTATTTAACATGATACAAACAATTATAATAAATTATTTACAAATATTAAAAAATTTATATATATATATTTTGATTCATTATTAAAATAAGATGAATTATTATAGTAGAGTCAATTAAATTTATATATTCAAATAAAAATAAACAAAATGATCTTAAATTGAATTAACCAAAAACACTAATAACACATTGAAAGTTGAAATTTTAAGAAATAAACACAATATGGGTTACTCCACAAGTAGATTAATAAAGAAAATCAATAAAGATTCTTATTAAAATTTGATTGAAAAAATATAGTAATCTAACTATAGGAAAATTTGATGTTGAGATGTTTAGGGTTTTTGTTTTTCAATATTTGTTGTTAAAACATTAAAAGAAATTTGCATAATGTAAAACTATGATAAATTTAGAAATATGTTATTTTAGGAAGGATAAATTTGGAATAATATAATTATAAAATCATTAAGTGATTTTGTATTAAGTGAAAAGTTAAAAAAATATAACTTTTTTTTAAGTGGTTTTTAGGTTGTTTTAAGTGGTTTGACCACTTAAAAAAAAAAACAAAAATCTCTTAATTTACCTAATTAAGCATTATTAAGTGTTAAGTGCAAAAAACAAACAACCCCTAATTCAGCAAAAGAAACAGAAATAGTATAGCGTATCTATTATATTGGTTAGTTTTGAAAGAAGAATTACCAATTGTAAAATGTATAACAACTAACATGAAAATCAGAAGAGGATATCTGAAAGCACATTTCTTAGGATTGCCATTTTGAACATAAAACTAGGTAGTGGAAGGTTAAATTGGAAAAACATAAAAGATGTTGGCAGGCAAGTCAGAAGAAAAGATCACACAACCAACTTGCTAATAGAATTTTGTCTCTTCACAGAGAAGATAGATCTCATTTTCTCTTCCCTCCACTTTATTAAATATTTATATAGAGATATAGTTGTACTTGCAATGAGTTATAGAGAGAGAGAGAGAGAGAGAAAGAGAGAAATATTTGGGTCCTGAGCCCTATCCACATGCACCCCAACGTTACAGCTCAGTGAATGGGTTCCCATAGCATTAATTTGCTTCTCTTTTGCCACTACCCCTTCGACATAAATCTCTTAATTGTGTCAACTCACGTTCTTCACCATCTCTGCAGATCAAGCAATAACATGTGAAAATCTCAGATTTTGTAAATTTGTTAAAATATTAATCATTTGATGCATTATTGATACAAGCACCATGAATTGACATATAATGTGAAAAAAGAATACCCACTTGAAACCAATGCCTCATACATAGCACACAAAAGAGAAGAAGAGATGAAAAAATTGAGTGATAAATGTAAATCAAATGAGCAAATAATAACCAAGACTGTGTAGTGGGTAAGCAATTAACTGTATTGTAGAGGGATTACTCCCACTGAAATGCGAACTCTTTCGGCCTGTTGCATTCCATAATTGAACCGAAAAGAATGAGCCCCAGTAATCAGTCAGTCTTTATTGATATAATTCTGGTGCTGCCAAAGGTACTGATAGAGTCAACAACTAATGGTTGTAATGTTTTTGTTTTGGTACCTA